>JAJEKV010000077.1:0-334423 GCA_021234155.1 Isoetes taiwanensis | reverse complement strand
TGCCATCCACAGGGGGGGGGGGGGGGGGGGAATGGAGGGACTGACCGAAGGGAATGGAAATGAAATGGGAAATGGAAATGGATCAAATGAATGAACAAATGGAATGAAGGAATGAAGGACAAATGGATCCAAGATTTCTTCACATTCTTTTGCCTAGTTCTCGGCGCGACAAGTCATTGCAAGTTCTTGGAAACAGGCTTTGTTTACAAAGCTAATATCGTGTTGTTTACCTGCATTCCTTTCCTTTTTTTGCTTGCAAGGTCTTTTTAATCTTTATTTGTTAGGGATGAGTTCAATACGTGAGGTAAAAGCTGAGGTAAGCACCTGGTCAGTTGCAGCCCGCCCGTAACTGCGGCCATAACATGTCAAAGACTAATAAAAACGGTCTTAAGTAATGCACATCATGCCAGAAAATGCTGCGGCTATAACAGAAAATGTTGCGGCTATAACATGTCGTGTTGGGGAACTTTTTAGCCTCATAAAATCTTGGGAAATTTATCAAAATAACCTTAATTGTTGACTTAATTCCCAAAAAGCCCTTTGTATTTTTTAAATTCTCAAAATGCCCTTAATTCTTAAATATTTTCCCAGATAGCCCTTTGTATTTTAAACATCACCAAAAAGCATGTACTTACGATAGACGATCATTTTCTAAGAGGAAGTGGTTCTTACAAATGACAATAGTTTGGAAAATAAATTTCAAAAATCATTATGACAAAAATATGCAACAGAAATGTCAAATAGAATTTCTACAATTGCCTTCATTATGCATGACATTACCACAGCGTGTGCACTTGTACATATGCTTTTTTTTCTTTTTTTTTTTAGGCCTACGGAAGGATGACATGTTGCGGAGGTAGCAATTCATTATTTTCAAGAAGTTCAATATTTGGAGGATAGATACGGACATCATATAAATAGCAAAATGATTGCAAGTAACATGTATTATCGCTGACTTCTTCACAAGATGCCCACAAAGCTTCCTTCAATCACGATTTCTACAAAAGCATTGTTAGTTATCTTCGATCATTTCTGGTATTAGAATGATAGGCTTATCTCTAGCTTTTGGTGATTTTTAAATTACAAGGGGTTATTTGGGAAAATACTTAAGAATTAAGGGCATTTTGGGAATTTCACAAATACGAAAGGCTTTTTGGGAATTAAGTCAAGAATTAAGGTTATTTTGGTAAATTTCCCTAAAATCTTCTCGTGTTTCCAAAATAGCAAGATATTTTATCTTCCTAAATGGAAACTTTATACACATACTAGTTAGGGAAGGGGAAAAGGGGAAACTTCCAGATAGTTACGGTGCCCAAATAAGCTGAAAACTTTGTAAACTTTGTAAGTTTGAGTTAAGCTGGAAACTTATAAGTTTGAATATGTAGCATAATAACAGGGGTTTTTTTTTGTATTTTTGTACGGTTTTTCCAATGGTTTTTATATGATTTGATGGGCGTATTACACAAGGCCTACTAATTAGTACATCTAGAGTGCCCATTGTATTTGCATACGCTTGAATTAATTTTAATGCCTCTTTTCAATAGTGTAGACCCATATATGTAGTATTTTTCAGTAGTATTTTTCAGTTAAGTTTTATTTTTCGTATTATATTTTATTTTGCTCGACATGCAAAGCTCGAGCAGCTCATTTTAGGGTTTTTGTCGTAAGGATCTCGATGATTGCTACCATTTAAACAGATCGTCGTTGCGAGTAGCTTCTTCATAAAAAAAAAATGGTGGCGATCTTATAACGGGGGCGTGGTTATGTGGGTCGGATTCAAGGTGTCTCATAGAGCAAAGTTACGTGTTTTAGGGCAAAGTTACGTTTATGTTTCTTATGCTTATACGGCAAAGATCGGTTTGGGCGCTTTTAACCGGGTTCAAAAGAGAGCTACCGAGTGCTTGAAGCGGATGCTTGCCAATCCATGAAAGTCCCTTCCTCCCGCTTTTGCGTTTTTTAAACGATGGAGCTATTTTCCTTTTTTCATCTCGTGGAACATGTAGACGCCCTTCCGATTTTTACGGTTTTGGAGGCCATTCAAGCTTAGGGTTTTAGGCCCACTGACATTTATTGATTGGTTTTGCGGTCTTTGGGGATGAGATTTGACTTCTTCTTCTCTCCTCCTTGGTATTCCTCCATAGTCTGAGAAACCATCTTTTCTTTTCCCCGCATTCTTACCACATCCTTCATCTTGGGTCGATCTTCTGCTGAAGCTCTTGTGCACACCAGAGCCATCTCGCACCAACTCTTCAATGTCACCAGGGGTTTGCTTCCATTTCCCAATACAGCGCCATCATAATGATGCCAAAGGTCATGAACCCCGTAAGGTTGTCTGCTTCTATCTACACATACCCGGATATGGATATGGAAGCGGCCTTGCTTGCAAGCCCACCCGGTGCCCATTTTGCTTTAAGGCATTATTTGGATGAAGGAATCACCATATCTCTAGCTCCTAAGATCCACATCATCTCGACATTAAGCTCTTCTTCCAAATTCCATTAGTAAGTGGTAAATAAATCTCTTCTTACACGGCTTTTTCCCAAAATGTTGGCAGCCTTTACATCATTGTATTATCTTGGTCACAATGTTCATGAAGATAAGCAAGACCTCGCCGCACCTAAAGCTATAACGTTTCAATCTCCCAAGTAAGTGCTTTTCTTTCACGATGTTCAATAATGGTTTGGATTGCATACTTTTATAAGCTTATCAATTTTTCAATCTCATTAATGTTATGGTGTTTAGTCTACGTATTCGTAAGAATGGTCCTAGAGAAGAATCTTTCCAAAAGACACGATGCAAATTGAAAGTGCGGGCATAAATAACCCAGCGGTTGAAAAGGTAGTGCTAGTTGCAACAACCGGTTTGTGTTGTGAAGATCTAATTTGATCTTGCAGGTGTTGAGGATTCAAGGTCCATGGTCCCAAGAAGATTCAAGTGTGAGCTCTTTGTCTATTTAATTTTAAAACGTGGAATATGGTTCCGGTTATCAAACCGCCATGCGTGATTATGGCTTATATTTGAGAAGTGTTGTTCAATATTCGTATCCGATCCAAAACTAACAAATATAACTCTAGCCATTACCATATTATCGTTATTCTATTATCATGTATGTAAAGCGATGATTGCTAGATGCTTGTCAAAACCTCACCATCGGTTACCACGGGAAGCCAAATGATCAATTTAGATGAGGAAACAATGTTATTTGGTCAGATTCATTGTAAAGCCTTGAAATATAAATTCTCTTAGAAGCATCCCTCCGAGTATAGTCGTTGCAGATTTTGCTATACCCTTTGTTTCGTTGGTTAACCTACTAGATTAGTTAATCTTCTCGGTTGAGCCTTTTAATGTTCAAGCTAATGTATTTGAAGAAGTTTCTAAAAGGTGAGCTTCTAAATATTTAAACGATGGTTATCTAGTACACTTCAAATATTAAATCCTTAGTGCATATTTCGATTCCAAGGTTCAAGATGCAACCCTACACTATCTTTATGTTTTAAGTGTCTTTTATATTCTCATCGCTCTGTTTTTTTTATGGCCCGAAGGGCCAAAAAATTTTTTAGTATAATAACCAACACATAACTACCATTGACATTAATAAATATAACCATTGGATCCAACACATTTAAATTAAAATCCCCTTAAACCCCTTTGGTTTGGGTGCATATTCACACGAGGGGGTGACGAGGGGCAGAGCCCTCATAATATTTTTTTGCACGCATTTAAATCAACACCATATAGTATTCGGTTTGAAATCTTATAGTATTTTGCTAATCTTATTATACAAAGATAGCAAATCTTGTACTTGCATACCCCACAAATGAGGAACTTTACGTACGGTGTAGATTAAGGAATAAGGGGCGAATATGCCAATCCGACAGCTCTCGATGCCCGGAGTCACCCCCCGTGTGAATATGCACCCAAACCAAAGGGGGTTTAAGGGGGATTTTAATTTAAATGTGTTGGATCCAATGGTTATATTTATTAATGTCAATGGTAGTTATGTGTTAGTTATTATGTATTCTCTACTCTTCACATGGAATGCCCATCGAAGATACTTCCTAACACTCCATTCTTCACATGGAATGCCCACCAAAGATGGGCAACTAACTTCACTTATAGCATTGCCCAACAATGCTAGACATAGTAACTAGTTAGGATATAGTGCAAGGTGGGCATGTCTGGAATGTATTCTACACAAGATTTTGATGGTCTCTCATAAACTTCCAATGTTTTAGTTTGGTATTGTGAGAGTCGCCATGTGAGGGCTAAGATTTAATCCCAATACCGTATTAGGAATCATATCTTTTGACCAATTTGAGCAACTTAATGGCGTTTAGTTGTTATTGAAGGAAAGTTTTTGAAGTTTTTATGCCACGTGCAATGTCTGAATATGGAAAATTCGGAGACATCATGTGATCGGCCTACCTTGCGAGCAGTGAAAATTTTAGTGGCCCCGGCGGGCCATTTGGCCAAATTACAGGTTCAGGGCAAAAAACGGCCGGCTTGAGTAGGATGCCTTACCTACGACTACACCGCAGATTCGCCATTTTGTGGCACTTTATTACCTATTACGACATTAGAATGGCCAATTAGATGTTTGCCAATTGGAGTGGTATCGACTTTGGGGCCAATTTAGTCCCAAGTGAGAACTAGATATGCTTATGGAATGGCCATTTAGGCCACTTGGCCAAACTCGTAATGCCTTAAGTTCGCCAAATAACTCATTAAGAGGCCCCCTAATAAATTCGTCACTTATGGGGGGCCAACATTATTAGAAGTTTTTATTTCTAAATATATCTACCAACTAAGAATAATCACGCTCTTTTGAAAAATCAAATGTCGAGGCACTTTTCATTCCTCTTTATGAAGACTCCGGCATCCGATTTACGATTCTCCCTACCAAAGAATCAGGCATTATTGAAATACATAGGGTATGAATTCAAATTCATACAATATGTAACTTAACACATTTATATAGGATAGCGACTTCTTTATGTTTGGGCAACTAGCTTTATATTTAATAAGAATCTAGCTAAAAATCGCCATTTGAGCTAAACATTATTAGGTATTTGGTTCAAAAATTGCCAATTGGGTTACAGCCACATTAGAAAAAAATAGGAAAAATGGCCAGTTCAGGCTACGCTTTTGGGGGCATATTTTACAAGGAATGGCCAATTCATTATACTTATACAAAATTATAGGTCCCTTAAAATTTTCCTCGCTATGAGACCATCAATTTGCATGCTGGGTGGAAAAGGGGAGTTTCGTGCAGCTCCCGACGGTGTTCGAAATGGCTTAGAAGCCATGTTTGCTTTCGATTATTGTATCTCCGTTTCATAGGCAGTCCCTGCGGGCAAGCTTCAATCGATGCCTTCCGGTTTTCGGTTGTTTATGGAAGTGATGTCGAGTCGTTCTTGACATCTCTGTACCATTTATGTTATATTCCCATCTAAGTGGAAAACCCGAAGATTGGATGGAATTTTGTGGATGGAATTTGATTTTGGCTTTGCTTTGGTCTTTCATTCTTCATGGAACTGATGTGCATAGCTGTTGATGACCTGTCTGTTTTGTTCCTATGTAAATGTTGGATCTAGTTGTCTGCTTTGAGATAGTTATCATTAGGTGCTCGAAGAAGAGGAACATAGGAGAATAGGGACGTTTTGGAAGGTTGTAGATATGTTTTTGTGTGATCCATTGTACATGCTGTAATCTATTGTGTTGGAATGTGAATAAGTAAGAGTTGCTAATGTACAAAGCTTTTGATATGAATATCATGGTCAATGCAAAGGCTGTGAATTTAATGGATGGTAAAATTAAATGTTTGCATGCTTGAAATCGACCTTAGAAGGTGGCAAAGCTTTTTGTTTGGGGAAAACAATGTTAGCTATTGATTTGGTATGATGCTTGGGATATGCCGAGGATCAATGGTTGATATTCAACCTTAAAAACAAAACCCATAATACTTGTAAAAAGAATTATAGAGAGGGGCAAGTAACTCAACTATCGTAATTGCGGCCGGTGCACTGCCTCTTTTGTGATAGAGTCCATCATGCACAGACGATGAAAGATATGGGCTACAATCTCCGATTGCTGGAAATTATAAGGGTACTGGCGGACAAGAATGATTATGTTAGAAAAGCGGATAAGAAGTTTAGTAACGAAGTTGTTAAACCGGCCGCAACTGAACTGGGAATACGAGAAAATTGGATAGCTACAAGCATGATTTCCGATAGGCTTAACTTTTGGAAAATTTTGTGTAAATTGTCGCGAGAGACTAACCCTACGAAAAGTATATTTGCAGAGCCCTTATTGGCTAGAAAAGTTGAAACGAAAAGAAAATTGGGGAAACCTCTACGCGTGAAGGCGTGTAAGTGAAAGGATGAGAAATGAATAGTAAAGTGGCATGAAGAAATGGGAGAAACCAAGGCCGTTTTTTTCTTTTTGTTTTGTTTTTCTTTTTTAAAGTTATGAATCCTTGCTTCTTATCACGCCCCAAATGTCCTCTCGAAAGCACTAGTTCTCTAAGCAAAATGTATATTATCCGACACGATATTTAAGTTTTTGTAGTAACTTTGTGGGAAATAAGTAGGATTTTTATAGCTTTAAATGCGGATGAACCAGACTCTAAGTGTAGTTCTACTAGCACTCTTCCCGGACGAAAATACATCAATAGTTACGTAAGAAAGGGAAAGCATGCAAGGAAGATTGTAGGTGGCTGGACGAAGAGGAGGATAAACCGTCGAAATTTGAGGTCGGGAGTTGCCTGAATGAACCAGATGACGCCAGAAGTACCATTTGAATAGATGCGATAAGATAAGATAATAATAACAATCAAAAAAAAAAAAAAATAACAAGATGATTTAATACTCCTATATGACCCGACACCTGAAAACACAAACATCCAATTAACTTACGATCCGACTAATGAATATGAATAACACTAGAATATACGCCACATGTCTAAGCAAACAAATAATGCGTACCTTGACAAGGAACGCAAAAAAAGGATATCCGAACGAGGATGCTCGAAGGATGAAACCTGAATATAGATAAAAGAGTAAAAAGGTGGACGGAACAAGATACGAGACAAGTGAGGGCCTTTGCCGCAGACACCGATAGCGAGGGCTAGACCCAACAGCTGGTACTCTGGACCACCAAAAACTCAATTTCTGACTGACAATAGGGCTATGGGGGACCCTAGATCATAAGTCAGGAGGAATGATATAAGACAAATGAGATATCGTCAAAAAGGAGAGTGGGCTATGCTACGCATCGAGGAGTACAACTCTTGTCGTCCCGGATGGCGAGGGCCCGACTCTTCAACTGGTGCCTGGGTCACCAAAATGACAAGAATATTTATCAATATTTATCTATACTTATCTATATATGGTAGTTATCTATCAGAAACCTAAATTAGCACAGAGAGGGTCACCCCCATCCAATCAATCAGAATGGTAAGGTAAAACCCACCTAATCGAAAGCATCTCACAAAGACAGGACCATGACCCCGCTGGAATCATTAAATACCAGAGTACATGCATAAAAACGGACGAGATTATGCATAAAAGTGGACGAGATTTATAAACAGCAAATTAGATCATGCTTAGAGGTGGGTAGAATAATTATGACTAATTCGGATTCTGCTTCAGTTTTTCAAATAAGGTACCGTTTGGGAGACGACATATATTGTAATGAAGGGGAATGCGGTGATACAAAGAGGAAAGCTCTATCATAGCCAGTCGGAGGAATTCGCCATTGAAATTGTGTCCAAGGCCCGATGGCAGATCAAATCAGTCTCAGCCAACAGAAGAGGGGGGATGCAAAGCAGAGCAAGTAAGTAAGCCCACAGACCTCAAGGACTTCTTAGCTCGATGAACAGCAATTGGAAGCCGGGATCCCAAGCATGGACGACTTAATAATGGCGGGCGGAAACGAATTTAATCGCAACAAGATAGCCATATCCAACATGGAAACCGGGTGCAAGGGGTCTAGAGGACAAGTGAGAAGGTGCAACGGAGGATAGACGAAATCGAAGAAGTGAAGGCCAAGATCATGCAGAGGTTGGTTGATTTAGAAAAGATAAATGTTGAGTTAGATGCATGAGAATCCTTTGATAGAATAAAACTGCACATCATGGAATTTGAGGAGCAGAATAGGATTAAACATGATGTTAGGTTGATAGGGCAGCGTGAGAAACCTAACAAAGACACATATCGAAGTTATCGCAGAGGTAATAGAGGCGGTTTTCAAAGAGCATCGAAGCATAATTTTCAAAGCAGTGTGCTCGGGCCAATGGAGGGAACGAGCAAGACACATAAATCTGGCACTCAGGGATGGCAGCAAGGGAACGGATACGGCACATGAGGTCCAGACTGAGGAGTGGGATCAAGGTGCTATAGAACATAACATATTCAAATCATATTTTCTGATCCTATACAAAACCATTAATACAACAGTATATGAAACCAAATCTGCATCCTTTTGAGTTTCGTGTGTGTCCAGAGAATAAATATAGTCCACTTGTGAATTTGTCAAGGCGTAGCTTAAGGAATATGCAACATGCCAATAATTATCGTACTCTACATTGTGTGGTTCGAACCATAAAATTAGTAAGTATTAAGAGAAGAATGATTCTAGTAGATCAGAAATTGAAATGAACACATGCAAATGATGACGATAAAAAAGCTTACTTTGCCCTAAATTTGCAAGAGGGTCTTGGCTATTAATATGCAGCTCTGCACATAGTTCCCCTAAATTTTGAAATCAGGAATTACATACAACTGTCAAACAGCGACAGGGGTCATCATAGCTAATGGGGTACAAAAATGGGGAAGATCATGGAATTTCACGAGCCAGAATACACACGGGAAGAGTATAGTGGATTATGTGATTATGAATGGCCAAGCAGTGGAAATCGTCGCAGGATTTATGCTACTAGAATGGCCGACTGGGAAAAGAGAAAGCCACAGACCCATACAGTTAACACTCAAAGGGGGCGAGCCAACACAAGTTGATAACACACAGGAAAAGGAGAGAGAGAAATTTCAGGAAAAGTATACAGATACATTCATACAATCGGTCATGGCAGAAATGGGAAAATGGGAATGGGGGAAGCATAAGGTGATGAAAACAAGAACATCCTTAATGACATTATGGTTAGAGGGCAACAGAGATATTCAGAAAAAAAGAAAGAGACCCAGGAAGAGCAATGCTTTTAAGGCCTCTGTATGGTATGATGAGGAATGCAGGGAGCAAAAAAGAAAGGTCAAAGCATATAGGAAAGGAGGCGACGTATGTAAAGAGCGACATACCTAAGACTTGAAGTTAAACGAATAAAAAACTTGTTACTAACACCAATGGGGTCTCGCCAAATTGCCGAAAAGGCAACCCGAAATTTCGAAGGGATTTAAAAGGAAGGGAGGTAGGAATATGAAAACCGAGAATAAGCAGGACACTATTGGAGGCGCTGTTCTGGATGGGAGAAATACGGAGAAATTATACGAGATCTGGGGCATCCCAAATGCCAATACCAACACCGCAAGGAATATGGATAAACCGCGCTTCAAAGATACAGAAGTAATGATAGCTAAACATGATGGCCAATCACAAAGCCCGGATCTCTATGGACTAAAAAGTGGAGTTACTAAAAAAAAAAAAGCAATAGGGGAACAAGTCACCCACATTTTAATGGCATAATACATACGAGGGCTCCGCACGGTGGACATATAACAGGGTCATACCTCTACACAAGGGGGGAAGCAGACAGGAACCCGGAAACTAAAAGACAATAATGGTGAGCTCGATCTTCGCAAAATGGTTCGGAAAAGTCCTGGACAGCAAATTGAAACAATGGGCGGCGGAAATCTACCGCACAAATGGGAATGAATGAAGTTACATAATAAACGAAGGGAAGTGGAATGAAGAATGGGCGATAGAGCTACAAAAAGCATGGCTGCAAAAACACAGGACCCAAGACACTCGCTCATGACGGCCTTCAATCCGTAGCAGCCAGATAGGATAGCAGATGTACCGAGATAACCTGCTAGGAAAGTCCAGAAGAGACATCCTGGCAAGATTTAGGATGGGGAGTCATGATCTAAGAATTGAAAAGGACAAATGGAGGGGAATAGAAAAGGTGTACTGGATATGCAGAATCTGTGACACTGGGGAAGTGGAGGATGAGAATCACATGATTAATGAGTGCCCGATATACGGAGACATCGAGACAAATACAGTAAATATAAGATGGGGACAACAAAGACACATTCCGATGATAAGGACAAACAATGAGAGACATGGCAGACGTTAATCAAGGGAAATGACGATCGACATCGAGAAGTACACAAAGAAAGAGGTTTTGTAATATGAACCGCACAAGAGGCGATTCATAAAACCCACACAAATTGTTCGCTTAAAAGTCGATTGATAACGACAAGACCATCGCCGCGACCCACGACGCCCGATGTAAAGCGGGGTGTTGGTACTAATAGAAAAAAGGAAGCCTTCAAAAAAGGCTACAATAAATCAGCGTGATGTGCTAGTAGCGCTCTTTCAGGGAGCTCGCCCATGCTACATAAGTCAAGGGGCCTGAGGGCACAAGGGACATTAATTTCTATTCTATTCTATTCTATTCTATTCAAACTCTTAATTAACAAATACCTCCTCTAACATAAGCGCATGTTCAGGATCATCAACTATAGGTGAAAGTGTGCCATCATAGTCTAAAAATATTGTAATTTATCTGTCCTTCACCGTATTATCATCATTAGTCATCGTTCACTTTAAAAGCACCAAGATCACAACAATATTATAATAAAGTTCTAGCATGTAGGCTGGTGGCTTCTCTATTAACTCTAATGTGAAAACAATAACAATATAGAGGACCTGGGAAGAAGGAAAAAAAAAATCTGAACATACCAAAGAGTTTCACCATGTTGAAACTTCAAAAATAGGCTCCCTGCATGGTTGTTTCAGGCCCTATCAAAGATCCTCAAAAAAACATTTTTTTGTAAATCAAACAAATACGTAATGAATTTTAGATATTATTGTATTTAAGTGTGCCCGCTATGCAAAGGGCAAATAGTCAGACATTGTGTTATACAACCTAATCACTTACATTGCAACAATGTGGTTTCGAGCATTGGACCCTTTGCCACAAATCCTTGCATGTATCGCTTTGGAAAAGTTCCATCCCAAAAGGGGCAACTTCAAACCGATAGAGAAAGTCTCAAAAGCAAAATTAGCAAAAATGCTAATTATGATGGCTAATTAACTAATTATGCCACCCACATAGCATGCATTAAACTGTTTATCATCTTGTGAGCTTGTGTTTGCAGCTATATATGATAGTATAAATATTGTAGCCATTAAAAGCATCCATTTGTGAACCATTTATATCACCTAGAACAATGCAAATCATATGTAGATGGATCTTGAGTTTATGGACACGTGTCTAAGAATCATATAAACATGAACTTGATCTGAATAGGAAGAGCTTTTTATTAGAACCGCAATCTTAGGCATCAAAAGAATACAATGTTATCTATCTTCTTAACCTCTATGGTTTAGTTTAACCCTGAATATGGTGTAGTTCAAAATAGTGATAGAATGCTACAATGGAAAAACAATCATCAAACATGACAAAGAGAAGATAAGTATCACTCAAGAAGCATGAATTGTATAACAGGAGCAAGATTTGCTCCATAGGATCCTCACTTAGAATGTAGGAAATCGACATGCATGCTCAAAGAGGAGCTTACCAGGAAAATAGCGGTAGTCTCAAAGATCAAGTTCCTTCTTGAGTGTAGAGCAGATGGTGCATTGGTCACATATTCTACAACTTGTAAGAAGACTTGTAGAATGCAAAGCTGCATAATGTGGTTCAGGATTCGGCCATTTATCGGAGCAAGCACAAGAAAAAAGTTATAACCCATCAGGATTCGGCCATTTATCGGAGCAAGCACAAGAAAAAGTTATAACCCATAGGAATGTCGCTCAAAATGCGGAAAAGGCATAAAAGAATGCAAAAAAAAAGGAGAATTCTAACCTGTTTAAAAAAAAAAAAAAAATGGAGTTATTGGGCAATTTTTGTTTAACATTTTGCAAAACAATGAGTCCACGATTTGGAATGAAATATTTTCTTAATATATTTGCCTGCAAGAAATAAAAATGGTTACAAAGGTAGCCAAAAAATTTGCCTGAAAAAATTAAAACATGCCGCTAAAAAAAAAAAAAACACATGAAACAATGATAGAAATATTACATGTAAAATAGAGACTTGAGAAAGAACCATAAATCCAGGAAACTGCTCCATAAAAACAAATGAGGATAAGCCAACTTCAATTGCCAAACTCTCAAAATCTCTAAGAATGCAAGAATCTTAAAATATATAACTTGCTTCTTCTGAAGAGAATCGTCAATCCAGGCAAGGAGTTGCATTTTAGCTCAGATCCCTGAATGCCAAACTTGCCTGCCTTCTTTAAGAAATAAACACAAAAACCCCATGAAAGCATGGAGTTGTAATAATGTGTACATCAAATGAGTTTGCGCGAACAGATCAGGTAGATTTGTGGACAAAGCAACTCTGAACACAAAACCCAATAGAATTAACCAATGATATTTTAGTTTTCGTTTTGATTCAAGATAATACCGACAAGATTGCCGCGACTCTCTTTTGGAATCGTGATCGAGCTTGAATATCCAGGCCAATGCCACATAAATCCGATACCTCACCTTGCAAAGTACTTGCTTTGGCTAGAGTTACTTAATTGTTACAAATACAAAGCCCGTTGTTCTACCATTGTCCGCTTTTTTATATAATGAAAATGCATTGTTTGCTTGCATCTCTTAATCAACTGCACAAAAAATGTTAGCTACTATACACCTCCGCTAATTGTTGATCTGCACTTATCGGTGACAGTAAGTATCGAACGGGCATTTTGGTTAGAGAAAAAGTAGTTGGGAGTCAAAAGTAATGAGAATACAGACCTATATCATTACTTGATGGGTTTTTTATTACTTGACGGGTTGCTGACACCATTCAGTTCTCGTTGTTTAAGATGTTTGCAATGCAATATGACATTTGAAAAGCAAGCAACGCTGAAGATCCAAGGAGATCCAAAGACATACGGCCATATCATTCTAATCGCTAATAAGTTGTTCTTTGATCTTCAAGGTTAGAGCAAGTAGAAATGCAGATGAAGCATGAATAATAGTTGCAAATATAAATTAGGCCGCATCATTTCAAACACTGAAATGTGCCCAAGAATGCATTCATTGATATAAGTGAGACTTCGATGACAATGCATGCATTGATATGACTGAGACTTCAATAATTCAGCCAACTGGTCTACAACTGAATGACAATGCAAGCTTTGCTACATTAGGTGCTTGCAAAGAAAAGAGACTTAATAAGCTATAGTTAAATAACATGCAAAAATAAAATATTTGTATCTTGACTTACTTTTCCATGGGAAATGCGGGCCGACCAGAGGCGCAACTTGGAGGTCTGCAAGCATGTAGAGTGGAAAATCCTGATTGAATTTTTGTTGGTGGCCCTTGGACCATTTGTAATCAAAAAATGGTATGCTTCAAGAGTTCTCTTCCAATATGGGTACTCGATTCACATACTTCTCCACTGTGCCAACCATGTCCTCAATGCCTAAGTCATGCACAAATGTCATATTTGCGTATATCAATGAGAAGGCATGTATTCGCAAACATATCCCTCGCTTTTAAATTTGAGAGGTTTAACAACTTCCTATTTTCAAACAAATTTAAAAGAGAGATGCTTGCTATAAGATGCAAGAATTAGAAGCATTTAGAAAACAAAAGGTGGCCTTTGTTATCTTTTTTGTGAACCTGGTGGTACTTGAAGTGAAGGAGAAATATAAACATTTGTGGGAATGGGTTAAGCAACTGGAAGTTAGAATCAAACAATAGCAGTGATACTACTTTTAGGAAAAGGAGAAAGCATGTACAAAATCTAAGTAAAACCGAAGAAAATGGAGGTACTTTCCCAACAGCGAAGAACAATCCATATACAAAGTAGTGGTCATGAGCAATAGCAACCATTCGCATAAGCGCATAACCGCTTGAGGTATAAGACGGGACGGATTGAAGCGAGAAAACAGGGTCTACCAATGCTTTCAAGTGGGAACAATGTCACACTCTTCAGTATTGCCCCACATTTGCACCTATTCGGTCACGATATATCTGATCTATATATGTTCTTATGTTTCGCGCTTATCCGACCGTCCGTTCGAGATCCGACGGCTCATGTGGGTTTGGGACATATCCTACGGCCCAAATGGCCTGGGAGTTTACATATATATATATATATACAAGTCTTTGTACTATGAACGGTTTCACTATGAATGTTGTATCAAGAACGATTTTAACATAAGGATCTTTTGTAAATGATTGCCTACCATAGACCTAAAGAACTAGAACTTTGAAATTCAAAGTTGCACTGGAAGCCAATGTCTTCCTAGTGGGTAAGGTCAATTAAAACATCAAGCCAAATTTAAACTAAGCTGGGGAGTCGAGCTAAAGCTGAAGACGTCCAAGTCAAAGTCATCCCTAGTGATTAAGATTAAATCTAAATCTAAATACGGGGATCACGAAAAATCTAATAGATATGAAGTTGAGAGCATTTTATTTTAACCTTTTATATTTATTTTTATTAGGTATAATTCGGAATGGCATTTTGTATTTTATGTGGTGCATGTTCTTCTATAGTAAGTCAAGGTTAAGTTAGTAGATTCTCCAAGGTCCCCTTCGAATTCCCCTAGATTCTCTAAGATTTCATAAAGATTCCATCAGGTTCCCTAATATCCATGCATATTCCAATGGATTCTCCATCGACCCTCCCCCCAGATATTTGCTATGTTTGTAAAGATATACATGACCAATTGATTACTTTTAGAGGATAGTTGTTCTACTATAGTTTTGAGTGCACACAATATGGACATGTCTACAATTATGTACTTAGTGTGCTATCATAAAGAATAAAAGCTATATGATGTCTATCCATGATTGGCCCTTCATTAAGGTGCCCTTCAGGTTTCCCTAGATTTTGTAAGATTCCATGAAAAAGCTCCCTCTAAAATTCATTTAAGCTAATCCCTAGATCACTTTAAAGTAATCTCTCGATTTATCATACGATCCTATGGATATTCCCTAAATTCTATAAGAATCAATCCCTACATTCCATACGAATCTATGAATATTCTCTTAAATTACCCGACATTTCCTTAAAATTCCCACAAACTTACTAAGCTTCAACGAAGATTCGAAGACATTATATGAAGATACACCTAGATTTCCCTTTAAATTCCAACAAATTTCCATTAATTCCTAGGATTCTGCTAGAAGAATTCCTTTGAATGACTTCCTGCAATATAGTGGCGATTTCTTGCTCCAAATCGCTGAGTAATGATCTTAATAGGAAGCTTGAACATACCAATAACACCAATAAGGGTTGCTTTGAGTTCAATCTTCAGGACATAGCTTGAGATGCAATGTAAACTGATCAAAAGTAGCCAATCTCCAATGGACGTGAAATGTCGACCTCAACTTAAACTATTTGTTTCATCCAACACTCAAAAATATATCTTCTTGTTGCCAAATTGTTCTAAGCAATTCAAAAGACGATGTTGAAAGAATCAAACCAATATTGACAACACCCTTTTCTTGCAAGTAGGTTCAACTTCTTTAATTACATTAGAAGTTGTTCGATATATCGATTAAAAAGTGGCCGCCAACAACAAATTCTGGAATACTTGATTCCCGAACCAAGCTAAAAAATTTATCATGAGCACAACAAGTTTGAACAGAAGATTAAGCAACTGCAAGTTAAAAGACATGACATGTCTAATAACTTGCAAGTTTGCAAGGGCAACAATTCAGCAGAATCTCTGCATGTAACACAAGAATCTCTATATTTAACATCCAAGTTGCTACAATATAATGAAATAAACTTCTAATAAAAATTGCAGTTTCTTAGCATATAAAGATTAGAGTCTCAGACATCTTCAAATGTTGGCGTTCAAATGACAATTATCAGGTTGAGCGTTGCCCTCCTCAAATTTAGATATATCCAAGACATCTTAAGCAAATGGCATGCACAATTTGTGCCGAAAAATACTGCAAAATTGATACTTAAAAGGCTATACGAACATATTTTCCACCAGAGGCCCACTTTTATCTATTCTTTTAAAATCCCACAAAAAGCAAGAAAGCTTCGAATTTGAACAAAATAGCATAAAAACATAAAAGTAAGCTACAAATCCGATCTGGAACAACAATTTGATAAAAAACAAAGTAGCCTAGGAAGAAAACAAATGAGAGATAAAGATGCAAGCTCCAAAACGAAATTACAAATCCCAGATCGATGTAGAAGGTCCAGAAACATGAAAAACAACATAAAACTGATAGGTTTGAAACCCATTGATTTTTATGCCGCATTTCTGTTTGGAATGCCTTCAAAATAAATGCCCCTCCACACGTGTCATCACTTGGGACAATATTTGTTTGGAAGACGGTCAAAATAAATGCCTGCCATAACTGTCTTGACTTAAGGCAGGGATTCCGGCATAGCACTGGGATGGAGCTTGTTGCACCAACAAACGAAAAGCTATCATTAGATTAAAAAATAAATTAGTGCAAAGTTAACACTGCAATGAAATGGAAAAACAGGAGCAATCAGCCCCAACATCACATATTCAGCCATTCAAACTACAAAGGATTGGTACACAATCTGTGAGCATGCCAAGAACTCAAAAAATACTATGGATAAACACTGTATTAAACGGGCAATCATGCCTCAGGGATGAAATCTAGGCAAAGCATTAGATTCTTGCAAAAAATCTTAAACCATTACCTCCGGAGTTGTTTCCAATTTACCTAACATGACCAGATGCTTCAACAGAGTCTTGTTCCATAGTAAATATGGTAACTCTCTAAGAAGAGGTCGATCATAGTATTTTGGGCTGCCCAGGCCTGATTTAATGTTGTCGAGGAATCGTTGTTTGCCACATTTTTCTAAAGTAGAGGCAAACAATTGGAAAAAAAAAAGCAACCACAAGGTAACATCACAAAACCAAAGAAACGCAAGTAATTTTTGTTATTTGCTGGGATTCAAGCTTCTCGTGATAAGTTCATCCACAGATGTTCGGTCGGAATTAACACCTTCACGTAGTTGAGTATAAATTTATGAGCATGCTCCTTTAGAAAGTCATCTCCTTTAGAAAATGAAAGTCATCTCCTTTAGAAAATGCGGCTCAGTTCTAATTAATCAGTCCATCTCCTCATACTTCTTGCACATTGCACAACAAACAATAAGTAAATAAATTGGGCAACATGACTAGAAACAAACCTTAGACATAAGATCCAAAGGCACTCCAAAATGCCCATTATTCTTTAACATCTCCAAAGCACTGCAAAATGCCTGCAATAACAATTTTATTTCAATAAGCAATGATAATAATTACTGTTGAGAAAGAGCATATACAGTCTACCCGCAACAGAAAATCCAGTTTGCTAAGATGAAGATAATCGCTCGTGTTAAGAGCCCACTGTAATTGAAAATGTTAGTTTTGCACGAACAGGCTCTGCCGTAATTTCCTTCTTTGTCCTTCTTAATATGCCTCCCGTGTTCGTCCAAGATTTTTGCTCCTATACACTGAATAAGATCTAGATAACCATTTGCAGATGGATTTCCAAGCAAGATTTAGACCGTCAAAACAAAAACCTGAAGCTGGCCTTTGGCTTAAATAAGTTGCTATGTCTATCAGGCTTGTTACATGTGTTTCCAGTCACCCATTTCCTTGGCATCCGCAATGCACATAAATCACAAATTAGGCAACGAAATTTGTAGAAAGCAAAAAAGCTAACAAAAACATATCAACACAGACCTGAATCAGAGTTTCTGATAAATCATATTATGCTTTAGCACGGATCATGTCGCAGCAAGGAACCGTTCTTGGAGCAGACCTTATCCTAGTGCATGAAATAGCCTTTGTGCAGCTGCTACCCGAGACTGAAAACCAGTGTCCATAATCTTGGACAGCTAATCTATATCAAGAGTAGCTGGACACGAGTTGCACAGCCAGATTTGGCTCCACAGAAATCCGCCATAGAGTGACTGTGCAAAAATCCACAAAGCTCCATCCCATTTCTTAACTGTGCAAATGCGGCTACTGGATCAGTAACCATCCAGCAAACCTCATGGGCTCATGGAAAAATCCGCCATATAGGCATTCCCCGTCAAATTAAAAATCACATGGCCAAGGACTTTCTGTAAATGGTCACGAATCCGGAAGCAAACTTGGCCCTAAAAATCTTCTCAGGTTACCATCTGTTAATGCAGGCTTCAATCATGAAGCGACCACTGTGGCCTCATGACCTTACACAGACGCCATAGCCCTTGGCGTGCTTTGAGTCGAAAATAGAGAAAAACGGCCCAATTCAACGAGAGATTCATTTCCCATAGAAGAACATAAATCGTATGGATTATACCAACCTGAGTTTTGAACAATACATGTCTCATTTTCAGATCTTATTTCTCCAGGCAATTCTAAACCTGAACACATTCTCAGAAGCAAGCTGTAAATCCGAAACAATCTAAATTTAAACACATTCTCAGAGGTTGTAAATCACAAACAATCTTATATTAAAGAGTGTAAGTTTTACCGAGGAAAATATTCCTTTTCATCCTGTTAAGTTGCTACTTGGCTTTTCGCCGACATCCCTAGGAAAATGCTAACAAAAGCTGGGTGCATTTCATGTAAGGCAACCGCAAATGTTAGATGGCATGGCGTCGATCGAAGAGCAAACATGTAAACACAAGTATTGAAAAGGCCATGGGCATCCAAACTGACCAAAAACATGTGGATTAAGAAGGATATCCATATTTTACAAAACTGCCTAGGCTCAGATTTACCGCAGGCGATCCCGCGCCCTTCAAGAAAGCGCTTTCTTGTTTCAGTCATACCGATGAGAAAGGATTGTGCCATCATCGCGATTGGGAGGGATGAACACAATAGAAGTTGACGATGCGAGAATGCTCATTGGAAATATCTTTGTATCTTGGGCATCGACCTCAAAGCAAGAATACCGAATCCATTCTTAGAAATTAGGCATTCATGGGTCCTAAACCATGAATGCAACCAAAACGTCCTATAATTCTTTTATTTTTTGTAGCGACTCGATCCAAAGGCACAAAGGGGATTTTGGCTTTACAAAGGGATTCTTAAGATGCTAGCTTCGATTCAGCATGAAAGCATATGAATTCATGGCAAACTAAAGTCCGGCTTCACAATGCGGCTTAAACGGACGACTGGACCATCGAAATGGGAGTCGAGCTTTCTCGAACCAAGGCCACGCCATCCAAATACCCAAAGCAAAATAATAAATGTCCATAAATGTGGTGCCATCTCACCTTTTCTATTAATTGTGTGCAAATCACCGAGTTCAAATGTTCCCGGACAGGGTCCTGATATGGAAAAACCGGGGCTGGGTTTTATAAGAGGTTTTATAAGCAAATATGGTCTTCAATGGCACCGCATATCATTGAGTTAATGGCAAAACAGGCTCGAGAAGATAACCATATCTTTGAATAGTGTTGTCGGATTGTCCCAATGGTGAAGGCTCCAAGTTAACCCCTCATCCCATAAGAAACAAACTGCCTAATGAACTAAAGGTACAGCCCGGGTTGGCTTTATAGGTTGGTTTTTATAAGCATGACGAGTCTTGCTCAAGAACAAATCTTTCTGACCCAAGCACAAAATGCCCTCGCTATCTTAACTGCTGCGAGTAACGTAAGAATGGGCTAAAGGACAGAGGGACTTTTCATTATCTTTGCAATCGAGATGTCTAATGCCGCCGTTGTCATAAATACCCTACCAAAATGAGAATAACATGGTAAGGAGCTTATACATAGAACCATGGAAGCTTAATGCAAGATAAAACTCATATGCTCAAGAGATAGAGGCTGCGATTGCAAGACATGTCCCATCTGAATCTTATTCGCAATTTTAAATAGTTGATGCTAACTTGCATAGAAGAAGGGATCAAAATATGTAAATGCTCGGAATCGTAAGCTCTTGGAATGCATAACCATATTGTAGCCAAATTCTAAATTCTCATAATATACATGCACTCAACATTGGATCTGGACAACCTTATAGATTTGAAATGGGGGAGAAACTTTGTATACATTTGAAATTTCATGAAATCATGCATAGAATATAACCAAATCTTAACAACATTAAAGAAAAATATATAACATGAATTAAACAATGTGATACCAATACTAACTGGCATGGCAAAGAATGTTTATGTAGAACATGGCTTCCCGTTAGGAATTCAAGGCCACAAGTGAACACTAGATGAAGCTAGGACATGGAAAGACAACATGGAATAGGACCCACATTGTGAGGAACAAATCATATAAACTGAACTAATGGAAAAACAAAACTAAGGCATCTTAATCGCCAAAATCTCAAACACAAGTCGTTGTTTGTTGCTAATAAAGAATTGGGAGCAAACCATGGGTTACTTACCAAAAACTTAGTAAACATGGTAAAGTTTAGAACTTGAAAGAGCACAAGAGCGAACTGCTTGAATTATGGTGGAGTGAATCGGAAGAGCACGCCATGATTCTTACTCAGACATCAAGCGATAGAGGACCAATAACATGTAAGTATTACGATTTCATAGATTAAAGCTCTGATTCAAATGGATTACTTGTATTGAATATTTGGTGGCTAAGACCCTGGCATAACTCTTCCGAACAAATTTAGTGGCGTAAAATAGCATGTCAGCATGATAAATGTATCTTATGTTCATGAAATATTCAATTCTAGAGAACCTAAACAAAGCAGATAACCTCGGGGGCCATATGGCTCAAGCACCTCCGCCATAGCTCTAAAAGGGGAATAGAGAGGGGAATAATTAAGAAAAGATGGCCATCTTTTCAAGCATCCTGCTCGTTCAATCTTCAACAAATTGCTCAAGCTCATTTACGATTTTGTGCCACGCCCAATAGTTGTATATTTAATAAGCCCTTAATATAAGGTTACGGTAGACTGCCCTCTCTGTTGCCTAGATGAAGAAAAAGGTAGTTCTCATCAGCCTCAAATCACGATAGAACATGAACCATGAATGAAACAATTCACAACCCAAATGACTACCAACACTTTCCACCATATGAATATGTCAATTTGTTTCCTTCTTTCGTTTTGCCAGAGTTACATAGTTCAACAAACTAGACCCTGCATTCATATCTTGATGGTCCCGGACAATCCTAGCTTTTAATTTCCTATCAACTGGGAGAAGCAATTTTGAGTCGTTATCCGAAGTTCAAGAAAGGCTTTTAATTGAACATTTAACCATGGTGCGGATCGATTAGAAGATGCCAACCTATTTCCCAAGCAGGGGTCGCTTCAATCCCCTAGTCCATGCATCCCGGTCAAAGAATGAAAAGCGGATACGTAGAGGCGATATCTTACTCGAAAGCTCCCCTGTTTGACTAAGGACCACCGACATGCCAAAATCGTGAATGATCAAAAGAAAATGACCAGAATTGAACCCGGTGGCGAAGGTCGCCTTAGAACACGAGCTAACGATAGAAAATGAAGACAAACAAAAATCAACAAATGCTTAACTGCGCTTTACGTTTTAGAACAGAACATAGCCTGGCTCCATCATACAATCCGTGAAGTAAGACTTTAAGGAAGAAAGAAGAAAATTGAACTTTCTAACGAAAAGTAGATGGCCGCATGGCAAGAAACGAGGAAGTTTGAAATCAAGACGTAATAATTTAAGCTAGAATTTGGGATCGGGGACAAACACCCAAATGGGAAAAGCTAGAATTTCGGTTGAAAATATATTCTAATTTGCGAGGTTTGAAAATGGAAGCACTTCGTTGCCATGCCCCGGTGCTTGTGCTCGTTTGATGACCTTGAGCTCGGAAATGGCGTTGGAAAAATGTTACCCTTTCTAATGTTACGGCTGCCACCTCATGCAAGGGCATTTATTACACTTCATAGGCGATGGGTTGCATTGGGTCGGGCATTAAATTTTGATGGCGATTAACCAATGGTTAAGATCGAATCTAAAGAGCCCAATGGTCTAGAATAAAAACCCCAAAATAAGGGGCCATTAATGAAATTAATAATGGTCAGACTTGTAAATAACGGTCTAGATTAGATGCCCTAATTTGAAGGGCCTAGATTAAATGCCCCCAAAATTGCACCTTCCTTGTAGTTTCTCCAAAAAGACAATGGCTATGATTTTGTCTCCCCTTGATCGCCCCCTAGACCAAAGCCCCAAATAAAGGGTGGTAACATTATCCGGGCCGTCGATCTCAAGACATTCAGCGACCCACGGGGCGACACCTCAATCTCTACCAAAAGGGGGTTGCTTGGGGTGATATGAGGTGGCACCGTCTGGACCGTCCATCTCAGAGATGGACGGCCGAGATCAATCTCTACCAAAAATTTGTGGCATAATCTCTACACCATTTGAGACTCTACATCATTTGTGGCACCCAATATAATTGTATATATATAAGGATATAATATGTGTGCAGGGTCCCTACGGTCAGATTGATCGATCGCACCGTTCGGTCCGAGATCCGACGGCTCACGTGGCTTGGGGACACATCCTATGGTCCACGTGGCTTTGGGAATTATATGTAATAGATCCTACGGCTCATATTGCTTTTATATGGTGAGATCTTGATTGTTGATCAAGTCTAAGAGCCTAAGGCTCATATTGAATGCTAGTTGAATGCTGGATTTCCTTAAAAGGCTTTTAAAATTTTTATGTTATTGGGGGGATTCAAACCCTGGTCCTCAACCCCCCAAACCCCCCACTCTAACCACTAGACCAAGCATTAATTCTATAAATAATTTATGTTTCAAATATACTTAAGGGTAATGTTCTAATTAAGATAAAAATAGACTATAATATTCTAGGATGTTTTGAAAGTTTCAAAATGTTCCAGAAAGTTCTAAAATGTTCTAGAAATTTCTGGAATGTAAGGAATCCAGGAGAATTAAAGGGAATATAAGGACATGCTAAAACTGGAACAATGCTGGTAGGGCGATTAATTTTTCTTGCAATATAAATCTTGAAAAAAAAAAGTTCTAGATGCTCAGGGTAAAGCCTCGAGAAAAAAAAATAGAAAGTGTTTTAAAAATGTTGCACAGATCCAAAATAGATTATTTTGGAAGGTTCTAAATGCTCATGGGTAAGCACCTCAATCAAAATAGAAAATTTTAAGAGAATCTAGGGGAATATTCATGAATGCTAAATATAGTACATAGAATGTTGATCACAGGGCCTTGCACCGTAAGAACATGCTAAAACTCGAATAATGCGCCATAGGACGTGTTAAATTTCTTGTATATATATATAATCAACCCCTATATGTGATAAACATGCCTTTAGTAGGGGCACTGACATCTTATATTCAGAAGGTATTAGACGCGCGGGCACAATTATGCCCTACTAACATGTACAAATGTACGGGTTCATCGACCTCGATGTTGTAAGTACATTCGCAAGAACTCAATTATATATGTCTTGATCTGATTAAATTAGCAACTTTGTCATTAAAAGCAAATTAACAAATGTACTTGGCTGCAATCCAGAAGTGTGAGATAAAGTGTGAGATATATTCACTCATCTCTTTTCCATTCGCTATACTTTATACCCCATACCTTAGAAAATAAGACTCTAAATAACTAATTCAAAATCTCCTCGTTAAGAATTAAAAAATACAGTTAACATGCCGAAAAAGCTACTTTCTCGAGGTTGTGAACATAAAAAGCTGGATGCATAGTACTGCAAACTTGTCAATAAATCATTATGACGACCCACTTCACCATATGCAAACATCCCTGCCAAAGGCTTGCCAGGGAACTTTTCCACAAAAGCTTTACTATCAGTGTGCTGGTCATGGAAAAATTCCCCTCCCCGTCCAACACAATTAAAAAGTAGCCCCCCAATCATAAGCTCTTTTTCCTTTATCATATTCCTTTCCACTTGATCAAGCTCATCTCGAATATTCATCTTTGCAAATTTTTCATCTGGTACATAGAACTGGATCAAATCTCCAGTTTTAATGAATCTTCCAGCAAAAAGCAGATACTCATCATCAAAGCTTCAAAGACATAGATACAAATCAGCTAACAATATAATAAAATAGAAAATAAAAGGCTAAAAAGGGAAAGGATGGAGAATTAAGAAAAGGAGAGGGAGGAACTGACCCTTTCAGCTCGTAAAATTGGTTCACTCCAATCATTTTTCTTTTCTTGGCTCTCCCTCTTCTTTGTAACACTTGAACAACAATGTAGTCAGTGGCCATACCATTCGCCTGCATTATTTTAAAAAAAAAAACTTTTTTCAGACAGATTTGAGAGCATGCACAAAATAGCCTGCTTCTAGTGGTACGCAGGCAATTCTTTTATACAGCTTGCAGAAGACAACACCAGCCATCTCACATGGTTTTCGAGATCACTCAAAATAGCAGCTCCCCCAAGTTCTTCCTCAATTCTCTCACCGTGTGCAGGTAAGCCAGGTAGTCCATTCGCGGAAGCTCATGATCTTCTGTCACTCTTGATGAAACAACTGTGTAAATTGGGCCAATTGGCACAACTGCACCGCTACAGAAGCTTGATAGCCAACTTTTGATCCTGCTGGAATATTAGCTAAAGGTTTAGAGTCGAAAATATAGGCACGAGCCTGTAAATAATTAAGTTTTCTGCCTGCTGATGCTTGGTTGAAATAGAAAGAACATGGAAGAACAGGTAAAAAAAAAGAAACAGGGGGAATCTAATATTTGATTAAGAGAGAAGAAAAAATAGAAGACGACTAGATTGACACAACTGCTTTTACTCACATGCCATGCTTGAAACAAAATGATTATTTTGGGATTATCTGTATGTTCTCCTGAGAAAACCAGGCATGCCATTTCAACACTAACTGAGGTAAGGATCTGGCGATATGAAAAGATGCACGTGTTATGATATAAATGATAATTAATTTTTCATATAAAATGTATACCTTTGGAATAGTGGAATGGACAAGGATGCCTTTTTTAGTCCCACAACAAATTCCACCAGAGATATGTGGCTTTTTTGAGGATGAACTATCTGCCATAAACTTTTAATAGAAAACATGCAGCTAAAGAGATAATAAAACAAAGACATATGTCTACAAATATCATGCAAAAAAGGTTATATTTGTAATCAGTTGCCCTTTATTGATGTTATAATTCAATCATGCACATCCATATGAAACAGTGTAAATTATGACAGACAAAAGGAACAGTACCCAGGCCATTCAGAACGTCCATGAGTATATGTGTTGGCTTCTGCATGCATGAAGTAACATTAATTGTCTCATCTTTCTCAAAAAAAGCGAATGGTCAATAACTGTCCTTCCAAAATACAATGACCAATAAGGCTCCTTGTCAGAACATATTTCTGATGTGATCAGTCCATAACATACTAACCCCAGAAAATTCAGAGACAACCCCCTCAGAAAATAGACTCCTCATGGAAAAAGCTTTGGAGTTCACTCTCCAATTATGTAACAATTCCCACAGATCATCTTCAAAAATCCAGTGTCGCTGGTAGAGTTGCTCATTAATTTAACAAGTTACTCATATTCACTATCTAGATATGATTCCCCAATGATAAATTTCACAATCTTCCTAGACCCCAAGCGTTGTTCTAGCCAATGTTATATTGCTGGGGTGTACTTAGCTGCCTAGCCTCCCATGCTTGTTACCATCTAAGCTGCTACTAAGATTAATTTGTGGATCAAGACACATTGATAGTCTGCATCCAAAACACATCAGAGATAACAAAGCTTCTGGTTCTCTAATTTTACTAGAAATGGGAGAGAAGTGTTTACCCAAAGTAGCACAAATGCTCTTTTTGAAGATTTATTGAAGCTTGTACCACATGCCTGGGCTACAAAAGATTGTATCTCTTCTTCCTAGCATATAACCAACTAATCAGATCAGACTCTTTTACCTATATAGATGCACTAGACAAAGTTACTTACAGATGGAGACAAAGGAAGGCCAACTGCATCAACTATGGTGCCAGGAAAACGTCCAACAACCAGTACGAGGCCACTTTCTGGTATAAATATCTAATGACAGAAGATGTTAAAAAAAGGTCAAGTGAAGAAAAATATCTATATAGCTTATATCACACACCTCTTTGAGTTCTTCACTCACAACATCTCTCCCCGCAATGCCCGGAGCAAGGCACCCAACAACTGGAATGCCATGAGGAAGATTCTTCTTTAGCTGCAAATTTATTAGCACCAATTTAAATTCGTTGACATACGCGAGAACATAAACCAGAAGACAAACACAAACAACTTCTTACAAGCATGGAGATCTCTGCGCGAAACTTGTGCCCAGCTACAAACAACAAGGCAAACTGAGGTCTAAATGGTTCTTTAAGCACCTTGCTTAAAACTTCCTCCATCGCATCCTGCATAACCACCTCAGCTGAAGGTTATCTAAGTGTATGCAACGTCTTAAGATTAAGAACTTCTAAACCCTACCAATCTAAAATTCTTTATTGGAATGCAAAATGCACCTTGTAGGATTGTTGGGCATCAATTGGACAGTAGTGTCACAGACATCGATAAATATAAGGACTTAGATCATAAATCAACCTAATAATCACACCAAGGGGACAAGCTTATTGCTTGCTAGAGTCTAGAATTTAGATTCTAAAAGAAAGATCAATACTAAAGATTCACAATGTATATAAGACAAAGTACAACATATAGAACCTGCACCGGTAACATGAATTTCCTAATCACTTGATAATATATTGCACAAAACGCAAGAAGACAACATAATAACGCTGCCTCCATGAAGTTTAATTTGGAAGTAGTATCCCATTTGCCATTCTGGCTGCTCTAAAACAAGTTCTGATGTCTTTATTTTAACTATTTGTTGAACCAGGAAGGAAATGCATTCAAATCAGAGAACTGAGTGTATCATGAAAATCAACAGATCCTTAAGTACAACAGTGGGAAAAGAAAATCCATAGATTGTGGCATAAATACTCCATAACTAAATTGAAGGTAGTTTCAATTTAGTAGTTCTTAATCAATGCATACAGCAATATAGAAAGTACAACTTCTGGTTAAATAAATATCTATTTTTGGCAAAAGCTCTTCTATAGCTTTGGCAATTCCAGAGGCAAGTTTAGTAGACCTCTGCTACCCGCTGCTTTAAAACTTCTGCTGCAATAGGAACAATGGACTTTACAGTAGTAGCCTACAGCATGCCGCTACAGGTCAAGCAAGAGCAAAACAATTATAGTAGTAGCCGTAGAGCAGCTGTAGGGAGGGTCAACCATTAGCCTGCTTCAGAAAGTCAATTTTGGTGTCATCTTCACCTATGTGAAATTTTAGTAGTAACTGTTTTCTTAACCATGTAATGGACTTGGATTTACTGGTGCAGGAGAGCTAGGAAACTATGGTATTATGCTTGTAGTCCTGTAAATCCTTGGATGCCCAATGATAATTCTTTCAACATAAATGCTATCATCAGGAACCTCATTGTGACAATGCTCACTATATAACTTGACAACGAAGACACAATTGACCCATAGGCTTTAACACCACCAAAATTATTTCATAGCCGTCTGCTACAAATCTTGTAGTTCTTGAACACACTACAATCAACCAACGAACTGGATTAGATAGATTTACTCACAACATCAATGTTAATCTCGTAAAGAGATGGCCCATGATCTTGCAAGACCCATTTGATAGCATGCGCCCTCCATGCTGTAAATGTCAAACTCACGTCCATAATGCAAGAGGAAGTAATTTTGTTGCCACAGTTTGATGGCTCTGCAAGGTTCAAAGTGATCCTTCGACTGCATTTCAGTACCACAGTATATCCATTCCATAGGGTCCATGATGAGTGGCCTCAGTTGCATGGGTAGTCTTTGTTTTGCCACCCCTTCTGACGTGGCATTATCCCAGCCCTTGATGTCCAAATTGTGTGGTCTGGATCTGTGCCACATCAAGTGGGGGCTGTAAAACGACGCTGTCCAAGAGGAATAAAACATTGCATTCAGGAGGATCAGTTGATCCTTAGCACAGCAATGGGAATAACAGGAATTGTGTCATAAATTATGGCACTTCTTAGTTCGGTAATTTTCCGTTTAATGGTCCTACTCAGTTATGTAGAAAGCAGACTCATCCCAATCCAGCAGACATGAAATAGATTGTAAAACAAACAGACAATGCTAAATTCAAAGGGAGAAAGCAGAATCATACATAAGGGTTCTCGTGAACAGTAAGGGCTGAAACAAGGCGAGGTTGTTGATTTTCCACAGCGCATATTGCAGCTTCCCATGATCGACAAACACATGCTGCTCTGGCAAGGGCCTTTGCAGGCAACAGCTCTAGAATTCTTACTAGAAGCTCGTGTTGCAACATATCCGCCATGGGATGAGAATTATGAAGAAAACATAAACCCTACACAAATGGTAAATCTACTTATTTAAAAAGTTTTTGAGGCGGTGTGCTCACGCCGGCGCTAACGCTTTTTCCGGCGATGTAACGCCGGTTTTTTGGTTTCCGGCGACAATTTTTTTTTTCTTTTCGTAGTTAATTTTTACGGCAGAGAGGGAAGCGTTTTTTGGATGACAGGGAACATGGGGCTCCTCCGCCTTCCATGATTATTGAAATGGAGTTTCCAGTTTAGGGGTCGCCATTTTTTGGATTTAGCCACAAGCAGGTAAATTCTGTCTTCAGATGCATCCGCTGTTTCTTCTGGCATTTTTTCAGAGGTCTTCATGTATCCAGAGAAGAATGTTTTATTAATCTCTTTCTATTTTGCAACTTGAAGAGTTCGGCAAAGGATTTAAGCTACGAAACATGTCCAGGAAACATCTGGCATTGAAGATGGGCCAGCTGGGTTCAATGCTGCCAGACAATAAGAGGGATTGGAGCTTGAAGCCGTTGCAGCATGCAAGGTGTTTGCTTGAAGCTTGGAGACGACGTGCATTTCTACATTAGGCAGTAAACGTCGGGCTTATCGGTATCTGAATTCCAGTTTGTGCTTTTCCTTGCTTGAATGTAGAAAATGAGTGCCATAGCCTGGCTCTGATTTTTCCTGTGAGAAGGTATGTGAGCAGTTTGTATCATTTAGGGGATTGTGATTTTTGTTCTCTGGGAGCTCTGCCGTGATAGTTTTTGCTTTGAAAATTTATTACTCAATCTGGCCCTGCTATAGCCTGGCCCCGATTTTTCCAGGTATGTCAGCAGTTTGTATCATTTAGGGTTTGTGATTTTCGTTCTCTGGGAGCTCTGGCCTTATAGCGATGGAATTTTAGGTTCAATATGGCGATGGAGTTAAAGATATGGCTATGTAACTTGCAGAACTGGAGCAAAACAATAGCATATGCAACAATCTGTAACAGCATGCAGCCGATCTTTCTATAGCGATTCTTCACCGATTCTTATGTGGGTCTACAGAACGACATCCAATCCAGCTTTAAGGATGCCTGTAACTACAATTTTTACACAAACAAAGGATTCCAACTTCTGTTCTGTTGACGAGGCAAGACATAAATGCAGTTTAGTTCTTTTTCCATTTTTCTCATAGATTTAGGAACAAGCAAAATGCAGTTTCGCCCATTTCCTATTGTGCTAGAATCTTGATTCATTTCATCTATAGATGTTGGTGGCAGACATATGGAAGTAGAGAAGATGTACAGAGACAAAGACGGATACAGTTCATAGAGCAGTTGGAAAAATCATGAACATATCCCGGTTTTCATTTCATCATTGCTAATTTTGTGCACTTTCTAATTCTTATGCTTCTTCCTGCATCTAAGAGCATTTGGAATTTTTTGCTTTGTTTTTATTGCTCCAATTAATCTAGCATCTGCAGGGATATGGCTCTGACCTGCCTCCTATATTGTGGCAAATTTTCATAATAAACTCCTGTCACATTTTATGCAGGCAGCATGCTTGACGTTTCTCTCTTTATCCAGAAAGATATACTGCTTTAATAATCAAACAGGAAAGCTTGACCATATTATGAAGGTAGCACATTTTCTCCTATTTGTTTATGGTTTGGCTACTATGTTGGATTTCTTACAGGGAATGTCTTTGCTTAGCATTTGCTCTTCCACATGGTGCCTTTCCTACGTGTACCTCTACTGGGTGCCATGTTGGAGACTTGGTTATCAGATATTTTTTTTACATTTAAAGGAGTAAATCCTAGCTTGGCAAAGTTTAGAGAAGTTGCAATGGTGAGGAGGAAGATAAAATGTTTTGCAGAACATGGGCTATATTTGCAGAAACATTCCATTTACAATTCACTATATTTATAGAAGTCAAATGATGAAGTTGAATTAGCATATTAGAATGTGATGTCTCTACTATTAAGTTACATGCTATTTTTGTAAATCATATTAGCTATGCTGCCTAGGGAAAAAGCAGTGATGAGCCTCACAATATCATGGATACTAACTCCATTATAGCTAAACTGAATGTCAAACTGTTTGATGCAGAATTTGGAGAATAAAAGTTGCAGGAAAGGCCTGCATCCAGAAGCAACTTATAAAGAACCTGTGCAAATAGAGAAAAATCTTTAGGCTAGAAGAGATTAGTTAGGTTGATGTGGTCAACATTATTACTCTACCATAAAACGTTTTTGGTTGGTCTATGTTTTGCAATAAAGATTACAAACCCTAACATAAAAGGCTTTTCCGTTGGTTTATGTTTTGCAATAAGGATCACAAACCCATACAAGAGAATTCAAGTATTGCCAAAAGAATTAAAACATTTTGCCCTTCGTATTACTGGTCAAATTCAATAGAATGAGGACATTACAAAGCTATGGATTTCACTGCTATAACAAGTGGATAGTCATAATTTAGTGATAGGTTGCATAATGTTTTAAACAAGCCAAATAAATTATCCACTAGAACAAGCATAATCTATTTAAATCAATAATTGTACAATTGTAAATCTTCATATATTTCATTGGCATGTTTTAATTGATCAATAATGGTCTCCATAAAATAATCTTTTTGAATAAAACCGGGACAAATGTGAAGTCCCCTTCTTGCCTAATATGTCCATTTCCCTTCCTTGCCTACTATGTTCCATTATTAGCTTGCTAGGGATTAATGGATGATGGAAGAACATTGTGTATTTTGTTTCAAAGAAGATTCAGATGTTATAAAACAATTCATAAGGGCAAGTGCTTCTCCTCCAAAAGAATTGGCCCAAACATGTTAATAATTGAAAGGTGATGGATTCCATTTATTCAGGCCTTTGTAATCATGCATCTTCAGCATCTTGATAACACGTTGGTTTATAGGCTTAAGCTTATTGAGCCTATGGTATAAGTCCAAACAAAAACCTTAAATTATGTCTAATCTTAGACTCCAATAAAAGCCTTACATTATAAAACATTATGGCAATTCTCATTTGGTCAAAATTTTAGGATATGAGGCATGTTGATGTGCTTAAATGCTTCTAAATGTGCATTCGTCAACATCCAACATGACATATGATTTATCAGAAGAGCTTAAATGCTTCTAAATGTGCATTCGTTAAGTTGTGGCACTATAACAACATCCAACATGACATATGATTTATCAGAAGAGTAACACGCCTACATTAAAGAAAAGTAAAAATGCAGAAGCTCCCACATTACCACGACAATGTTGGACACACGTTTACTACATGAACACATTAACATTAGCCCGGCAACGCCGGGCACACATTTACTAGTCTACTTACTTAAAATGTTTCTTGGGGTGGGTGTCCTCTTTTTTCCGGCCGCCGGTAACGCCGGTAACACTCCATTTTCCGGGCAAAAGCGTTATTTTGGAATGTCTTACAATTTTTCCGGCAAGTCCTTTGGGTTTTATTTCGGGCTAGGGTTTGAGCTGTTTTTGAGCGATGGTGCTAGGGTTTGAGCCGTTTTGAAGGACAGTGTTGTAACGTCTGCTCCAGAATAGCTGATTATCCATCTCCATTCGAAAATGCAGAGGCGGTTCTCAACCCAAAAGGCGGGTTTTCAAGCAAGCTATACGTCTTCATTCAAATATGTAGAGGCAGTTCTCAAGCTGGATGACGATTCTCCTCCTCCTCTTCCTTCCATATTTTATTCAGGGCCATGGGCACAAGCAAATTAAATCCTACAGGTCTCATGGAGATCCGGCATCAGGTAGCAGATAAGGAATCACTTGCAGTTCCTTTTTAGCTTCAGTTCGTCATTTGATTTTTTCATGTTTAGGTCCTCAGTAGCGAAGCTGAAGCCGCTATGTTCAATCCTCCAAAGAATGATATCATCCGTTGCTCTCTGTGTTTAAGATGGTACATAGACAATGTATTTTGCTTTCTCTGTAAGCTATAATTATCCATCTCAGCCACTGACGTAGCTACTACATCTGATGTATTCTGTATATTTCTTTCTTTGGTGCATATTTCTTTCTTTGATGCAGGCTAATGGGAGACTTGGTTCTAATTTATCCATCCTTTTATTTCTCTTTCCATCCTGTAATTTCTGCAGCACAAGACCGAAATGTTCTGCACGACTCAGTTACGTATCTGTAATCATACAGGACCACAATCTTAGCATCACAGCATAAATATATCTTTGCAGCAAAAGGGCAGACTATTTTGGTGATCACATATTAGGTAAGCAAACATTCTGATATGCTTTTGGAAAACCATCATTAGGGTAAGAAAAAAAACATCTGATATGGTAAGAAAGCATCTAAGAACACATCAAGAAAACATCTGATATGGTTTTGGAAAACCATCATTATGAAGCAATAAAGCAGCCCTTTTAGTATATGCCCATTTCTAAATTTGTGAAGGATAATTTTAGATTATGATGCATGGTCATAAGCCAACTTCATGATGATTTATTTCTTCATGTAACTGATAAGTCATGATTTGTTGTCATGTTCATGAGCAGCTTGCAGCAGCTTATAAGCTAGAGGAAGAAATTGTGATTGCCAAGTTGGATGCTGATGCTCACAGGGATTCAGCTACAAAGAAAATATAGTTGTGCTTAAAAGTAAGACATGTGTTGTGCCAATTTTGATTAAAACCATACCATAAACAATGATGGCAGGATAGTATTCAAGGATATCCAACTCTTAAGTACTTCCTGAAGTTGCATGTCCATATTGTAACCCACCTACTATAGTCCAAGCTCATAACATAACAGGAGTGTTGTAGCACTTGCGGATTTACCATAAGCCTAGAGGCCCTATCTGAGAACGATTTATCTTTCTTGCAAACATGCAAAAGAAAGCGGAACCTTGAATTAGCCAAGCCTGCTATGCAGCCAACTGTAGACTGGAAATGGAGAGAATGGTTGGAAATTTTGTGGTGCATGTGTTCGTTGAAACTGGTAATGTGCACGATGCTGAGCAGATCTTAAAACTTTGTTTGTCTAAATGAGCACTCTTGGACGTCACTCATATCAGGTTATCTTCATTTGCTACATCTTCCGTGCATTTTCAAGGACTTAAAACCCTCTGGACGTTATTAAGGTCCACATATTCCTCTACTTCTTTTTTTCTTCAGCTTTAGTGCGCTATGTTTTGGTTTCTGAAACTTTCCATTTAACATGCTACAGGAAATATACCATAATGAAAAGCTGGTCTGTGTACTCCACACTGATGTTGCAATCTTTGTTTTTCTTCAGGCGTAAAGTTTCTTTCTTTTTACCTTGTGGATATGCTCCATAAAACATGTATATAGTTGTACCATGAATATTTCCTATGACAGCATATGAAGCACATTCTGTGATGCTCTGCTACGTTTCATTTTCCTTCTAGATGTGTTGCCAATTGAGCTAGACATGATAAAATGAAGGAATGGACGCAATGTCTAATATTATCATAAACTAATGTATCGTCAACTAAGCTCAGTATGCAACCTATTGTATATTTGATGGAGACTCCTAGCCCTTTGTTGTAAGGGCTATCGGTGCCCAATTAGTTTCATGTTAGGAGATCAACAACTAGGAGAAAACTTTAACTATGTTGCTTCTTTCGAGATTTTGGCATAGATTGTACAATGTAAAAAACAATAATGAATTTACTATTTGATATGTCTTTGTTGAAATAATTCAGGCTTGGCACATGTTCACCTCATTTGAAAACCATGCTCCTCTTTAGGAAATGTTTGATAAATATGAATTGTCATGGCAGAATAAGAAGCAGGTAGTTATATAATGTACATGCAATATGGAAGAGGCAAGTATATGGTTGCTATGCTTATCGTATGCATATTATCTAGATCACCTCCTCCTTGAAAGGAGTGCAGACAAACAATTTCATTACTATGTTGAAATAATGTTTTAAGCATATTTGCCTTTTCTCTATGTTGATCTCAAAGTCTATAACTATTTCTTTTGTATTGGTAAACGTGCTTCTATATTGCTTTTAGTATTGGTAAACATAAAACTATACCGTCACTAAAAGTAGTTTCACTATTTCATGTAAGCATTGAAACACCTCAATATTGGCAACAACGTAGCTTATGGTGGTAGTTTCACCATTTCATGTAAACATTGAAACACCTCAATATTGACAATTGTACTACATTCACTTAACAATGTTGTCAAAGTTGTGGTTGATGAGAATATAACTAATCTTAAAGAATACCCTTTAGCGATACCCTTTGGCGAGTCTTAGAACAAGAAGTTCCAAGACTTAGCAATGTTGTCAAAGTTGTGGTTGATGAGAAGAATATAATTAAGGCTACAGTAATCCTCTTTAGTGATACGAGTCTTAGAATGATTTCAACAAGAAGTTCCAAGTCTTAAAATCGAACAACATAATATAGGATGGAGGTGGTGCTATATGCATTTATAGAAGAATCCATTGTAGCTATATTGTTGACCATTCACTCAACTTATTGTCATTCTTAAAGCATGTTGTAGATAAAGAAGAACAAGCAATTGTAGCAAGTTCATAATGTTGACCATTCACTCATTTTATTGTCATCCTTGAAGCATGTTATCGATAAAGTACTTGGGAATTGCTTCTATGATATCTTTGTAATATTGGCTTATAGACTTATTGCAAGCTTGCACAAGTGCCTGGCGATGCATGTGCTTTTGCCCAATTTGGGCACACTACGTTTACTAATGCGATATCTAGATTCGTATATCTTCGAATCCAATTGACGTCTTCAGCGATGAAATCTACTTTTCAGAATTTCCGGTGGACATCAAAATCCCGAAAAAAGCGAAATTTTAGAATCCAAAATGTAAATCCGCAAGAAAAAACTTTTCCCGTTACGATTATTTTTTAATTGGCGGTGGATGCGTTACAACCTTTGGCGTTACCCTTCTACAAGTCACCTGGATTGTGGCGGTGGACGAGCGCCGGCTACCGGCGGCGTTATACGCAACAAAGGCGCTTCGCAAATCTAGGGTTTCTTAGCTTTCGGGGTGGTATGGCGGATCAGCGGTATGGCACATCAAGCAATAAAATTCCTATTCCTTTTTCTCTCTTGAACAAGCATGTTTAAATATTTACGGTTTAGGAATATTCATCCTCTATGGATTTTGCAAAGGCCGGCCGGATCTGAAGTGAAGGATTTCTTCGATCTTACATAGGTTTGATTCGGTTCCCTAATCCTTGCCATTTACGATACTGCAATATTTTTGGGCTCCTTATCAGATTTCGCCAAAGGCGAGCTTGGACCCCCTTATATCAACTCTATTATCTGGATACTTTGGAATACGCTTCCAAATCTATCGAGGGGAATCTGTTGCATTTCGTGGTGGTTTGTAGAAGTTTTAGAAACCAGCCAGGTCTTAGAAGGCAAAAGCGGATCTTTATTGTGGCGGGATACGCCATGGCGGATTCATTCATTTCGCTATTCCTTAATCCTCTTTGAGCATCCAAAAACCCTACTTTGAGGGGATTAAAGGCGCCTCGTTTGAGGTAAAAAATATTTCGATCCATTCTTTAACTATTCTTTTCTTTGCAAGCTTTGCGAGACCTCTTCTGGATGGATGGATTTTTCAAACCAGGAAGCCCGGTATTGGCGGAAACAATCCTTTCACGTTTGCATTTGGACCGTTCTTAGCTTGGGGTTTGCAAGAGAAGGCACTCTTGGAGCCCTTCTTAGGAGTTTCGGAGCCGTTCTTCTTTGCTTTTTGGAAGAGAAGCGGTTCTTGAAGCCATCTTAGGGAGCCGTTCTTAACCTCGAGGATTCGGATAAAGAGCTTCAAACAACTTCCATGCTCTTTAGCGGGTATATCTTTCTTTTCTAATTTCATGCATGCATTTTTGTTTTTGCATTTTTGTTTAGCGTGATGCTTCGGCAAGGAAGGCGTGCGACTTCTCATGAGCAAATGTGAATGTACTTTTGCCTAGAAAAAATGAGAATGACAAATAAGAAGTGTGAAATGAAATATAAGAATTGGAAAAAAATGCAAATTGAAAAAAAAAATGATACTTGGGGCTTTATATCGGATCTTGTGGGGTGATATGTTAGAGTTCAATAGTTCAAGTGGCTTTGGGGCTTGCTTTTGTTTAACTAATATATTATTTGAAATATCCGGTTATTTTCTTCCATTTTATTGCTTGCTTTTCTATGCGGGGTTAGGGTTGAGAATGCTTTGGAGGAGTTGTTCTTCTTGACTTTTTTAATGTTAGTAGATGTACATCTTTAAGCTTCCACATATTAATTTCACTTCTCTAAAAGTTAGAATCTGGCTGACTCCAAGTTGTAGATCAAGGTTGAGATGATGCACATCATGTTATGATGGTTTGAGGATGCAATCATGGTAAGAATTTGATGAATACAAATCTCATGATTCTTCTGTTAAGTGGTTGTACTTCTCTTGCAGAGATAAGGCATCTTCAAGCCCTGGAGCCACTTCCTGGAGAGATAGGCCATCTTTCAAGCTTTGGGACCAGAACACTTGCATGAAGGCGGTACACACTTGCATGAAGGTGGTACGCTGAAGCAGGAAGCAGACCTTTATATCTCCTCTTAAGCTTTCCATAACTAATCATTAAAAGATCCCGCACTCTTGGTGTTTAAAATTGTCCACAAAATTTGGTCTAAACTTCTACATGCATGAATTCCAAATGAAATTCAAATCTGGGCCATGGCTTTATTTAAGCCCAATACTGTTGCACATACTATTATTCAAAATACCCCAATATGGAAGCAATATTGCACATTCTATTATTTAGCAACAACCACTCACTCTACATTTGATTTGAATTGCAAGCTTTTTTAAGCTTCCGAAGTCTGATTGCTTTAAATGAGAAGGGGAAGATAATATACATGTTTGCATAGCAGGAGGAGCAGATAGACAGTTCAATTGAGCAATGTAGTTGGTCTCTAGCAAGGAAAAATCTTTTAGCATCTCATGTTGTAGAAATGCAAATTAGTACACCTTGGAATCTACCCAACCAAACACTGTATTGCTGCTTTGCTAAGATTCTAACTTTCCTCTGCACATTATATTGCATGTGGTGGAATCTATTTTCTGATATGCCTTTTCATAATACCGAAATAAGGCATCTATTTGTGTTTTAACCTTGAGTTTTTTACACTGCAAATTCAAGGTGTTGTGATTATATCAAATGAGGTTTCAAGTTAAATTTGTGATGGAGATTCAAATTTTCAGTCCGTATGAAATTTTTTACATTGTAGTTTACATATGCTCAATTGTCATCATGGTAAAAATAGCTGAAGGATAAACAAGATTTTTTATATTCCAATGTCCTTGGACATGAGTAGGAGATTTATGTGCTTGGTGATCTTTTTGCCAAATGGAGATGTTATTAAGAACTATATTCAAACCCACTAACTAGATGATTATAGGAGGATCTATTGCACATATGGGGTTTCACACTTTCGTTGCATGTTTGTCATCATGGTGATAGAGATGATGTCCTGGACATGAGTAGGAGATTTATTTTGGTGATCTTTTGCCAAATGGAGATGTTATTAAGAACTTCAAACGATAACAATTGATCTTTCCATATCATGTTTGTGAAAGATTATTTATTACATCATCTCTACTGTTTTATGTTACACAGGCAACAAAAATACAAAAACAAATCGTTCTTGCAAGCATCAATCTATGGTGTTGTGAGCAGTTGCACATATGCATGATAAAAGTCAAGTAAAAACACGTGTCAATTTTTCATCTTTGGAGGTAAATTAATTGGCCACAACATTCCTTATAAAGCATTTTTTCTCTATGAAAAGGTAATGCATTGATAATTCTTTCATTAGGCAATTCCAATAACAAAAAAAATTACAAAAGCAAAGTTCATACTTGCGAATATCAAGATGTGTTGTTAATGTTGTTAATGGAAGTTGCACAAATGGATGTCAAAGGCCGAGTAAAAATATATGCCAGAACATTAGCCCGGCAACGCCGGGCACACGTTTACTAGTTTCATTTAAATGGTAGCCAAAAGCAGGGACAACGATTTATTAACCCACGGGACATAAAAGATCGAAAAAGTGGGGGTTAGACTTCGAGTATTATTGGTTGGACCTTAATTTTGGGTTGACTCTTTATAGGGGCGGTCTGCCGATAAGGTGAAAATAGCTTTACCTTGGTTTTGGTGATTAGTCCCGCGGAATCACTAACCCCTCCTTATCCCGTTACCCTCTTGCCCCGTTATTCGTATTACCCAGTTATCCGTGCTGACAGGCTCTATTTTATACCTTCCGGCGGAATCATCGTCTGCAAAATACGCTTGGATGGAATCACCAACCTTTTATTCTAATGTGACTAATCACATGGAATTGATCTGCGGGGTGGAATCGCCAGATACTTGTGATATTCTCCCCCGTGGAATCACCACGCACGATAATATTCTCCCCCCGTGGAATCACGCGATAAATATCATCAGCGGTCCCCGTGGAATCACCGCGATAATATTCTCCCCGTGGAATCACAGGGTACTATTCCTCGAGAAGGAATCACACGGAGACCTTTGAATCAGAATAATAGCAGGCGGGGGAGGAAAAATTGGCGATGGTGCAATCCCGCCAGGTTTATGCCCAATTCCATAAAAATGGTTGAGGATGGTTTCCCGAAGCCCTCGTTACTTGAAGATCATGAATGAAATTAATACTAAACCAATGGTGGAAAAAACAAGCTCGGCTTACTCCATTTTGTTTGAGCATGTCCATTCTTATGCTCCCGAACCGCCCATAATTTTTCGGTTGGGGATTTGAACCCCTTGCCAATATTGGCAATGCCCTTTTCATGCATGGCCTGCCCTTTGAGTCCAATATGAGCAAAGAAAACATATGGATGAACATAGGCAGTCTGGATAAAGATGATAACCTTTGTAAAACAACCAAACATGAAGAGCATCCTACAATTTGTAAGGAAGGCAAAGCTCACCGCTAATAACTTTTTTTTGGCTCATAAGAAAGAAATGATTTTGGAGAGAAAATGAGGGGATAAATTCAAATCTTTGATTTGAAGTTTGAAATGTGAGACTAGCATAAAGAGAACACGCAAGATCTATATAATTCCAGGTTCATCATGTCTTCCTAGCTGTTAAAATCACTTATGCAGGAACAGGAGTTTGACTCCATAATATTGACTGTTACATCTAAACTATGACCTTTTCCTTTCACTAGTCCACAAATAATTACATAAAAGGTGTTGTAAGTGAGACACAATCTTTGCGAGGCTTGGATAAAGTTATAGGAACTTCACGATTGCATTACAGAGAATTGAATGGGAGCGATTCGTAGTAGTAAAAGAAATGTAGGGCGAGAAATGAAACTAGGAAGCCAAACATCAACGATGCAGTCTTGAGGGATCCATAGTCGTTGAACACAGATCTTACTGCCTTCAAATCCTTCGGCAGAAACATCAAAGCCTGCAAGAATACAAAAACATCAAAGGCAGCAAGATTTCTGGAAGCATCCGGAAATCCCTGCGCAAGGGGATGCCTGTGAATACACCCATGGGGTTTCGAAGCCGGCCTACACTCGCTTTCGCTATAGAACACCTGACCGGATCCGCCACACTCGGGTCCCTCGCCCGACTGGGTCGCAAGATTTATGCACCGGTTGAGAGATGACGACCACGCAAGAACCTGTCCGCCAGTTTGTCGAAGTAGCCTTAGCTGCTCTGTTGTTGGGGTGGTCACCACTCACCACACTCGTCACCACTCACCACACTTGTCACCACTCACCACACTCACCACTATTGAGGTGGTATAGGAGATTGTATACCGTATATGGAGGGACATACGCACATGCACGCGTGCAAGATATTTGCATGTATGCATTGTGGTGTGCAGGAGGCATGATGGTGACTGTATTATCTGAGCAAAAAGAGAAGAACAGGAAGAGACGGTGTATTGAGAGAGAGTATTTTTGCTTGATTTAGCTATGAAGATGATGAATCTTTGTGTTGTGCATTGCCTTGATCTGATAGATTGAGCTTGGATTGTTGGGTTTTTCATCCTTCTTGCAAGGTTAGAGTTCAAGCTCTAACAATTTGGCGTCCACGGTGCTCGACAGACCATTGATCGGCAAGAATTTCTATTGAGAAATGAGTTGTTACCATTGGTATTGGTGATCGTCGGTAAAGAACGACACCATTGAGAAAGGAGCAATTTCTTACTCTTGGTGGTAAGGTACGTAAGATAGAAGATGGTAAATACGAGGAGCAAGTAAGGCGTAGCAGCCAGTATTTTGGAGCCACGTATTTTTGGGAAGTTTTTGTTCTTGAGGTGATTTGCACAAATGCAAAGTGGACACTTTGAAGCAATTTTGAGTGTCCACATTCTTGCCAGTGAGACTTTTGTGCGTGGCTGCTTTGTTTTCCGTCGTGTGTGATTTCATCACGGCCGTAAATTCATGGAAATTCCAAGTCGAGGCGGTTTATGGCTTCTGAAGCGTTATTAAAGGGATATCTTCTTGGAAGAGTATTTGTGGATTCTTCATGGCGTTGTGCAAAGTCTTTTCGGTGCGTCTTTTAAATAATTATCTCAAGAATAGCATTGAGTGCATCGCGGAAGTTATTTGCAGAGTTGAAAAAAGAAAGAATGTGGCTTGCTTTGGTTATATTTGCAAGCGTTGATTCTTGGGGTTTTCTTCCTAGAGATTGTTGATTTTGATCTATAGTTGAAGAAGATGATTGGAAATTGGATATGATGTCTGAATTATGTGGTTGCTTTATGATGGTATTGCATGGAAAGAAGAGAGCCGGAAAAAGATGCAGTTTGGTCGTCTTTAGTAGAACAAAAGTCCGAGTTGAAAGAATGTGGCTTGCTTTGGTTCTCTTAGCGTTGGGGTTTTCTTCCTAGAAGTTGTTGATTTTGATCAGTGATTGGAAATTGGATATGATTTGAGAGTGGTACTAGAACAAAAGAGACCTTAAAGGAACCAAGGCGAGATGGGAGCTTGAGTATGAAAGTTTCTATCTAGATAGATAGATAGCAGGGTAACTTGAGGCTAAGTTAAAATTTGATAGTTGGCTCTGCTACTTTTCTGATGGACCTAAGTTAAAAATTTGATGGTGGTTCTTGAAAGAGCGACTAAAGGCTGCTTGGGATCTCATCTACTCTAAAGAAGGATTGGGTAAGCAGATTGCAGAATCTTTGTGGATCACGGTGTACCACAAATTAGCGGGCCAAGAATTTAACTAGGCAGAAATAAGGATTCTTGCCCGGCCTGTTACACTCTTCTCTTTTACAAGATCCGTGGTGATCCAAATTTTCTATGGCTCACGCAAGTCTTGTTTTCTTGTCTTCTCGGGGTACTTCTTGGACTCTTGGTGGTAAAATATGAGAAGATAGAAGATGGTAAATACGGGAGCAAGTAAAGGCGTTGGCAGCCCGATTTTGGGCGTCCGCAGGTATTTTTATCTGAAGTTTTGTTCTTGAGGTATTTTGCTAGCCGGCTTTTGCCAAATCTATTGGTCCAAAGCGGGATTCGTCGATCCAACAGTAGCCTATATATGCTTTTTTTTTTTAATATCCATGTTGAATCGTTGAGCTAAAATTGCCATTCCGTAGTTTACAAGCATGAAATAATAGTGAAGGATCTTTGTCTCATCCGAAGTGCGTTCAATTATATTTACCGCTCCTATTTTAATTGTATTTTTAGGTCCGCCAAGATGATGTTTTGTTTGCATGGAATGGTATAAGACCTTTGCCAAGTAATCCATCCATTCACAGGAAAATGTTTTAATTGATGAGGAATGCTCTATCTTGAGAGGTAAAAGCGGCAAAAGCGCTTGGGACTTGGGGCAATCATATATGATCAAGCACCCTTCGACATGGAACAAACTGCTCTTCAGAGTGTGAAAAAATTCTCGATCTTTCATTCTTGAGGCTTAATTTGGTAATATTAGATTGCAGTTCGGATGGAATTAAACTAGAGAATAATGGCGGAAGCATAGGGAGCTTCTTAATGGTTTACCCAATGACCTTCTTGAGAGGATTTTTGTTGCATTGCCTCTCCTCGGTCATTCGAGCAAGAGAAATTTGTTTGCAAAAAGGTAGAATTTAATTATTGATTCGGTTCTTTTGGGCTCTTTGTGCCCAACATGCTAATCATAAGCCTTGGTACCTCATGTATAAGGACTCGAGAAGCCCATTGTAGCCACGTTTGATCCTTCATCTAAAAGGTGGCACAACTTTTGTTCTTCCTCATTTTGATCTTATACAAGTTTAGTTTGCTGTCTTGAGATGGTTTGGTTTGTTTCATGGATAAGACCAATTGTGACATGATTTATGTCCAATGACAAAGGCTTGGAGAGTTGCAAAAAAGATCTTTATTACGAGATGGGGAGACAATGCCACCTAGTTTCTTGTCGTCATGTTTCATGATTAAAAATGTTATTACGCTCTGATTAGGTTGTATGGCTCTGATCATTATTAGCTGCCGAATAAAAAAATGTTATTATTCACTGATTGCAATTGTATGGCTCAATCGTGTTAGCTGCGAATAAAATCTTTTATTTAAGTCAATTCCTACAAGCATAAATAAGCGACAAATTTGTGTCCCATATCGTAGCTAATTTGACCTTTTTGGTTTAGAAAAATTCTTCACTATTGGATTTCTTGGTGACACATCATTTGGAAGTACACAAATATGATGTAGTCCACCGAGGATATAAGCGATAAAATTTAGTGGCGGTGTGAGATAGTCTCCTCATAAGAAAAAATTATCTTGGTCCTAAAGCGAGGTTGATCAATCTTTGAAATCTGTAATGCTTCCTCGACAACAACCATGTTTTAGTCCGAACTTCATTTAAGGACTATAATTCTTTGCATGGCACCTGCCCTGTTGTTGTCGAGCCACATTATGCTTATATTGCACAGAGAACCATTCAATTGCTATGATCTAGTATATGGTCCCTTGTTGAGTAAAGGGTGTTGGTGGACTTTATCTTTAATTGCCGTCTCTTTGTTTTCGATTTCTTCCAGCCTTCTTATCCTTCTCTGAATTGTAGCATGTTGATACATCGACAACAACTCTAAAAGCGGTTTTTGAGTTCACTCCGACAAATATGATAAGGGTAATTCCGATCTTTGATATTTAGCATATCTAAGGTGAAATTTCGTTCGCGGTGGTATTAAGGAAGGTTGTGTGTGTTCGGGCAAAGGAAATCATGTCACGTTATCCGTCAAACTATAAGCGGTCAATGGTTATTCTACTTTTAGACCTTGACCAACAACAACATGGGGCTGGATTCTGTTGCGGCAATGAACAAAAAGGTATGGCCGTTTGAGTACATTTGTGACATTCTAGGAAATTCAACGAGTGACTTGTGCCACCTATTTCTAATGAGGACTGAGTTGTAGCATAATAACTTCCGGCATTTTGGTTGAATAAGCTTGGATGGGGGTGCATATGGCGGGATCCTTTTATGTCGAGTCTTTTGCATGATTTCACCACGGCATTTTGGATTCAATGTCCATTGCTAGGAAGATGCCAAAATGTTTTTCGGTTTCTTGGATGCATAGGTTGTGTTCCTTAAAGGTTGGAAAATATCATTTTTTGGTATGCGGCACTACTCAGTGTATGTTGCATGGGGCACGAAATTGAGGCAGCTTGGCTTAAACATTTGGGTGTGCAACGAAGTGGTAATAATGGAAAGCTTTTATTTGATTCAATAGTGGGAAAATATGTAACTTTTTCCTAAGTGACAAAGAATGAATTATTTTTACGTGGGGGGAAACAGAATGCAATGGTAATGTTTACATCATGTATATATAAAAATGGCTCAACCTCTTAGAATCAACACAAGGGATGCTTTTTCTGGGGATCTTTTGTGTAAATGCTCTATGATTGTTGTTGCCGACTCCTTCCTTTTTTTCTCTAGCATATTTCCTTATCCGGAGGATTTAACACTAAAACGTAGTGGTTGAAATTGTTGAAATCTTGAAGGAAAAAAAAACCTCGGTAAGTTTTACCTTCAATCGGTTTGCCTTCCTCTCTATTTGGGCCCCGGTGACCTCTTAGGATTGGGTTCAACAACACCCTCGCTTTGCAAGCTCTTGTTTCCCGCCTCCACTCAGGAATCATCTCTATGCCATTTATTCGGGGAGGAAATGTGGCCACATCTCTCTCACTATTTACGTGGGCGTTGGACACAATTCTGCGATTGTTGAAGGATTTAGGTGCCACATTGACCGTCGGGGTGGTGAGAATGCAAATGCTTTACATGCTTACGTATGGACATCGACCACGAGGCCGCCCTAGCGGTGAAGGTCTTTGCTTGAAGTCTCTGCAGTTGAGGCAACACACTTTGTGGATGCGAGATTGGACCCGGTGGTCGGACATTGTGTTGATCAGAGATTGTGGTGAGGCGGGCATTGTGTTGATGCATATGACTGATACACCGACCCTTAGTTTGCGTATTATAGGGGTTATAGAGACGGATGCAGAAGGACAGGCAGATTTAGAGGTAGCCACGAAATTTTTTACAGAGACAATGCACGTTCACGCTCTTTGGAATTGTGAGTCTTTGCTCGGGTGGGAACAACTGGCGTCCTAATCGGCCTCGTCACCTTCTCGTTCGCTTCCAGGATGCGTTAAGTAGGCTCCATATTCTTTAGCATGGCAACCACCTAAAGAGGACTGCATTCTCGGTACAGGAGGATCTTTCTCCAATACGGTATTGCAAGCTGCGGGGATGAACTTCTGTAGAGTAAGGGAAAGCGCCCGACATAAGAAATGGGCGGTTTATCGAGGAGGAGGGCGGCGATTATTACGGACCCGGCCTTCCAACCCGTGGATAGGTTATGTCTAGAATATTTCTATAGCACTAATATCCTTAGCATCCATGAGCATGTTCATCCTGTTTGTACTTGGGCTTTTGCCCTCATGTTTTCTTTGGGCCTTGGCCCTTTGTTTTCTTTGTGACTTTGTCCTTGGGTTTTGTTTAGGCTTTTTGCCTTCTTTGCTCGCTGATTTGGACTTCACTTGCCCCCTTTTCTTGTATGGGTCCCATAACCCTCTTGGGTTTCGCGGACGATAAAAATTTTCTTATCTTATCTTATCTTATCTTATCTTATCTTATCTTATCTTATCTTATCTTCTATTTATCCTTTATTATTGCTTTTGAGAGGATTTTTCTAGAGCATTTGTATGCTCACGATAGTATTGGAGACCTATGGAGACAGCTCTTATTTAATGCTAACTGGTTGTTGATTGTAATGTCAGAAGGTTGGCACTCAAGATCCAATCCAAAACCACCACTAAGTCGTGACCTTGATGCTTGTTGAGTCTTACAATATGTTACATTATATTCAGTCAAAACTTTTTTGCATTGTCATGAAACAAATCATTAATAAGGTTACCGATTAAAAGCTCTTATAATGCGGTGTTTACCATCTCATGTGTCACGATTCAAAACTAATGTATGTCGTTCTGACTCGTCAATGACAACCTCATATGTTATTATAAGGTTGGAACTCGAACTTATATGATCTTTAGCATTAAATTTGCGGTATAGAAGAGCATAAACCCACAATGACCTGAATTCTTTGTGGATCTTAATGGGATGTTTTTATATTTTATCGGGGGCCATTGATGGGAGAATATTCTCTCTCTCGTTCAATTTCATATTACAAAACACCACCTACACCATATCTTATAATTTGCTATACAAAGTAATCAAAGCGTGCTTTTGACTAGTTTTATATATAATTTAATTTAATTTATTTGCAAGTGACACCCATGGCAATGAGCGTGATACAATTAATAACCATGCATGCAGCCAAAGCGGCGCGCGATGACAAATGCAAATTCACGTAGTATAAAATTATAATTGCCACATACGGCGGTTTTGCAATTAAATTTTGTTACACGTCTAAAATCTTTGCATCGGTTTGTTACAAAATCATGTTTTGTAGCGTGTTTACAAGTGGTTTTTCGTTGGTAATGCGTGATAAATCATATTTTGTAATGCAAATAAAAAAATACTTATTAATATATTTTCCGTTACAAAAACGTGACAAACTATATTATATTCTATTAGTGATTGACAATGGTTTATATCAACCTAGCTACAATTATTCTGTCAATTTGAGGAAGCAAGGACTTTCCAACTTCCATTGTTACCAAATTTTGTTATGTCCCGTTTATACTTTTAGTAATTTTATCGATTCACTTCCGTTTTACAGCCCCCCTCCTAATATGGCACAAATTCAAACTATGCAATCTAAAAATCAAGGGTCGAGATGCCTACACATCAAATGGGGCTATAAAACAAAAACTTGATGTTTTATCAACCATCCATTATCAACCATTCCGATGTTCCAAGAACAATTATTTGTCTATTGAGCAGGAAAGAGCTCTTAATAAATCTAAATTATGCTCGTGAATAATTTGTATATTTGCTTCTTGCAATTGAAGTTGCCCAAAACTTCAGCAACATTTGCAAAATATAACCATCAATGTTCGCTGATAACATGTGACACAAGGCTTATCCAAATTGGCGTGGTAAAAAGCTTAGCGACTTCTTTACCATATAACTCTTTATTCAAGTGTTATGCTTTGAATCCAATCAGTCAAATTCAAGGTATGTTTGTAGTTAGAAGATAGCTGGCTACTCCAAATTATAGCCACTCCAAGTTATAATGCTTGAGATGCACAATAGGCACGAATGACAAATCAAAGGCACATCATAGGATTGACCTTTCAATACTAGTATAAAGATCTGGATGGACAATCAATAGCATGTCACTAAATAGTGCGTTTGATCAAAGTCAATTTCTTCATGATTGTCTATTTGGGTGTAAATATGATAATGCTACCCAAAAAGCACCGTCCGGACAAGTGCTTTAGGTGTTTTTTACTCGATGAATTTTCGTTCAACGACCTCGGGGGTTGTTACTCCAGAAATAGTATGCATGTTTCGGTTGGGGAGGGATCGATGACATGGATGTCATGCCAATTGCGAGCAATCCTCATGTTTGGCGGGATCTCAAGTTGGCGGGATTCTTGAGGAAAGTTTTCTTTCTTGGATTGTCATTCTTCCCAAGCTGGATTATCATGGCTGAAAATTCAGCGGCAATTCTCAATTCTAATTCCAATCCCAATCCCAATTCAATCCCAATCCCAATTCTAGTTCTCCATTGCACCTCCATTTTATGGCCAATTAAAAGCCTTGATGATCGAGGAAGAGGAGAATTTATCCGGAATTTGAAGCCAACAGAAAAAGAGAATCGAGAAAGAGAATGAAAGAAAGGGAAAAGGAAAACATTCCACCAAACGAGAGGAAGAGAAAACAATGGCTTAGTGAAAGTCTCAAAAGAGTTAGATGATTCTTTTAATCACATTGTCAGGAACGTTTCTGAGGATTTGGATAAAGGGAAAGTTCTTCAAAGACTTTTCAAGAGAAACAAACATTTGCCATTGCAAGCGGATGTACCAGATCGGGGATATTGCTATAATGAAAACCATGATTGTGAATGTTAGAGAGACAATGCGAGGCACAAAAATGCAAAAAGAACAACTGATGTCCTCAAGCAAGAAAGAGCACCCTTCAAATGGCGGCATCTTCGATAGGAGGGATTAATCAATCTGCAATTTCAAAGGGTTCTATCTGTTCCAAGAAAAACTATTGCCATGGCATTTAGAAGGCGATATATTTGAGAGTGTGAAGGCTGGCCCCTTGGTCAATATTTGGAAGGGAAGAAGAAGTGGCGCATTTTCGGTTTGAAGAAATATCCACGGTGAGGAAGTTTTGGGATGAAAATACTAGAGTCTCACCTTTATAAGAAGCATGTGAGGAAGCATTTGGCTGAAAATGGTGATAAAATTGATCATCCTATTCATTTGCTAGAGATTACAGGGGTAATAGTTTCGACCCGGAAATTTGGAATGTTGTGCACTAATTCTTTCATTCACTTTATAAAATAACTAAATTTATTATTGTAATTGTGTTCGGGGTACAATTGTACCTTGCTTTCAGAAGGAACATCCTAATATAAAATGTCCCAAAGAGGCTTTTGAAAACTGACCAAGCTATGTGTCAAGAAAGGGGCTTTTGTTGCCAATGGGTAAAAGCATGTTAAGCCACTTTGGAACCCGCTATACATACACTAGAAAATTTTCTTTTCTTCAAAATAAAAGAAGGACATGGTAATATTCTTGTTGTTGCCAATACCATTTGCACCTAGAACTTTTAGGGCAAGGCATGCCATCAACAATTTGCAAGGGCCATCAACAATATGAGGGATCCTTATGGTGTTCATAAGGATTGTAAGTGTCGGTCTACAAGGTTTGTGGACCAGGTCTAATCTGCATGGCTAAGGAGAACACCATCAGATCAAGTAGTGATTATTGGAGAATGGTGGTGCCAAAAGGATGAGTGATGAGTGGCATAAGCATATTAATGCGATGGAGACTTGTACAAAATGTGGTTTAAAAAGTGAGTACAATGTTTCCTTTGTTTAAACCTATAATTTTGCTTTCTATTTACCATGTTTGCTATAATGTATTAAATTTTTGCCAACATGTCCTAAGGAGAGGAATAAAGCAAGACTTACAATGTGAATTGGAAAGTATTTGAGAAGGTAATGACTTTCAAATTAGATTGCAAAGTGCATTTAGTGACTTCATTAAATATGATTCAATCATATGACTTCCATATCGAGGGGCTGATAAATTGGCCTTAACATGGCGGGTAGAAGTCCAAAGGAAGAAGACATCATCTAAGAAACCTCCAAAGGTTACAAAATTGGCCTACAAATTGGGTAGTCCTTTTTGAATTTAATGAGCATGCAAGAAAGACTTTGAAATCTTTTGTACCTCATAATTATAGAGCTCATTGGCAAACCAAGGAATTCAGGAAATGCTTGGCAACACTTCAAGATGATACCATTGTTTTACGTCATAGATTTTGCTGAAAATTATGGATTTAAGATCCAACAAGAAGCTCAATCTGTCATTGGCATCTTGACAGGTGTCAATTCTAGTGCATATAACCTCTGAGGAGGATGAAAAGGAAGAAGAAGAAGAAAAAAAAAAAAAAGAGGAAGAGAACTCATGCAAGAAGAACAAGAACTTGGCCAAAGAGAAAAGGAAACAAAGTCTCAAAGGTATTGTGAAGGAAACTCATTTCTATATTAGTGATGACAAATCACATGACACGAGAATATGTCAACATTGTCTACAAATGCATCTTTGATTAGTTTGCAAAGTATTGGAGTTGAATATAAAAAACATGTGTTTTGGAGTGATGGATGTTCTTCACAATTCAAGTCTTGAGACCATTCCATTTTCTTGGTAGATTTTATGGGAGAATGGGCAAGGATCTTCTATGGAATTTTTTGCTAGCTCACATGGGAAAGATGAGCATGATGGTTTGGAGGCGGTTATAAAGAGGATACTAACTCAAGAGCAAATGAAGTATAATGGATGGAAACTTCGATTGTGCAAAGGAGGTAGTTGCTTTTTTCTTAAATGGCACTTTGAAAATCATCCATCGATCATGACATCAAAAGGTATAATTTTGTAGTGTTTTACAATTTTATTTGCGGACATTTGACACTTCAAGCAGCGTCGGCCACTTAAAGCACTTGCTTTTCATATTATTCTGGTATTTACGGGAGGTAGAGTCTTCAAAGATAGATAGATCAGAAAGATTGGAATGCCATACTTTAAAGGGAACTCAATTGCTCCTTTGCATAAGACCATGTGACAAGGAGAACTCTTTGAAGGTAGCTTCTGAGACCTTTGTCGTGCTTTTGCAACTCGCATTCAATTTAAGTGGGACAAATGCATCAATATGAGTGAATTGGTGTTTGGGCAACCATTGAGTTGAGGTTGAAGGATCCTAAGAATACTGGTGATAGCAATGATTTGCAAGAAGATGACAAAGTATGATGTTGAGGAAGAAGAAGAGGATGAAGATGATGTAATTAGTTCTATGATAGAAGTGGGTGACAATTTTTCTTTGTAAATCTTTGAAGAATGGAATGAAGAAGGGGTAGACTTTTATGTACTTAGATGCACTGAAGCAAAGAATACTTTGCTAGAAGATTATAAGGATGGATGGGGAATTGTATTTGTGATTGAAGAAGTTATTGTGTCAGGACATTATTATAAACAAATTGATGGTGGTCTAAGGTTTCAACTATTGCGAGAATAAGCTAGTGGCGGTGTATCTGACCATCTCGTTAGACTTTCTAAATTTGACATGATTGCGGATGAAGATGATTTCGGACTTGTATTTCATGGCGGAAGAAACTTGCCCGAGATCATGAGTAGTCTACCACACGCATCATAGAAGGTAATTTGTACAAAATCATTTCTATAGTTTCTACATAGAAGGTAATTTGTACAAAATCATTTTAATGTCAATCGCCAAATTGAGGCATATCTGCCGGTTTAAATGTGAAAATACATTGAAATAGCTAGACAACAATACTTTACTCTTGAAAATGTAATTGAATGAAAAAATGGCCGGTTTAAAGGTCGAAAACATTTAAAAGAGAAACAACAATATACAACAACAATATGCATACATATCATCTGCAAGATTGAAAGTTTCTAAACAATTTGGAGATATCACAAAATTGAGGCATATGCTTTTCGTATAGTATTGGCAATATAAGGTCTATAATTTTTTACATGCCTCTTGTCCAAAATTGAGGCAATAAGTACTTCTACTAAGAATCGAGAACAAGTAATTCTTGGGTAAATATTCTTCAACACTTTAAATATTCTGTTGGTTTGCTCCAGCCCGATCAGTGAAAGCATTCCCAAAATCATCTACTAACCATTGAATTTGACCCTTGCGGTAGGCTTTTGACCAATAGTTTATGCTCATCACCAATGTTCTTCTGAAATAGTGCATCGAGAACACCTAGGGATGTTCTTGTATAAACCAAGCCTAGAATAGTGCTTCAATAGACCCGAGAAACATCATGAACCTCTGCTGGCTTGTTACAGTATTGGAGGCAAGTATGAATTTAGGATCTCATCTTGAGGATCACTCATGAAAGTAGGCACCATGATGGAGGTAAATGGTGGGGACATAAAAGTCTTGTACACTTCATCATCTGCAAGAATAACATTATTTCCATCTTTGTGGGAAGCTTCATAGACTTTATGGGTGGCTTCATGGCGGGTTTTCTGCAGATTCTAGAGGCCAATTGAAAGGCAAACAAATACAAAATCTTTTTTGTTCATGGGACATAGAACATCAATAACTTCATGAACATTGAAGTTGTTCATGGAGGACCATATTGCTAAGTCAAACAACCTGGAAGCTTCTTGCAAGAACCTATGCACGCCTGGCCTCAACACGACCATTTTGTTAGTTGTAGATGATCTCAATAACTGAGAACTCAGCCTTCTTAGGTCTTCTCTTAATTGATTGGTTCTTCTATAAGTCTTCTACGAGCCGCCATTTCAGATCTAGTATTAATAGTTTCTTTTTCATAAAGTACGACTTGCAATTGGTACACCTATTAAGTAAAAGAACAATTCAATCAATGAATCAAAAGAAGAGTACAAGTGAAATGTAGAATTATTAACCTCGAAGTTACATTTGTACTTTGCAACTTTCGGTGAACCTAACGGTCATAAAATTAATTAAGTGAATCTGACTTCAATGGTTCCACAAATATTCAAATTCAAATTAAAAGTCATAAACACGGAAGTTAAATTGGAAACATCTATGTCCTCATCACTTGGGACTACTTTCTTAAACCACGAACATTAAAACATCACTTATGAATTAGTGCTCTCAAAGAGATGTTTGAATTTCCTCTAAGAGCATCCATAATTCTTTGCCAAAATCGGTATTTATACCTTCATTTGTGTGCAGTTGTGTTGCGGTATTAGGCTCTGTACTTCACTGTTTTTACCTCGATTGGGATCTACACTTGCAATATCATCAAGGGTTGTCATTATATTTTCCATAATTTCCTTTTCAACACCCTCTTCATTCACGCAAGTTTTCCTCCCCTTCTTCATTCAAATCAATGTGCATTCTTCTTTTCGGTGGATACTTTCTTGTTTCCACAACTTTTTTTTTCTTGTTAGTTCTCTCAACCTTTTTCTTTTCTTTGGTCCCAACCCGGTGACCTTCTTGCTACTTGAGTTCCCTTTCTTTTTGCTAATTAACTCATCCTTCTTTGGCATTTCCTTTTTTTTGTTTCTTCTTGGCTGGAGTGTCTAATATTTGACACTCAACTTCACTAGTATTCGGACACGCCTCACGAATCCTCTCCAATTTTACCACTTTGCTTCTCAATTGTCTTGGGCTTGTCATCTTAGGCTGATCACGGAGAATTTCAGGCTCGTCCCTTGCATGTCTCAACCTTCTCTTTGTGCTAGTAGAAGGGGACTTCAGCCCGATCGGGGCAAAACATCTTCAACATCGGGCGAGTATTTGATCCCAAATCTGGTCGAGCTTTACGAGCTACTTTAGGATCAAAAAAGCAACTTTGCTCAATTCTGTTGGAGTACTCATACCAAGTTCAATATAAAGGTCTTGAGAATGTTACATTCACATTTCAAACATCGCCCTCTTTGAACAATGCGGCACACATTACATGATATTCATGTTCACATTCAAGAACTCTGAGACATCTTGTAGTTATTATGAAAACTTAAACCACAAGCACTACAATAACTTTGCAAAAACACTGGAAGCCTTCTTTTGATGGTGTTGATCACGAGAAAGGAGAGCTGGTGATTTGCATCGAGGCCCGAAGGTTGCTTGCATGTTCTTTTCTGCATTTATCTCAACATCAATTGAATTAATTCAGCTTCAATGCTTCCTTCTTCACAAGAAGATCGGGATCTCGGGTTTGCAAAGCGGACTCAAGGACTCACATGCATATTCTTCAAACATCAATTTCTTTTCTAAATCCCGATTTCTAACTCCACTTCCTTTGTAATAACCATAGCTCTCTTTCGGCAATAGTAGACTTTAGCTTTTTCCATCTTGCTTCTTTTTCGGACAAGGTTTTAAATATTTTATCATTGGATTTCTCATCGGTGACCGGACTAACAACAATATCTTGCATTTTCTTTTCCATCTACGCCTTTTTATTCTCAAGCTTCCCTAAGTTTTTGTTACTAAGCTGCGGGTTATGCTTCAAATTAGTCACGGTCAAAGTAGGCTTAGGAATACCTTTGGCGAGAAATAGCGGGGCTTTGATTCAATTTCAGCTTTTGCTTTTGAACATTTTTTAGGCTGCATTTCTTGTACATCATAACACATTGCCCCATATGAAGCCCAATTTATCGATGACCCCGGGATCAAAGCGGTCCTTGAGGGCAATTTTCCCATGCAAAGGCAAGAGCCAATTGTTTTCTTACTTCATTATTAGAAACACCATCACGGGTAAAACACACTCAATAAGCTTTCCAATTTTCTCCTCAAATGTGGTTGAACAAAGGCAACCTTGATTGCGGACCGACTTTGAATTAAAACTTTCACTGCCAAGCAGTTCCCATTGTTCCGCCGTGATTTGGGTTGCTAGCCAATTGTATTTCATATGGGAACTGCGGACCCTCATTTGACAATCCGTGCATCTCAAAAATCCTCATTTATTCTTGCTTCTTCTACCATGTTGCTTACCACGACGATTAGTTCAGGATAAACAATCTATATTGTCTTGTAGGAAGGAATTGAAACTACTGCTAAAAGATTTGCAAAAGGAATGAAACGAGGAAATTGAGGGGGAAGTTTGGCAGGGAGGCAGAGGTGGTTTTTCTTTGGAATGAAGGCAAGCGAGGTGCTTTAGGTGCTAAGTGCTTTCGCGTTTTTTTGGGTAGCATTACCATATTTACACCCATTTTGCCTTCAGGAAGTTAAATTATATTTCTCCCCCAAAGCCCTAAGAACCTGGAATATTCCTTACAAATGTGGGCGGTCACTCATCATCTGCTCCCATTTGGGCTTTGTATTTAACTGAATGCAAGCTTCATGAAAAAAAAAATTGACAAAAATCAATAGGCCCGATGCAATGTACGACATTACCCGGCATTAACAATGGCATCTTCACAATTCGCTTATTGTAAGCTTTACCCACAATCATGACCTAGGAACCAAGGTCCTAAAATCGTTTTTTTGTGAGATATGAAGACGAGAATAGGGTAGAGAAGCTTTATGTCTCTGTTACATGCTGGATACAATAAGGTGTCTTTTGGAAGTAAGTATCTGAGGAGCCTTGTATTAGTGAAACTAAAAATCATACAGATATAAGATATTGAAAATGGCCTTACCTGCAGTTGCATAGATCTATAAAGCTCTTTTTGCACCTATAGAATTTTCAAAAGCAAAATCATCAATATTTGTGCTCTACTGCCGATGTAGCGGTTAACAATTGAAAGGAAAAGCAAGCAAGATATTGTATGGCTAGTATGAATAACTAATGTGTAAAAGGCGTACTTCTCGGGATGAATACCATGGAATCGGAGATTACATGTTTTTACATGTTTCAATATATTCCCAAAGCCTTTATATTTTTGAAACATTGAAAGTCTTGCTTGTTAATAAGAAAAATAATCGAGTAGAAGATATGCATACCATGCTATCGGATAATCATGATGGACCGTTCTTGTCTCGCATAAAGCAATTTGGCATGTTTTTACAGCTCAATGTCAGTTGATTTATTTGCAAAATCTGGGTAATAAGTTGACACGGAATATTTTTACGCCTGCATGTGAGTAAACTTAGATATAATGAATTAACACCATGAAACATAACAAGAAACTGCGTCTTTAACAGAAATTAAAACCTTGATGCTCAAATTTCAACTTTTAATGATTAGAATTCAAAAACGTTCTCATTTTCTTGTTTTACGTAAACTTCACAAGCTGCAAGAATCTTTCAGTTGCATTCGACTTGTCTAGTGCGATATGCAGTTTGCTTCTTTATTATTTCTATGTGACGCTGGGTCATGCATAAAAGGCAATCTGGGGCTTGGTAAAGATGCCATTATAGGGCCAATTCTATACCATGTCAAGCACTGATTACCATATTGCAACAATATTGCACCAAGTGATAGTGGGCCCTATGACAGGCTTGCCCTGAGAAATTTGCAGCGGATTAGCCTATGATGTCTATGAACACAGTCGCTAGCATCTTATATATAATCCAATTGCATCCTAGAATGTGGTGCAATCTCCAGTGGCATGACTCATAATTGGTCCATGTATTAAGAGTTCATATGGTAGAATAACTTTAGATCATGCTATCTGCACTCCTCTTCATTGGTTTTGGGCACAGACAAACATAATAGTTTGCAACAATTGTTTCTTATCTTAACATTGCCTAGAGATAGTCTCCATAACAAATTGCAGCTGCTATATTTGAAAATAATGTCAGACTAATTGCCTAATTGCAGGTTGCATGGAATGCTCAAGCTTAACAAGCAATTAATGAATGTTGATTTAGTTTGATGCACCATAAAGATAGCTTGCGCCTGGGGACAGAGGTTAACAAAGGTCATTACTAAGGAAAGGACAACAATAAGACAATTAAAAAAAAAAAAAACATTAGTTGTTCCAATATTGCTATCAATTTTCTTCTATCCTATGGAAAATAAAGATAGATAGATAGATAGATAGATAGATAGATAGATAGATAGATAGATAGATAGATAGATAGATAGATAGATAGATAGATAGATAGATAGATAGATAGATAGATAGATAGATAGATAGATAGATAGATAGATAGGAGGATCTCTAATCTAACTAGAAGTATTTTTTTTTTTTTTTTTTTTGGAAGGATGACAAACTCTTATTCAATAGTCTAGAAGTACACACATAGATGCGAGAGGCGAAATAAAATCTCAACGAGACAAAGATAATAAAGCCGAGTCACGACCACTGTCTATGCATAAGATAAGATATCCAAATATTCCTCCGTTTTTTCTCGGAAGCAATTTGAGAACATAGGTATCACCTTCACCAATCTGTCTTGCGCCTCGTGAAGAAGTTGGTCGACACTAATTGATAAGCCTTTGAAGATACACAAGCGCCTTTTTTTTCCAAACAGACCACAACAATCAGCCTGAAGCTAGGTGGAAAGTATGTTGCTGCAAGCTGTTCCAATTGGAAGGATAAATGGCGAGAAGCACCTGCTTGCTAGTCAGGCCACATGGAAGAGAGATAGTAACCATGACCAAACTGGCTGAACTTGGTCACATAGAAAAAAGCAGTGCTCGAGACTCTCAACTTGCCGCTTACACAGTGGGCAAACTTCTGAAATGCGGGGATAAAACTTATGAACCAGCACCATTAACCCGCAGACATCTGTGAAGGAGTTGCCACCATAAGGTAGAAACTTTGGGATGCAGCAATTTATTCGGACTTCGGGACCACATATGCTTCGAGGAGGGAATGCACGCTGCCAACCGGCCCAAGGGGGACAATGTCAACATCAACCGACTTTTGATATAGCGAATGCACAAGGCGTTGTGCATTAACAATTTGGGGACCAGTCCAAATAGGCACATCAACTGATTGTGGAGGAGCACTTGAATGTCAGCCAACCTTTGCCACAAAGCTCTGTCCCATCGAGATAGCATAAACTTAGTCTGAAAAGCATCCCAAGTCAACAAGTGTCGACCTCATACCAAGCATCAAGCTGTGAGAATACCGGCAAGCCTCAATGTCATTTGAGTCAATGGATGTACTGTAGCACCTGCAGAGGCATGTGATTATCGAGTAATCCACCTGCGCAGAGAACCTACGTGGACACACACTGAATTAATCTTAAATAGCACACGAACTGTCTCCCAAGAATCAAGCGGTCCCTTCAAGAAGGGGAAGCATTCCGGATATGGGCGAAGGCGATAAAGGAAACACCAAGGAAGAAGCGCCTTAAGTGTCGGTTTCCCAAAGGGAATACTTGCGCCAAAGTGCTTCCAACCAATCTCATTCGGTGCGAATGTACCATACCGCCAAGTAGCGACAAATGAACTTAGATATCATAATTTTACTCTGTAAATGAAAGTCAATCATACCTAAACCTCCAGCAATTTTTGGTTTGATACATGTGGACCAAGCGACCTTCACAACTACACCTGTCTCAGTACCTGCCCAAATGAAGTTACGGACAATTGCGACAACCTCTTGAAACTTTATGCGTGAGGCAAGCATAGCGGATGCCATATACACATGAGTGTTCTTTGAGAACACCTTAGCAACTACTATTCCTGTCGTCGGAGAAAGCTTAATTTGTATTCCACCAAAAGATGCTTACGCATGCCTTCCACTATAACATCCCATGCATCCGAAGTAGATATATGTATACCTATAGGAATGCCCAAAGGGTTTAGTGGCCTTCCCTTGAGGAAGCACTTTCCGCGGATACTCGTAAACACGGGGAGGAACATCCACATCCAAAGTCCATAAAGCGAGCACTTTAGCCACCCAACAAGAACCCACGATGCGGAGAGAAAAGAGTCCAACAAAAGGTTAGCATTTTGAAGATTATCATCCTCGATACGAATTACACACGCCGATTACACTTCTTGAGAACCATCCTCCATAGTCAATCCTGAATTATGCCATCTTGAGTAGCGAAGAAGAAGATTTTGGGACAATACCCTGCCACAATAGTGAACAAGGCAAGGGGACATCCTTGTTGAACTCCTCTACCAATGAGAAAACACAACCCAAGCGGTTCTCCTAAAAAGCATAGTAGACCAAAGAGGAAAGATGGAGCCTCATAACATCTCGATAAACAACTCTCAAATCCCAATGTCGGAAGGCATTTTTATAAGAAATTCAATCTATATTGTCATAGGCTTTAGCAAAATTCCATTTGAGATATACAATGTCTACGACCCTTTAGGGCGCCCAATACATCCCCTCATAAAGTTTGCGACCACATTATCAAGAATCTGGCTTAGGTAAAAATCGATTATGTGAAAAGATCAAGATATCCCTCACTTTCTCTGCCAAGGCCTTAGCAAAGATATTGTACAAGCGTAGATAGCAAAGTTATAGGGCGCCAATCCGAGATGATTTTAGGCTCTTTGCACTTAGGAATAAGGAAATGCAACCGGTGTTGATGATCTTATCCAAGCTCTTGAACCGGTGATGAAACTTCGGAGAAAGCATTGAAGGCGTCATCACAAGCCAATTCAATAGCTTGGAAAAACTTTGCTGAGGAAAGCCATTCAAGCACGAGCACTTATTCTTCTTTTAAAGAGTCTGTGAGAATGCAAGTCATCGACATTAATACTTGATTCCAACTGAATATGCTCTCTTGGGGAAATAATAGGGCCGGATCTTAGATAAAGCGCCTCTGCATGTCCTCTTGGAAGGCGGCGATCGACGTCAAAAAAGCGAAAAATGATAAAAAAAAGCGCTTCAAATGCGACATCGAGAAATTTGAGCCATGGGGTAGAAGTAGCGAAGATATGGAGCTTGACCGCGCGTCTTTTCCTTGCAGCCCTAAAGAAGAAGTGAGAGCACCTATCTCCCAATTTAAACCAATCAAACCGGCCTTAATGCAAGCTTGAGTTGTTTGTATAGACTCAATGTTTCTTATTTACGCCAATAAGTCTTTCTCGAATACACGATGAAGGGGCTTATGAGCGACACATTTGAAGCTCCATATACAAAGCTAGTAGTTGGCCTCTAGTTGCTGAGCCTTCCCTCGCCCCCCTTTGCTTAGCAAAGGATTTAAGCTGCTTTGCCAAGGCATCAACAACCCCGACATACGGTCGATCCGGCCATTACACCACAAAGACTGGTCTCCATCAACCTCTACCATTCTGCAGTCCAGCACAAGCTGCCTCACCTGCTCATGTTCAAATCCCTGAACAACCTGTGTACCTCTACCACACCTATTCGCCTCAAACTCAACCATATTAAAATTACCAACTAGTAGCCATGCTACATTATGACCGAGCCGCATAATCTTAGTCGTAAAAAGTGGCCCAGAGAGCCTGTTGGCGTGGTGATTAAGTGCATACACATTCACAATCCCCCACTCTTGTCCCTTATCCATCCATTTGACTATTATCCACCGTCCAAATCTGTCTACTTGAGTAAAAGCAACATTAAGGGAAGGTTTCCAAGCAGTGAGGACTCCAGCCTTAGCTGAGTTAGAAGCAGTAACTAAGACATTTAGGAGGTTTGAACACTACTTTCTCAATTGTAGCTGTTAGCATCTTCAATGATACTCTTCTCATTTTCCTGCTAATGTTCATAGTCCCTCATGCTTAAACTATATCAGTAACATTGAGCAGTCGGTGTTCATAAGATGTAGCATGTAATGATTGTTTTTTGAAAGGGCAATATGGCAATTTTTCGAGTATAAGTGAGAACAAGCAGGAATTTTTTGAGTATGATGAGAACAAGCAAGAGTATGCATCCTGATACTTCATCTTCCATAGCCAATAACATAGAAGTTCGAGTGATATCTGGTTAAATTTATGCTTTACAGCAAAGTTACACAAAGTATAAATTAGAAAAATATGAACTTACCTTCCTTCTTCCATTTGTGCTCCTCATACCACATGCGTCACATTCTGAGCTTCAATAGAATTACGAAGAATTCAAATTAGCTACGATGAATGGTCCAAGAAAGCTTTGGATAACAACTCCCCTATAGCGGGATGGAAAACTAATAGCTCTAATGTTGAACAAGCTTGTACGCTCTTTGCACCCTAGATTTGTAATGCCTTGTGCCTGCATTTGTGCCATAAGTCACAATGAGTGTAAGATTAAACATATTGACAAATAAAGAGATTGTGGCTTACATAATCATGCCAAAAACATAAGGGAATAGGCTTTTAACAAGTATGCAAGAAAGCCACAGGACCGCCAAGAGTAATAAAGTCTGACTCGATTTGCTTTGTTTCAAAAAAGTGTGAGCAAATTCTATTTGACTCATATAGAGATGAAGACACATCTGCTATCAATGCATATGTCAAATATTCGTGCTAAACCAAGCAAACAATGGAAAGGTGTAATTTCCATACCGATAGTTTGCAATTCTTTTGCGTGCATGTGCCCAAGAATACCTTTCCAAATCTTCATATTTAGGTCTAAAAATCTCTATTTCTGCTCTAGAATTCGTCTAAATTGTTTTTCTCTGCGAAGGGATTCAAAACTCCAGTTTTCCATGAGGACCTTATCCAATTTCTCAATTCCGAATTATTTCTCTGACAAGACCCAAAATAACAAAGCTAAAATCGGTTATGGCAATTCCTTCTACTTCTTTCAGCTATGGCAGTTCCCTCAGCTGGTCTAGGTAACAGGATTCTGCAAAACCATAAAAGCAAGCGAAAAGTTCAAGAGTCTAAACTAAGAATGAAATGCAATTTGACCCAAAGCTAGCAGTTCCAAGCATAGAAAGATCTCTTGCAAGGCAGCACAGTAGCCATACATTTGAATCAAATGATTGCCTAGAAATCTATTTCTTTCAAAACCATTCATTATAATGTAGTCATGAGTCGACTTACCTTGGGAAAGTGCCTTCTTTTTTGTCACAAGCATGAAGTCGAAGCGAGTAGGGAATGTCGAACCCATGGCATAATAGCTTCTGACTTCGGCTAAGCCACGGCATTAGCCCGATTCCAACGTAAGCGTTAGGTCATTACCAAAAATGGGGCTTCCAAGTATCCCTTTGAGGAATATGAAGCTTAAATGCCAAAAAATGAAACATACCCAAATAGGCATCGACCCAACATTTCGATCTAAGAAAAATAGCAGACGCTCTGCGGAGGGTCGGGAGAAAAAATTCTGCACTTCAAAAACATTTTGCAAACTATCGCGGGGCAAGCCATTATAGGTGAAGCAGCCTCTACGACGCTTGCCATCTCCGTGTTTATTTTAATGGGCTTTTCTAATTTTCATGGCCATTGATCTACAAAATTAAAGATCTAACGGTTGTACTTCTGCCACATTAGATTTTGATGACATGGAAGAGACAGGTTGTAGGCTTGGTGGCTGGTGTTGAAAAAAAACGCAAAACAAATATAATAGAGGAACCCAAACCCTAAAAAAACTCCGGAGGAAAACCCTAACGTCCTGCGGCGGAGCTCTGATCCGACGAGATGGTGCACGTTGCTTTTTATCGAAATTGTAAGGTTTACCTGTTCTTCCTTCTTTCTGTAGATTTTGATCTGGGATTTGTAAAAGTTTTTGCTATTCTGTAGATGGAAAAACGTTCAAGAAGCCACGCCGTCCTTTTGAGAAGGAGCGGTTAGATGCAGAGCTTAAGCTTGTTGGAGAATATGGATTGAGAAACAAGCGTGAGTTATGGAGAGTTCAATATGCACTTAGCCGGATCCGCAATGCTGCTAGAATGCTTCTTACTTTGGATGAGAAGAACCAAAGGCGAATTTTTGAGGGCGAGGCCTTGCTTCGTAGGATGTTCCGTTATGGTTTGCTTGAAGAGAGCCAAAACAAGCTCGATTATGTTCTGGCACTCACAGTTGAAAATTTCCTTGAACGCCGCCTTCAGACCCTTGTTTTCAAGTCTGGTATGGCCAAATCAATCCACCATGCTCGAGTACTGATCCGACAAAGACACATCAGGTTTGTGGATCTTTATAGTTTGTAAGATTGTTTTTACATACAACATTGTGGGTTCTCAAGTAGATTTTTGTTGGCCTTTGAGTAGCTGCTTATTTCAGTTTGGTTTTGTCTAACTTCTTTTTGCTTTTGCTGCTCTAGCTAAACTTTAAAATGGGCATATGGTATTTTGCTGGTTGCTTGATTTATTAAATGCTCTGATGTTGCAGGGTAGGCAAGCAAATTGTGAACATCGCTTCATTTTTGGTGCGTGTGGACTCTCAGAAGCATATTGATTTTGCACTTACAAGTCCCTTGGGCGGTGGCCGTCCAGGACGGGTTAAGAGAAGGAACATGAAATCTGCCTCGAAGAAAGCTGCAGGTGGTGATGCTGAAGAAGAGGATGATGAGTAGTGAAGGATTAATCAACTGAAGATTTATTAACGTTTCAAGACTGGTAGAGCCAGACTTTACTTTTCACTGCTATTTTATGGTGCTTGTAGTTAATTAACAAGATGCTGTGCTCTTCTACCCATTTTTGAACTTCAGCACGTTTTCTCTCTCCCTTGTCGGAGATCTCTATTATGTGAGAAAGATAGGAATCAGTATGTTCATGAGTAATTTTACAATGTCTTAACTTGCACTTGTAAGTCAGAACAAAATTCTCGTTTATAGGTAGAACACCAAAAATAAAGTTTTGGAATCTTCCTAGTTTATAGGTAGAACACAGAACAAGGGATCGAGCTCTAAAGTCTTTACAACAAGCATCAAGTATAGGCAGAACAAGCATATGTATCTAATCCAATGTTTCTTTGAGAGATTACTGTTGGCTGCTCTTGCCAAACTCTTACAAATATGGTGTCAAGGAAGGCATGGTGTTTATCTTCTACTTTGGTTCTCGACAATGCTTACAAGATCTGAGGAATGCAATGCCTCCGTGGACGATAAAATCATATTCTATTCTATTTCCAGCGATGACTACTCAATTATGTTTGAGAAATCAACTTTACTCATTTATGTTCTTTTGTTTACTATTCTATGGTATTATTCAAGTGCTCACACTTGGCAACCTTGATGCTTTCTTGCACTGATACTCACTTTTATAACACACTATTGTCACGAAAATCTAGTTGATTGAGCTAGCTTTGGGTGTGTCACGATAACAAAATTTTGACGCAAACAAATTCTTGATGCTTTATTGCAGTGATATTCACTTTTATAGCACAATCTTGTCATGAAAATCTAGTTAGTTGAAATAGTTTTGGTTGTGTCAAATGTTTTGTAGCTTGCCATAATGTGGAGTAGGATCCAAATAGTAATATTGGTGTGGTGTGAGGTATATCTTGGCTTATTAACATCATCCTTTGATGATCGATTGGAAATACTCCATGCGTTAGAATTACACAAGATTAACAATTTGAAATACATATGAGATTATATGTTGACATTCTGGGATACATATGAGATATGACTCCTTCCAAATGATATTGCAGGGTGGATTGTCTTGATTGCAAAAGTTGAACCATATGAGTACAATGTTCAAAAAATATTTGAGTTGTCACCAGTAAATTTGCTATCTTATCTTATTATTATATTTATATTTATTGGATTTTATAAAACTTTACTATCGTATTATTATGCTCTTTTACTATCTTTTATAAAACTTTACTATCGTGCTCTTTATTGCTGCTTCGTGGACTTTACAAAGGCATTCGAACGAGTGTCAAGAGGAAAGCTTGAAGAAAGGATGCAGGATGTGAAGGTCCCTCCTGATCTGCGACAAGCAGTAGCAAAGCTTTATGACCACAAATCTTATAGTATTTTGCAAAACTTGTTATAGAGTATAGCAAATTTTGTACTTGCATACCCCACAAACGAGGAACTTTACGTACGGTGTAGATTAAGGAATAAAGGGTGAATATGCCTATCCAACAGCTCTCGCTGGCCTACGTCACCCCCGTGTGAATATGTAACATAATAACAGGGGGTTACTTTTAGATTTTTATACGCTTTTTTCACATGGTTTTTCTATGATTTCGTTGTTGTATTCGTTGAGGTGTACTAAATAGTATTTCTAGAGTGCACCCTTTATGGGCCGTTGATTTTCGTTGGTTGGAACAATCCGAGGGTTGTTGTCTTTCTCTGCATGTGTTTGTGCATGAACACTGCGCATGTGTATGCATGTGCATGTGCACATGCATGTGCATGTGTGTGCATGTGCATGTTCAGGTGCATGTGCATGTATATGCATGTGCATGTGTATAGTGCATGTGCATGTGTGCATGTGTGTGCATGTGTGCATATGCATGTGTACTTGCCCTCTTGGATTCTTATTGCCGGAGTGGATTTTACTACCACGAGATGGATTTTTTGCTCACACTTATTTGTTTTTTTAATGTTTCTTCAGTTAGCATAATGTTTTTTTTACAAGGTATTGGTTTCCGATTCTACAATGTAGTCTTTGCAAAACCCCTTTTGTTTCCTTCCTAAGATTTCTTTCGCAGATTCAAAAAGAGTTTAGAGTTTAGGCCCTCTGTTTGCTTCCAACTCTTGGATATTCCTGGCTGCCGGATTGTTCATAGCAGCCAGCCTTTAGCTTCAATCAACAAACGGATTCTTATGCACACAACAGGCGGATTATTCCACGCCCTTTTCCATGTCACGCAGATCAGTCAAACAGTGGCCACAAGAATGCATTTATATTGTAGGTTTGGAACTTTAATCGAACCATAAGGTGAATCATGCATTACCTTTAAGCTAGAGATGGAGCATCCAAAATCATATGGATTGATAAACAATGGTGTCATTGTGAAAGAGAAATAGTTGTAGCGGAAGTAACAATATGTAGCATAATAACAGGGGGTTTCTTTGTGTTGCAAACTTTATGACTTTCATAATAATGGGATCAATCTGCTCTATCTTTATGGTAACTTTTACTTATGTTCTATTTGTTTTATTGTGATCAAATTCAAAAGCTACAGGTGATGAAAGCCTCAAATGAATTCTAGTTTTTTTTTTTTGTTTGAATTCTAAAATTTTTGTCACACCCGGGGGGGAGGGGGGTGACGTCCCTATTTGCAACACAAACCATTAACATCCAACATATAAAAATTAAATCCCCCAACACATAACAACCAACACATAACAACCATTGACATTAACAACCAACACATAACTACCATTGACATTAATTAGCACAACCATTGGGTCCAACACATTTAAATTAAAATCCCCCTTAAACCCCCTTTGGTTTAGGTGCATATTCACACGGGGGGTGACGTAGGGCAGCGAGAGCCTTCATAATTGTATTTTGCACGTACAAAATCAACACCATATAGTATTCCGCTTTAAATCTTATAGTATTTTGCGAATCTTGTTATACAGTATAGCAAATTTTGTACTTGCATACCCCACAAACGAGGAACTTTACGTACGGTATAGATTAAGGAATAAGGGGTGAATATGCCTATCCAACAGCTCTCGTTGCCCGGAGTCACCCCCCGTGTGAATATGCACCCAAACCAAAGGGGGTTTGAAGGGGGATTTAATTTTTAAGTGTTGGACGTAATGGTTTAGTGTTATGTATTGTTATATGGTCGTGTTATATTAAAAAAATTGCAAGCCCCTTCGGGGCCAAAAAGGATTCACAACATTAAAACAATGATATCAATAACACATGGTGAATGATAGTGGATGGAGAATCATTGGGAATTTTAATGATTCCATTAGAAGAAAAAATTAGAAATAAAAGCAATAACTACGATGATCTATGAGAATGGAAATATTTTAAATCCTCTAAACTAGAATGCTACAGGATGCATTTTATGCATGTAATAGTAGAACAATAGCATACTTATGGCATGGGACTCAAACCCAATCATATCTTTGAAATCATTGCTGTCATATCTGTCAAGGTTGCACCAAGAAAGGGAGAGAAGGGGATGCACACCAATATCCGAGAGCGCAAGCTCCCAAAACAAAGGCAAATTGGAATTGTATTGAAACATATGTGAGAATACAAGATATACAAAGGGCAGGCAATATTAATTGCTCCCGTCACCAACCATTCCTAATTATGCCGTAGCTAATTATGACAAGTGGATGGGCTGGTGTAGGTTTGATTCAAGACATAGTCGACACCTCTGTCGGTTGAGTCTTTGTCGATCTTTGTCAGCGACAAGATGGTGATCTCGATATCATATATCTCGACACTCCTCCTTGTTGAGAGGTCACCATCTCCATGCTCAACCTCCTCCTCCTGGAGATGAGATCTGGAATCTATCAAAACCAATACCAAGTCGATGTCGCTCAAAGAGCTCACGAGCCAAAGGCTTAGTCAAGAGATCTGCGGTATTGTCCCGTGTAGGAACATGCTCAATCTGAACCTGCTTATCAGCCACAAGGTCCCTTACAAAATGATAATGCTTGGGAACATGCTTAGATTTTGGATGTCGAACTTCAGCGGAGCACCAATCAATACCACCTTTGTTGTCCATGAGCATCCTTGCTGGTCCAGGAGTGCATTGCCCAATGCCGGCAAGAAAGTCCTTGAAACTAATGATCTCCGCACTGCCGCCAGATCTTTGCAACATACCGCTTGAGTGGATGAAAGAGATACATGCCCTTGTTTCTTGCTGATCCAAGCAATGGGAAGCATTGGCAAGCGTAAAACAAATGCCGGATGTGTACACGGAGTTGTCTATCACATCGCTAAGTGAGGAATCACTATATGTCGACAATGAAAAACATCACTATTGCCGCGATATGTAAGGCCATAATCAGCGATTACCCTTTAAGTAGCGGAGAATGTGCTTAGCCATTTCCCAATGCTTATGACACGGATCTGGCTGAAAATTGGCCGAGAGCTATAACAAACAAATGCAATATCAGTCCGGTGCAAACCATGCAATACATGAGGTCGCCAATCAATTGCGAAATGGAACTTTTTGCCATAGAAAGGCGTCAAAGATCAGATTGTGGACAATCTTTCTTAGTGAGAAGAGTACCTGGAGTCATAGGAACTTTAGATGGATTGCAATCAGCCATGCCAAAGCGCTCAAGCATTTCTTCAATGTACTTCTTTTGAGAGATATGAAGAATCCCGTTGTTCCGGTCTCTTGCAATTTGCAAACCCAAACAATAGCGAGCTTCACCCAAGTCTACCATTGGAAACTTAGCAGCAAGCCTTGTCTTGAATTTAGCAATGTGCTCATTATTGTTGCCTATGAGCAAGGAATCATCCACATACAAAGCAATGATGAGTAAGAACTTGCCTTGACGACGGATGTAGACATTAGAATCAGCCTCAATAGGCTGGAATCCTTGGTCTTTGAAGAAAGAATCTATGGTCTTGTACCAAGCACGTGATGCTTGCTTTAACCCATAAAGTGCCTTCGTCAATTTGCATACTAAATGCTCAGCACCAGCTTTGACATAACCCTGAGGTTGCTTCATATATATTTCTTCATCAAGTTTGCCATTAAAAAATGCTGTTTTGACATCTGTTTGATGAACCTCAAGATTATGATGAGCAGCAAATGCAAGAAGAATGCGAATGCTCATCATTTTGACCACTGGAGAAAATGTTTCCAAGTAATCAATGCCATATTGTCGGGTTGAAACCCCGGTAATTGCAACCAAGCGTGCTTTGTAGCTGCTGATGGTGCCATCAGGATGGAGTTTGCATTTGTAGACATTTGTTACCAACGACTTTCCTATCATGAGGAAGAGGAACCAAATCCCAAGTGCCATTTTGAACAATAGAATCTATTTCGTGGTCCATTGCCTGCTGCCAATGAGGTGCAGCAGCACATGAAATAGCTTCACGATAGCTGGTGGGTTCACCGATAATAGCAAAGCACCACAAAACTCCATAATCTTTGGGCATAATTTCAGCATAGAAAGCAAACCTTTGAGGAGGAAAACGTTTCCTTTTACCTCGACCAAGTTCTTCTTCAACTCCTCCTTGATCAGGAGGATCAAAATCACCTCCTGGATCAGATGGATCAAGATCTCCTCCTTGATTGGATGTGTCAAGATCTCCGTGTCGGGATCGTGAAAAGTGGGTGTAAGCACTTGCAGTGTTGGGACCACTAAGTCTTTGGAGCTCTTTGCCGTCTTTGCCGGAATATCGTAAACCGAGTCCGATGGGTTGGAAGCTATGGCATCATCCATTTATCCATGCAGATATCAAGAAATTCCACATTAGGAGTTTTTGAACCTTGCTGAAATGCCGAAACATCTTCATGAAAAATAACATCGCGACTAACACAAAGCTTCTTGGTATCCGGATCAATCAGCCCTATAACCATGCTTGCACGGTCGAGAAACCCACAAAGATCATTTTCTTTCTTTGGTATGCTCAAGTTTCTTGCGGTTAGCTTTGGGAATAAGCATAAAGGCAAAGACATCCAAAGACACGCAAAGCGAGACAAATTTGGCTTTATGCCGGTGAAAGCTTGTTCGTGAGTCTGATTTTTCACAAAGAACAGGTGGGAAATCTATTGAGAAGGTAAACCGAGTACCTTTTTGCTTCAGCCCAAAATTGAATGGGTGCCGAGGATTGAGCGAGCAAGCAACGTGCCATGTCAACAATGTCGCGATTCTTCCATTCAAAGATCGCCATTATGTTGTGGAGTATGAGGCTCGGTAAGTTGGCGCCAATACCATGATCATCACAAAATGATTGAATGCTTGATCGGGTAAATTCTCCACCATTATCGATCTCGAGTTTCTTAATCCGATGGGCTACTTGGTTCTCAACAAGCACTTTCCATTCTTGAAATGGGCAAATGCATCGATTTCCGCTTCAAGAAATAGACCCATGTTTTCTGCCAAATCATCAATGAATGTCGAAAATAATACGCACTGAGAGAGAAGGAACATGAGTTGGACCACAAAGATCCGTGTGTACTAGTTCAAGAAGAGCAGTAGCACGAGAGCCAATGAGAGTAAAGGATCTGCGGTGCTGTTTGCCCAATGAACAAGCCTCACAACTTGCAAGAGTAGGGTGCTGATGAAGATCAAAACCATCTACAAGTTGAGGCAGCTGGTTGAGGGCTTTTAAGGCTGATGTGTCCAAGCCTCTTATGCCCACAGATCACGGGTACCATTACCAGCGACTACAAGAACAACTTGGTCAGCATATTCTTGGCCCAAATGGTAGAGATTACCCGTGATTTAATAGCACGAGCAAGGCTCTTTCCTCAGAAACTTTGCCGCAAACAATGCAATGCCACTATCAAAGATAACTCTTGTGCCCATATCGATTAAGACATGCAAATGTAAATTAGATCTTTACGCAAAGTAGGAGCATACATTACCCCTTTTAGAGTGAAATTACCAAGACTTGTGGGTACTTGAATGTCACCCATTCCGCAGATTTGATGCTCACTATTGTCGCCAATTTGAACAATGTGATTGGAAGAGGTAGGTCTGAAACTTTCCAACCAATCTTTGTGCCAACTAATATGAGCTGTAGCACCAAAATCCATGATGAATTTGATAGGCGAGGGGCTGCCACTTGTTTACAAAGATAGACATAATCTCGGCTGCAAGGAACCACATTGGCTATGCTTACTTCTTCAACAATTTGGGTCACATTGGCTGAAGCTTTGTTTGTCTCCAAAGCTTTCAGTTTGTGCTCAAGATCCTTCATCTTCTTCCTACATTCTGGCAAGGCGGTATGATTGCCTTTCTTGCAATAGTCACGCACTGGCCGCTTGGATGATGTGCCTTTGTTTGTCAAGACTTTGAAGGCGTTGTCGCTATTGTTATTCTTCTTCTTCTTAGCTTTTTTCATTCCCTTTTGCATAGGATTTAGGCTCAGAATGACCTGCAAAGAAAGCATTGTGCTCGTCTTTGATAATCCCAAGCATCTTTCCTCATCATGATCTCCTCCTTGACGGAAGTGATTGCACGATTGAGATCCATGTCGGCAATTTGCATGAGATTGTCCGCAAGAAAGCATGGAAAGAATTGGGTAAGGATCTAAGAAAGAAGAATAATTGCAATGAAGGAGAGATCTTATTCTCTCCTCCAGAGGCTTCAATCTGCCAAAGGTGTTCTTCATGCGGTCAAGGGAATTTATCAAGACTCTCGGTCTCTTCCCAACAAAGATATTCACCACTTCAAAGATACAAATGCCCAATCTGTGTATGGGTCTTCTTTTCATGCTCTTGGATGAGAGCATTCCATAAATCATGGCTATTCTCCTTCCGAACCTCATCAAGAAGAGATTGAAAGAATGTAAAGCCCAATCGTAGCCATAGCCTTGTCATCCCGGCGTTGCCAAGCATCAAGAACATGTTTATTCTTGCCATCTGATGCAAGCTCGGGTGCTGGTTCTTGGCCACTAACAATTCCCCAAACTCCTTCAGCCTTAAGAATGAGAGTCATTCTTCTCTTCCATTGCTGGAAACCTGTGCCATCGAAGATTTGAATCACACGACCGCCAGGGAAGGTAATCTGGTTGTAGCTTGCATCCTTCTCCATTGCTGTGTTGATCTTGAATCAATCTCATCACACCTAGTGCTCTGATACCATGTCAAGGTTGCACCAAGAAAGGGAGACAAGGGGATGCACACCAATATCCGAGAGCGCAAGCTCCCAAAACAAGGGCAAATTGGAATTGTATTGAAACGTATGTGAGAATACAAGATATACAAAGGGCAGGCAATATTAATTGCTCCCGTCACCAACCATTCCTAATTATGTCGTAGCTAATTATGACAAGTGGGTGGGCTGGTGTAGGTGCTGATGAAGTGCTGATTCAGCACATAGTCAGCACCTCTGTGCTGAGTGCTGTCAGTGCTGTCAAGCAGCAAGATGGTGATCTCGATATCATATATCTCGACAATATCTTTGCCAACATATGTGCTTGCAATAGGAAATACCATGTGAATTGATATTTAGCTTGCAAAGATACTCGTAATAGTATTCCATATTTGAAATCCAAACAACTTTATTAGCAAGAGCAAGGCACAATTCCATCATCAGACTGCTAACATCATGAGCTTGATTCTCATGATTTTGCATAAAAGCATGTATTTCAAAGAGAAAGCTGCTTTAGAATCATCTAGAGCATTGAATGCTTCGAATGCCTCAAAAAATATCTGAAAGCTATTTTGTAGTCTTTTTCTTCGCCAATTAAGATACCACTATGATGATCAATGGTACATATATAGCATTAGCTGCAGCTCTTGCTGCTATAAGAGACACTTTAGCCTTTGGAAGATTTCTTAGAGGAAAATGCAGATTGCTTTCCAACATGAGCAAAAACTTATCATCTAATCTCCTAACCTCCTTCACAAGATTTGATATCAAGGTAAGAGCTTGTGAATAATCCTTTTCCTGCATCAACAGTGCCGCAAGACGAGGCTGTGCACTCTGTCGCAAAAAGGTCCATTTTTTCTGTCCAAGTCCACTCAACCATATCTCTGCATAAGGAAATTTGGAGAGCAGAATGGCCAGGAATCTTAGCTATGGCATCAGTCACACTTCGGACAATCTTCACCGTCTTAGCTTTAGGGATTATGGCAAAGAAAGGGCGCAGATCTATGAGAAGGCTACGAAGTTCCTCATTCTTACCTTTTTTTGAAAGGACATCAGAAAGAACTGAAATTGCCTGTCAACTATAAATCTTTCATTACCAGACCCATCATGCTAGATATTCATGCAGAACGGCTGCATTATGGCTGTAATGTAAGGGCATTTCAACTCCAAGCACAAAATTTCTTTATACTGCAACTCCTTTCTTTGAAATAGACGGGAGTGCTCTTTCATTCAGTGAATGATAATGAATCAACCGTCCTTTGGCAGTTCCAGCATTGAGAATCTCCTTTTGAAGGCCAATGCGAGGATGTGCCGCATCACATACATGAGCAAATATGAGCAGTACCTTTTTTGGTGCAAACCCTATTTCTAAATGGCTCGAGGGTTGCATGTCAACGAGCCTCAATAAGCTAATTGAGAAAAAATACAATAGGTCTAAACCATTGAACAAAAATGCTAAAATTAATGCAGGCGTATGTGCACTCTAATTAGTAGTCCCCATGCAATACGCTTTCGAAATCATATGAAAACATAGAAAAAATAGTACAAAAATACAAAACCAACCCCCTGTTATTATGCTAGATATTGAGAAAGTCTTAATACAACTCTCTTTCCCTTTAGATGGACCTAAAAAAATTGAGTGCAATGTAGGGTGAAATGGGGATGCCCATTATCCCCGACTCTATTTGGAATCTTCATAGACAAGCTGGAGGAATGGATTAACGTGGCTGCTGGAAATGGGGCTCACCTGGGACAATATGTGCTAAAACTCCTCCTGTATGTAGATGATGTGGTGCTGCTTGCATGAACTAAGGAATTTCTTCAGCAACACTTGCTGGCATTAGAGCAATTCTCTCGCTCAACAGGGATGAAGGTACACAAATCAAAGACCAAGGTAATGGTTATAGGGGCACAGAAAAATCTTGACATGGTATTGGACGGGGGAAGCCTGGAGCAGGTGAAGGATTATAAATATCTGGGGATCGAATTCTCCAATAATTACAAATAGAATGCCAGGGTTCAGAAAAGAATATCAGGAGGATACTAGGCTTTATATAAATGTCTCAGTTACCACTCTCAAAATTGTATATGGCAATGGCCACTTAGGAAGCTCTTATTCCGCATGCTAGTGCAGACCGTTGTTCTTTATGCCCGCCCCCGCTTGGGGCCGGGTCTTGCAAGGCACAAATGGAAGAAAATAGAACAGGTGTTTAAAACGATTTCTTCTGGAGGAATTAGGTGCAAAATTACAAATCTCCCTATGAGATGCTCTTAGCTAAGAGCGGCATGTACTCCCTAGAAGTCGAAGCTCTCTACCAAACGCTGATATACTATGCAAGAGTAAAAAATATGGAGACAACACGACTTGCCGTATCAAGCTCTCCAAGAATCAGAGCATCAATGTTGTCATGGATGGTATAATCAATTGATTGAGTGGGCTCGTTTCTGCAGCATTGCGATTGAAGAACTCCCTGAAACGGAGGTAGGGATTAGGCAATGGGTCGTGAAAAAAGCTCAGCACCATTTATGGCCCAGTCAGGACCTAGGGACAAAAAAAGAATTTTATAGAAAGAAGATTATCTGAATTCGGGATTAGATCGGAAAAGACGAAAACTAATCTCTCAAATTAGATTTAGTTCTCATCACCTGGAAGTTGAAGTCGGGAGGGCAAATGGAATTCCCCATGAATTACAGTATTGCCCATGCTTCTTGGATATGGTGGTGGAGGATGAACAACATGCCTTACTTCATTGCACAGCCTTTGATTATCTGCGTAATCAATATGATATTAACGAGAGCACTCTAAATAGCTCATTGCATTTACCCCTGAAGCAATTGGGTACATATCTTTGGGAATATTAGAAAGGAGGAGTTGGATCTTTTCTCGATAGGAACTGCATTAGAGGCACAAGGCCTTTAGTGCCTAACTTGAAAACAATATGTTTTGTAAATGTTTCGCCCATGGACCTGAGGGTCTCAACTGGCGTGAATATTTTTTTTTTACTTTTGCTTTGCTTTTTATATTTATTGGATTTTACAAAATCAAACCTAAAACTCAAGTAGCCCAAAACAAAGTTGTCAATATTTGCCCCATTTGTCAACCTCTAAAGGTCAAAACAAAGATACACACTCTAACTAAAATAGAATAGGTTCCATTTTCTTGTCCTCTCGTCCACTTCCATTTTGCCTTTCAATTAATCACACAACCTACCTCTAGTTTTGGCGTAAGGCAATGTATCTATGGAACCCAATGCACGCAAAGGTACCACAAGGCATAGATTCTTTTCAATGCTAAAAGAATGGATCGACCGCTTCGTCGTTGCAGGAGGTCGGGCGGACCCAAGGCCTATGGGACAACATGCTACCCATTCGGAAAAGCCCTCTAAATCTATGATTTATGATGGCATGTATGCATGGGCTTAACGCGACCTTTCAAAGCCACTCACGTGTTATAAATAATAAAAAAATCATAGGTTTTACTTCACAAACTTTTTCATCGCTATCTAACATAGATAATGCGTTGCAAATACGTTTTTAGAATATTCTTAATTGATGCTTCATGTGAAAAAATAACACGACCTTTTTTTATGAGACAAGGTGTCGCATTACCTGAGGGTTGGTCTCTTATGCCCGTAGGGTAATATTTGCATTTTTTTTTTTTTTTTTGGGTGATTTCATGTTAGTAGGGTAGGGCTGTGGCTACGAATTGCATAGGCATAGTGCTCTAAACTAGAAATAAGTTCATGATTATAAGAAGTCATGAATCATAGCATTAGTTGGCTTTGCATCTCTATAATATCTTATTGATAATAAAAAGACAGCTAGGTAAAGTATAATGCAGCAAATATACATGATAGTATTCAAAGCTCTATAAACGCGAGCTTTAATTTACATGCTAGTATCCAAAACTCTATAAATGCGAACTTTCTTCATGTCCCAAGGAAAGAGTGTCCAAGACATGGAGTTTTCCATAATAAAAATATGAAAGTTAACGATGTCTCAATATTATTGCAAAAATAATATGGTTGTGTGCCCCTTGCCATCAGACTATTTTGTGAATGGAAAAGTAGAGTAGTGCCATAAAAACAAACCTTTTAAACATGTAGATGTCTCACATTATTAAGTTGTGGTATCCTGCCGACAATCAATGTTTCATATTGCTAGAAGCTTTTGAAGCACGAATAAAGTATGTAATGTAATTGAATTGAATTGAGTTTTATCGTCCATGGAGACTCATTGGACTATGGGACCCAAAACAAAAAAAAATAGCAAGCATATTATCTTGCTAGGGATTACCCCCCGCCAGGAGAGGGTTTTCGGGGAAAAACTTTTAGGAGAGCATGCCCTCAAATTGATATTATAGAGCAATGAACGGATTGCATTCCATTACTTTGCCATTTAAGAGCAAGAAAATTTGTAGCATTTGCAAAAAATTGTAGCATCAATTCAAATCTATTACAAGACAACCACATGGTCCAATTTTAAACCAGAGTAATGGGTCTATCTGAAAGTAAACAACTGCATAGAGCTCCCTTCGTTACTAGAAAGCGACATCTAATTTTTATGGATACATAGGTTGCAAGTAAGCATATACATAGAAAATGATTCCAAGTGTCTCAACATAGTCAGAAGGAAACAATAATACAAAGAATATACCAGATGCCATATTCCTGCTCTTAAGCTTACAATCTCAAACTGAAGCAAAATACCAAAATTCTTCATTCTATTTCTTGTCCATGCACCAAACTCCCATTGACTTTCTGAACATAATCTTTGTACCTACAACAATTTATCGCGGTGGCCTTCGCCATTGCTATTTTGTGCTTTTTAGTTTGTATATTGAGAGAGAATAGAAGCTATGTAAAGTATTATGCTGACGATAAGAAATGAACACGGAAATATACAACATAGATCATTTATATTTCAAGCAAATTCAAGATGCTTTTTAACTTTTGTTCGTATATTCACTCTCTAACGAAATCCCATTTGATATGTTACTTGGTCCGTGCTTCTAATCATCAATAGTTCCTTAGCATTATGCCCAAACATATGTCTATGCTCAAATATGTGTCAAAACAATAAAAACAGAATTTATTCATATTCGAGAATATTGGAACAAAAAAAAAAAAAACTAGAAACATTGTGTAGCTGTATCTCTTGTAGCTTTCAGTACTCACGTGGTATGTTTTGTACTCTTTCAATTGCATGCGTTTTGTTAATTTTGTTGGATTACTGCATGAATCGTGTCCACTGGTGACAATAAAATTGATGTTATTTATGTTATCTTCTTATTAATATAGAATAGCTGAAAAAATAACCAAGCGCAGTTGGGATTCTAGTAGATGAGGGCATGTGTAGTATGCAAATTCTTCTTTTTGTTGCTCTTTTGTCTTTGTATGTGGATGTTTCCCCTTGTGGCATATGAAGCAACCTTTAATGTGGGGTGTATAGTGCAAAATTAAAACCTCTTGACCCTTTCTCCATTTAAACATGCCATAGTTATTTCATTTCAACACTTACTGGATAAAGTAGCCCAATAAACATGTAGATATTAACAGATCAGAATTTACCTTCAGAAGCAACTTGGACATCAAGTGAGGAAGCATGGTTATTATTTTAATAAAGGGTAAACGGAAGCACGTGAATAGATGGACTATGACATACAATATTTCAAGACTATAATTTATAGACCACTGTACAATTATTCATAACAGGGTAGGACTTTTAAGATGAAAAAAAGAAATCAGGAAGCAGTTGTCAGACAAAATATTATATTATCATGCATTGTGTAGTTAGTAAACAATCCCAAACAAAATCTTTCTGTTATAACAAAGTTACTCAAATAAAGTTGTATGAAGAGAAACCAGATGCAATAAAAAAGCTAACCTCTGGTGGTCAACATGGAAATAATAGCTGTGGCTTGAGTAGAACCGGTTGCTTTCATATAAAGACCTCATTTTCTTTATTTCTTATCATGTCACACGAAGACCTTCTTGCATAAAATAAACAAAAAACTAAGACCTTCAGCCATTACTGGAGCCTCTGTAAATACATGTTTGCTTTTGGCCTATAGATCCAAGAAGATGGCACTGAGCGGGTTGTCATCTGATAAAGCTTCCTTTGGATGTATTTGATGGCAGCAGAAAATGTGTTACCATTGGAACATCAAAAGCACGCATTCTAACCAAAGCTAGTTCTTGGTACAACGAAAAGCTGATCGATCTTTACATAGAATAGGTCCTCAAGTGCTAATTGCTCTTCATTTGAGTCCATTGACTTGAATATAATTGCGCTTGATTGACTTGCAGGTGCACGAATCAATTTATGGAGGCACATGAGGTGTCCACTCTCTGTTACTTCTTCGATTCACTCTTCTACTTGGTTTTGAACAGAAGTAGCAAAATAGTGGAATTCGTATCGGATATAGATTTTGAAATCTGTGAATACCTGTTCATTCCTGTATGTCATGGTCACCACTGTACTATCTCATTGCTGGTGTTGGGGCAAGATCTGAAATATGTGAGTCAGGCATCTACTGTTTTGACAGCATGGGTCTCTTTGTAGGGATGGAGCCGATGCAAAGATTTGATATTGTGTCTTAATATTTGCCCAACAGATTATTTTTTTGCATGCTTAAAGATATTGGTTTGCCTCTGCAGATTTGTGAAGAATCTACAAAAACACCTAAACGTTGACAACTAACTGGAAGTAAAGAAAATCTGTAGAAGGTCAATACAGGTGGATGGATACTCTTATGCGTCAATTGGCTGTTGTTTTATAAGCAAGTTTTTGGGAGGACTACACAATGGAGTAGACATTATGGCAGAACAAGTAAGTTATATCAGTATTATTGGCACTCAAACTTTAACAAACATGCCGATCCTTCCATTTGTGATGCAGGCAGTTGATATTTCTGATTCTGACCTGTTCATGATTACTGAATTCTTGACTAAAGTTCTGATATTGACTAGCAGTGGCAATGAGAATGGCAGGATGAACCTTATAACACACCATGTACTACAGTTGTGAAATCATACATGATTGTAACGCATTGTTCAAGTTTGTATTTTGAACAACTTTATTGTAATGAAAGTACAACACATTCACTACCTGATGACCAATTGCTACTTCCTGTCCATAAGACATTGTAACAGTTGTAAAAAAGATATTGTAACATTGTAACATTTGTACATTGCAATAGTTGTACGACATAAATAAAAAAGACAGAGACATTTTTTTAAGGATACAAGTTTTAGTTAAAACAATATTGTATTGCAACCAAACATAACAATGCAAAGGAATATAACTTATAAAAAACAATCAAATAAAAGTCGCTATTAAAAAGAACATCTAAGCCAAGATCAATGTTCTCAGGATATGGCTCCAAAAGTATTGAGAATATCACATCAAGGTGAATAACACCCCAATGAGTTTGCTCGACAAGAGTCATTATGATGCCATCATGAATAATCTGCCTATGTTCAAGGCAGAATTGAAAGGCCGGTTTGAATGAGTTGTACCTCGGATATCGACTCCTTTAGCAGCCTTCTCCATGCCCAAATTGCAATGACATGTTTTTTCAGCTTCATCATCTTCTCGCATCTCCATTGTTGGGAGATGAGTATCTTTTTCCTCCGGAAGGTGCAATGGGCATTGAAAGTGCCCGCCTCACCAATGCAAACTTTATGAAAAAATTTTGTTCTTGTTCTTGTGAAACTTTTCCACCAACTCGCCGTAGCTGGTCGAGATGGTCCATAATGGGTTGTACAATGTCTTGTCCCATGTCTACCATTGCCATGCCAATTGTTATACTTTGTATTCACCATCCTAAACCCCTTTTTCGCTTTTGCTCTATTTCTCGAAAGACAATGCAAACAATTTCAGGTTTAGGTTTGTCGTCACTATATCCCACATTCACGCACGGGTTCTTTACCCACTTTTGCTAATTATCCCATAACAATATGAAAATTCTCATTTAGTATGAATAATTTCACATGCCTAATCTAATGGGGGGTGGGGTATAAGATGGGTTGTTCGACCATGGCCATTTTTACCATGGCTTCCTCAAAAAATTTGAAGAAGAATGAGGAAGAAGGAGGTTAAATGTTTATGAGCAGTTCACCCAAGAAGTAAAAGCTTGGCTTCCCCTTTAACCCAATTGGTGGACCCTAAGGTCCACCAACATCATTGGGTTTGGAAACCCAAAGATTGGCCAAGTCGGGATGTTGATGTTTTAGTGGCTTAATATTAAGTAAAAGACTAATTTTTAGGGATTTTCAAAAAATTTCCCAATTTAATGTTTAGTAGGTTACGTATCACATTTTTATTAGAATATTCGCCTCGAAGTTGATCTGGTTGTCCTTCCAAGAAGACATTAGCCGCCATGTAATCAATCCTAGGGATGTGGAGCGCATTCGCCCCCAATTCTATAGCTTCTTGTGACTAAAAATCTAGTATTCATCATGATTTATACAAACACTGGCTTTTGAGCATCACAAGATTTTCTGCAAGTTCTTCCTTGAGATTTGTGTAACTTGATAGAGTTGTCCTTGTTCCATTTGCAAGTAATGTATTTGATGGAATCAATTTGGTTTTAGAATTGAATAGATGACCTATAAATACTAGATTTCCTCCATAAAGACTTCCATTTTTATGCCTTGAATTCAAATCCATTTCTACTTTGAGCATAAGTTATAAATGTATTTGCCTATATTTTTGAATTATAAAGCTCCAGCAACAAAAACATTCGCCAATTGCCGATGAAAAGAGATGGATTATTTGACATATTCGCCATTAAAATTAATCTTATTCGTCTTAAAACTTTCTTATCTTATCTTTACATTCGCCAACCATTCTATATAAATTGCATTGAAAAAATAAATAAAAGCATCCCTGGTCTGTGAGACTTGTGGCGTGGCGAAGAGGGGTTTATTAGAATTTGGAGGCAGGGTTAGATTAGAAAGGGTTATACTTCCCTTCAGAAAAAAGTAATTGAGAAAAGATAGGCGGGAAGACGCGGGTAGGGCTTACAGGGTTAGGCTGGCTTCTGCCGCCTCTAAGTCGGCATTGCTGCGTGGTGAGCCATCCTTCTTGATTCTCTCGAGCCGTGCAGAGATCCTTATGATGCTTTTGGCATAGCTGGTTGAAGATGATGCGGTTTTCTCAAAGGTACGATTATGTTGCGTAACCGGTTTCTTGCAGATTTCAAGAGGTCTTTGTCTTGATCCGGTCGACTAGGAGGCGTGGTTTTAGGTAGGTCATAATCTTCTTTGAGTCTCTCATGTATATTTATTTTGGAGCGTGTGTCCGCATCGAGAGGTTCATCCTTTATCTTTCACACTCTTTTTACCGCAAAGAGATTCAGATTGTATATGCATCAAGTGGACATGTCCTCTATGTTTGGGGTCAGGGTTCGAACTCCCCGCAAGAAAGCCCCTTGTGAGGACCCCGGGATCAAAACAGAGAATCCGGAGTCAGATCACGCGGGATTTGCAAAAAGAACAAGAAAAGGAAAACAAAGAGACAACAGAAACACAAATGTATAGAGGAAACTGCTTGATATCTATCAGAATACATGAGCCCTCGCAATCGAGAGAGAAAATGATGGAGACAAGAACCAAAACTCATCTAACTTTCGAATGCTAGCTCTACTCATATATATAGTACAATGGCCTCTCGCCCAATATAGATACTCTGTCAGATCTCGGTGCCGACTCCTGGAAGGAGGTCTGATTTGCGGGAATGCTGGCGGTGCCTCTTGAAATGCCTGGAATCACGCTGATGCTGACGGCCCGCCACTTATATTCTGCCTCTTCTTGGGCGTGCCCTTCTGCGTGGTCTTTCGCTGGTCTTCGGCCGGGCTTTTGATGACCGACCGACTCGATTTGACGCCTTTGTTCTTGACTCGGGTCCGAGGTGTGTGATGAATAGTCCCGCACTGTGACGCATAGACTAACACTCCCCACCAAACGACACTCGGGGGCAAGAAAAAGGAGGAAGGGACTCGAGACGGTGGAAACCTAGCAATTTCAAAAATCATCTTGGCGTGTATGAGGGCGGGCCACCGTGAGTGATAGTTGGCAATGAGGTCTTGTCGCCGCGGAGAGCTTCCAGGAGTGTTGAGACCTATTGCCGGATGAGCGCCGATAAGAAACCCGAGGACACCATCTCTTCAAGAGCACCGTGCTTCAAAGCAGGACAAACCGGCATTCCATGAGAAGACAGTCTCAAGTCCAAGGCACCGACGCCGCGCTCGGGTTGCAATAATAGATAGGACGCTCGGGCAAGAGAACTCAACAAGGCACTTTAAAGCAAAGACAAAAAACCCGCCATAAAGGGAACGATGGATCCCGGGAGGTGGCAAAAGACGCTAATAAAGAGATCAAGACCGAGATAGCATGAGTAGGCGCCGCCAACCGCTTCATTAGGGATGTAGATCCAATTTTCGGTGTGCTCTAAGGTAGCGCCATTTTCCCAAGTAGAGCGGGCTTAACAAAACGCGGATCCCATCAAGATCCGCGGGAGATCCGAGGAGGTGTCCACCCGGGCCGCGGGCCTTCCGTGACCTTAGTCCAAAAGGGAAGACGCCAGTCTGAGGTGAGATATCTAGGGCGTGGAGGTGCACCCAAGGAAGCATATGGAGATTGAGCCGTGCGCTGGGGATGCTCGGGCTGTTGGGCCCCCTCGAACCGCTAACAAAGGTGAGATCAAGAGAAATCGCACCACCGGGTCCCAATCGAGCCGGAGAGCATGGTCCAAACTGGAGGTGAGACCCAACCCGTGGGTATAGTCTGACTGTCCAGAAAGGCACGCTAATAAGGTTGTAGCCACCTGTGTAATCGTGAAGTAAACTTGAGCAAATGGGAGGTCCTTAGGGTGAGCTAAATTCTTCCGCACCTGTTCGAGCGTCTCTGCTTGCCACAAAGAAAGGTGAGGAGCAAGCTCCAAGATGTACCTCGGGTGCATAGAGTGTTTACTTTAGCAGATCCTCAGAAATATCGATTGGTTTGTAATAACAACCAAAGGAGCATGGGGCCACTTTGAAAAATTCGATGAGGCCCATCTAAGAACTTATCGTGTATGTCACCAAAGATCGATCCGACAAATTGGAGTTGACCAAAGAACGAGTAAGCCTTTATCTTCAATGGAAAGGTCCGCCAGATCAGGAGAAAATCCCGAGCTGCCAAGGGGCTCATTAAGCTTGCCTTGTGCAATACCACTTCGTAATAAAAAGATGGTGTCGGCCACCTACATAATCTAGGTAGCCTGGAAGGGGTGGAAAAGTCCTATGGAATGCAGAGAGCAAGGTCAATATACGTCTTTGATTTTGAGCTTCTTCCGCAGATTTAATGGCTTATTGAGTTGATGCTCCAAATCACGGATCCGATTATCTTTGTCGGCCGAGGAGCTCGGACCGATCACGGAACCTTCGCGGAGAGAGGGTGGCCTCGCGGAAGATGAAGGCACCGGAGTGGAGCTTTGAAGCCGAAGAGTGGCAATTTCTATATCATCAATGATCTTCTACTTCTGTGCTTCAGTGAGTTGAGCCTGTAGAGGCATGACCTGACTTTGTGGCGTGGAAAGTTGGTCTTCTAGAGAAGTGATGCCAAGATATGGCGCCACCATGTTCTTGGAGCCGCTTTTGTTGTTATTATTCGAGAGCCCGTGTACATGGTTTGGAGATCAACAAGGAGTTTATCCTTGTCCCTGATGGTAGCCAACAATTCTTGAATAGTTGATCGTAAGTGAGCCTGTTGGATCGAAAGCGAGCTAGTCTGTTCTTGTTCAAATTTTGAGAGATTCATGAGCCCGTAAGAGAGCCTCGCTTTTGTTGAAGACTATCTTCAAGAGATTGAACTTTGATGGTGGCCGTCCGGAAATCCCCTCGTGAAGTGCGCCCAGTGGCCTCCATGTAAGTTTGAATTCCATTCATGAAGGTTTCCTAAGAGCCTTAAAGCTTGAGCATAACGGCTTGGACATCCTGTTGGTATTGATAAAGAGCTTGTCTGGATGGCGGGTGTGCAGGGCACGTTTGTCGTTGAGACTGAGATGCATGTGAAACATGGTGAGAACCGGAGTGCATGGGGCCTCGCGGGAGGAAGAGGAGATAGGTATGATGTGTTCTTTGTGTGGAGCATGATGAGGAGGAGGAGAGGGTTGAGGGCGGGAAGTCTCGCGATGAAGGGTTTGGTCTACAGAAATGGGATTGGAGGGTTGTTTTGTGGATGCTTGAGATGTCGTGTTTGGATGAGTGGGTGAACCTTGATTGGGGAGGGGGAGACAATGACGGAGGATGGCCTGCAGATGGGCACCCACGGCAGATTCAAGGCCCGAAGAAGGGGTTGCGTGGAGGCGATCAATTTCATGAAGAAGGCGGAGGAACAAAATTTGAGGCCAATCAATAGAATGGGTGGAGTGGATGGCCAAGATAACAATGTTGAAAAACTGCTTATTGATGTGGGTGTTCTTGATAGAATACCCATAGAACTTACGCCAGAGAAATTTGACAAAAGTATCATGGGACTTGGCAATGTTCGTGAGATGATGAGTGTTGGCCTGATAAGGAAGTTGGCCATACTTGATGACATCCCGTTCTCAGAAAAGCAGCCCAAGATAAAGAAGGCTTGCGAAGGGGTAGCTGGAATACCTGAGAAAGAAGAACAGGAGTGAGCAGAATATCCGTCAGATCGACTCTTGTGGCATAACCAGCCGTGGTGTTGACCATATGAGTAACAAACTGCCTGAGTTGGTCCGGATTTGGGGCCGGGAGTTCCTGCCTGGAGAATTCATACAACCCGTGGCGTTCTGCAACTTCTCTACTTGGTCCTTCCAGGGCCTCACGAAAGGTAGGAGTGGAGAAAATAACGGACTCAAAAAGAGCCGGATCCCTGGGAGCAGTGACCCGAAGTTTAGGGAATTTAGGTGAAGCAGCCATGGCAAGAAGCAAAAAGAAGGAAGCGCGAGAGCGGATTGAAAGAAGCTGGAGAGCGGAGAGCGGAAGACGAAAACGAAGGGAGGCGAAAAGGTTTTAGGGCACACGACTGTGGCGAAGGGGCATGATGAGAGTGGAAAAGGAGCCGTTGATGTGGCCAGATGGCAACAGATCGGAAGAGGACGCTTGAGAGGCAAAATTTTGGCTAAGTCCCAGAGTAGTGAAGGAAAAGCAAATGAACGGTGGAGATGGAACGTGAATGAACGGTAGGATGTGACAGCTTGACGAAGGTACAAATAATAATGACAGACGGGCATGAAAGGAAGGAAGAACAATTAATGCAGGCAACTCGAAGTTGGAGATCATAAAAAGGAATTGTCAGATAGTACCATGGTTAGATATGCGGCGGGAGAAAAGATTCTGGATTTAGAAATAGCCTTGCATTGCAACCACGTTAGCAATGTTTTGATTGGTCTACGTCGGCAGAGCTCCAAGCGGTTGGGCTATATAAGACGAGCGCTGGTCGAAGCCGGTGACACCGCTTGTAGCGATGGAGCAGGAGTGTACTATGCCGCGAAACTGCCAAGAGTGGGTGACTTATAAGATGAACGCCCTCGACCTGTGGAAGTGCCGCAACCGCGGCATCCCTATGGACGGCTGGTGTGGCGGGATGGCTGAACATCCCGATCCTTTAACTAATCCCATGGAGGTGGTGGTGCATCTGCGCTGAGATCCTAAGCAATGCCTCTACTATGTCCTCCGCATAACCTCTGCTCCAAACCCGGAGTAGGGGTACTTTTTAACTTAGGATTTTGTGAATAGGGCTCAACCCGTAGCGGATGTATATGGGCAATGCCCACTGTTATTTTTGCGTGACTAATATAATATAAAGACGCTTCTAGTCACTGTGTGCTGTGTCTGACTGTTGATCTTCTGAATGTACTGTGGTAGCTTCTGTATGAAATTGTTTTAGTCGAAAACCATTAACCAGTGTAGGTAATGGAGTGCCATCTAATTATGCCAGTTGGAAAACATTTGGTTGCACCACTTGAAGAATTTGATACGGACCCAACCAACAAAACTTTAATTTGCCCGGAAAATGTTTGTAACGAGAGTCATAGAGCGTAACCCAACCTCGCTTTTAAATGTTTTGGCTTTTTAAGATGTTTGTCATGCAACGACGCAGAATCGCTGGCCATGAAGAACATCTAATATAAGCATCTCTCCTAAGTTCATCCAACTGCTCAAGTTGATAAACCCTTTCTTTCGTGAGCTGCAGTGGATTATGTGCTGTAGCAAGTTGAAAACGAAGAGTGGGAAGGATATATTCAAAGGGCATGAGAGCTTCTTGACCATAAACCAACTTGAAAGGAGTGTGGCCAGTAGCAATTTTGAAACTGGTGTTGTAAGCTCAAAGAATAGTAGGCAACTTGTCTTGCCAATCCGTGCGAGAGGCATCACAGATTTTCTTGAGAATGGTGATGAGAGTTTTGTTTGTGCTTTCGGCCAAACCATTCCCTTGAGGATAGTAAGGTGTACTTTTATGTGCCGATGTGCGATAATCAAATTACCCTTGATGGTATGATTGACTAAATGAACGCCACGCATCACTAACAAGTTTCGCGGGGACAACCAAAACGCTGCGTGATGATGTGCGTAAAGAACCTTCGCCGCGGCCGGGCCGCAGTGTTGTCCGGAAGTGCACAGGCCTCCGCCCATTTGGTAGCATAATCAGTGATGACCAAGATGTAGGGGGCACGGGTGTGCCGCGCAGGAGGATCCATAGGTCCCACAAAATCCATTCCCCATTTGCTGAAGGGAAGTGGCGTGGCGACTGGCGTCAATGGTAAAGCCGCCACGGGTCGCGGGTCGCACCCACACGCCGACAGACGCTACACGCGGCGAAGCCAGAGAGTGGGCATCCTTGAAGAGCATGGGCCAGAAGTATCCTGCCAGAAGAATTTTGCGTGCCGTGGTGTCACTACTGAAATGACCACCACCAAGCCCTTCATGGGCTTGTCGAACGATATCGGGCACCTCATGAGGGAGGACACAACGACGGAGGACCATGTCTTTGCCGCATTTCTATAGATGGCCTGCAACCATGGTGTAGTCACGGACTTTACGGGAAAACTGACGGCAGCGTGAGCGAAGCTTTTCTGGAGAGAGCGTGGGATCTTCAGATGGAAGAGCACCAGTGAGGAGATACTGCTGAAAGTTGTGGAACCAATGGGGCTGGTCGTGACGAGGAAACGCTTGAGCCGCCCTGAAAGGCATCAAAAACACCCGTGGAAGTGTCATCGCGGTGAATGCGGATAAATAATCCGCACAACGTGAGATTTTGCCGCCTTTATGAACAATTTCAAGGGAGCTTAACTCTGCGTAAGAAGGACCCAACGAGCAATTCTACCCGTGGACGTGGCCTTATTGATCATATAAAGAAGAGCTTGATGATCAACAAAGAACTTGATCTTGCTTCCCAACAAATAATGACGGAAACGTTGGACACAGAAAACTAAGCCCAAAGCTTCCCGCCCGCGGGCGTAGTAGTTGGCGCCGCCAGATTGAGTTTTCGGCTGGCGTAGCGGATAGGTTTATCCGTGTGCTCATCATATGCCTGAGAAAGAACAGCGCCAATGGCAAAAGCAGAGACATCGACATGAACATGAAAGGCTTGTCCCATTGAGGAGGAACAAAGACCGGGGCTTGAGTAAGCAATAGCTTCAACTTCTGGAAGCAGCTTCCGCGTGGGGATTCCAAGCCCAAGTGGATTCATCACCCGTGAGTTTATGAATGGGGTCAGCAATAGCCGCAAGTCCAGGAATGAAGGTGAAATAGTAATTGACCTTACCCAGGAAGGAACGTGTCTCTTTAATGTTAGATGGTGCTTGAGCCTTCAGCTCTTTACTAACCACATGGCCCAAAAGAACACCTGAGGTGACGCAAAAGGTGCATTTTTCGGGATTTAAACTGATGCCTGACTCATCACATTTTTGAAAGACCAGCTCTAACTTATCCAGGTGATCATCCATGGAGTTGTAGGCTGAAAAGTCATCTTGAAAGATCTGAAGAAAAGGGTTGTCCTTCATATAGCATGATGCTACCAAACGTGGAGGGAGAGTTTGAGAGACCAAAAGGAACCACCTTATAGGTAAAAAAGTGATACTCTACCTGGTGGTGAAGGTAGTTTTGAGTTGATCTTCTTTCTTGATAGAAATTTGATTGTACCCTCAAAACCATCCATGAAAGAGTACATCTCATGACCAAAGAACCTCTTCAAGAACCCGGCCTGGGTGAAGGGAAGGGAAGTGATCACGCCCGCGGGCCTGATTTAGTTTACTTATAGTCCACACAAACGCAGATCTTACTATTGTGCTTAAGAGCAATGACGATGGGGCTCACCCATTCAGAGTGTTTGACCTCATAAATCAAGCCAGCAGCTAAAAGTTTGTCAATTTTGGCCTTCACACGGTCACGGTAATTTGGGTTGAGCCCTGACATCGCCGCTAGTTAGATTGGACGCGGTAAGGCCAGTTTGTAGGAATGGTGAGTTCCCCAATTCTTTCTTGATACCTCGGTCTTTGTAGCTCCATGCAAAAATATGTTTGAATTTTTGAACAGCCGACGGGCGCTGCGGTTTTATAGGTAGGTGGAAGATTGGCAGCAAGTCGGACAGATTGATTGTTACCAATGTCCACGATGTCCACCTCAGGAGTCTGAATGTGGGGAGCAACCTCCGTGTCCTGAACATGAGCAAGAGGTTGAAGCATGACTCGTGGTGCAGCATTTTGAGTGGTGAAGAAAGAGGTTGCCGTAAGGCCATCAAGCAAAGGTTGCTGCATGACGGCATGAACATCCACAGTCGCCCGAGGAAGTGCCGTGTCCGAAAAATGGTCAAGACATTGAATTCGGTTACAAGGAGCCAGGTAAGGGTCAAGCAGAGCAGCCACAGCCTGGTCCTGATCAAGAGTCATCTCACCCCAAGGATCAGCATACTCAGGGTAGGATGAGAGAGGCGCACTACTGGGTGGAGCCCGAACTTGAGAGATATTTTGTGCTTCTTCGTAATCCCGGTTCCGAGATAGAAGGTTCAAGATTTTCAATGTAAATTAACTTGCCGCTTCCAAATCCATGGTAGCATTGAGATGACCATCAATGATGACAAGTTGATCCGCGGGCCCAAGAATGAATACTTTTAGCCCTGGGGAGAAAAGGTCGCCCAACCAAAGATTTCATAGTCACCCGTGATCTTCTAGCTTTCAAACTCCAAATTCCAAGGGAATTTGAGATCACCAATGCTAATATGAAGGAGAGGAGTGATGCCTTGAGGTCGCTATGGATATGGCCGCTGGCCAACTTGATGTCATATGGGGCACCCAGTATAGTTGTTTGATTCCCAATAGCTTCCCGAGCTTATCAAGAATGAGATTGACAAAGACCGCCGGCCATCAATTTGAACATGATTGATGTGCTGATTGCCCACCATGGCATGCACCGTGGGGGTTGAGGTCGCCACGGCCCCAACCAGCAGTGGGAAGGGGCAATTGATCCTTGAGGGCAGGATAGAGTTTCAAAATGGTGGCAAGGCTCAAGGGAATCTTGATTTTTGCAAGTTCTTCTTGAAGTTCCAAGGGAACATGAGAAAATGGATCGCCAGGATCCAAAGGAGCCTGAGTCCGAGGTAAAGAAGCGGGAAACCTTCTTGGAGAAGCTCCACCTCCGCAAAGAATATTGGGATACGGCCGAGAGCATGGGCTTTAGATGACGATGGTGCCTCCCGACAACAGCTCGAGTGGTGGCATGAACATTGGCTAGTGTGCGCCTCAAAGATCCCGCATGAGTTTGAGAATACCGCGGTCTCACCTTGGGCATGACATGAGGCATGAGTTTATCTAAGTCAGGCGCAAAATGAACTTTTTTGTCATCTTCACGGGGTACCGTCTCTACAGCAAAAGCTGGTTGCGTGTCATGAGGGATAATGGTCAAAGGACGCGAAGCCCGGGTCTGGCGTGAAACCAAACCGACCCAATTTGACTGGGCCGTGACCGAGTGCCCGGTAGATTTCTTTCTTGAGCTTGTTGATCCAGAGGATTTGAGGGAGATGCCGCCAGGAGGTCTCGCTGTTGAGGGGGCCGTGGTGGCTTTCGCAAAACAGGACGTGGGCCTTGCTTACCATTGGCAACCCACAGTTGATACGCCATGAGGCGGACAGAAGCTGGTTGATGTGTGCCAGGAAGTTGAACTTGTATTTGAGGAAGTTGAGGGCACGCCGTGGTGGTATGACCCCATTCATGACAATGATAACATTGAGCTTTGGAAGGATAAAGGTGGACAGGAGCCTTGTCCCCGTGACTGCTGAGGTTGCTGAGTGTGTTAATACTGTGGAGGTTGTTGAGCTTGAAATTGCTGAGGCTGATAGGTTTGTTGTTGCTGAGGCGTGGTCTGTACTTGAAAAAACATTTTCTGCCTGAAGGGTGTAGGATGAGAACGAGTGCATTCTTCTGTGGCATGATTGCACATATTGCATCTTTTACAATGAGGAGGACCATTTGAGGAGTTGCATTCATTTGCCAGATGTCCTTGATATTTACAGATATGGCACCAGATCTGAGAGCGTTGGGGATTGGTTTGTTGAGGCTGAACTGCATTCTGAGGAACCATAACGGGGGGAATGAAAGGTAGTTCCGTGAGAGCAACACCGCCGGAGGAGACATTGACCGAGTGATTGACCAATTCAATCGCCTGCTCCAAAGTCTTGGGACGCAGATACTCCGTCATGAGGCGAATGGCGGGAGGAAGGCCCTGCAGAAACCAGACAAGAATCTGGCTTTGCGTGGGGTACTCCTGGAGCTTACTGATGAGAATATGAAGACGATCTGCAAAATCACGCGCAGACTCCGTGGGTTGTTGCTGGAGATCATTGAGTTGCTTGAGCAGGAGTTGATCATCGTCCGTGGTGCCATAGTGAGAAAGGAATGTTGTTTTCATTTCTTGCCAATTTTGCTTCCAGTGGCTTTTGTTGGCCATTAGCCATTGATGAGGGGCGCCTCTGAGCGTGGTAGAGAAAATATGAAATTTGAGTTGAGGTTGAGTGTGACCATTCAGGATGGCCAAGGTCTCAAATTCTTCCATGTGGGCTTGAGCACTTTGATCCAGAGGTTTATCTTTAGTGTTGCCAAAAGTAGGATAAGTCAGCTTCAAATTGTGAGTAGGAGATGAAGGCAGAACTGGCGCATAGACAGGGGGAGCATATGTAGGAACATAGCTGGACTCGAATGTACCGTGGGCTACTTAACCGCATGGTATTGAAACAAAGAAAACTCTGAGGGGCCGTGAGCATTGAGCGCCCCGTGGGGGAAGGACCGTGGGATCCCTCCTCATGAGGCTTGAGATCGAGTGGAGTTGGTAGACGTGAAGAGCATTCTCGAAGGATGGGGAAGTCTGAAATTCATGAACATGGGGAGGGCCAAATGAAACTTGAGGGTAGCCCAGCCCCAGAGGGAGGAGAAGTGGGTTCGGGCGCGAGGGGTGTGGCCCGGGTATGGTAATGTAGGTACCGCCTCGAGTCCGGAAATAATGAGGCGGGCTGAACAGGGTATGATGTGGCTAATGAGGTTATAACAATGTCATTAATACTGTGGGGAGACCCCGGGTCGGAATGAACTCGAGGAGAAGTTGGTGCCGATTGTGTTTTGAGCGACACTAACCATCCCTCAATGTCATAAGCATTGTCATACATATCCTGAACAGCCTCGCGACGTTGATGGCGCTCCAGGCGAGCCGCCGTTTGGCAAAGAAGTTCTTCAGGAGTGAAACCACGAGCAGGCATAGTGAAAAGAAGGAAGAAAGAAAGATCGTAACCCGCAACGACGCATGTTGTTTGGGGTCCGGGTTCGGGAACTCCCCGCAAGAAAGCTCTCTCAGGAGGACCCCGGGATCAAACAGAGAATCCGAGCCCGGTCACGGGATTTGCAAAAGAACAAGAAAAGGAAAACAAAGAGACAATAGAAACACAAATGTATAGAGGAAACTGCTTGATATCAATCAGAATACATGAGCTCTCTCAATCGAGAGAGAAAATGATGGAGACAAGAACCAAAACTCATCTAACTTTCGAATGCTAGCTCTACTCATGTATATAGTACAATGGCCTCCGCCCAATATAGATACTGGCCACGATCTCGGTCTTAATTCGGAAGGAAGGAGGCCCGATTTATGGAATGCCGGGCGGTGCCTCTTGAAATGCCTCGAATCACGCCGACGCCGACGCCCGCCACTTGTCCGTTTCTTCCGCTTCTTCTTGGGCGTGCCCTTCTGCGTGGTCTTTTGCTGGGCTTTTGATGACTGACCTGGACCTGGATTTGACGCCTTGTTCTTGACCTAGTCGGAGGTGTGCATGAATAGTCCTGTACCAGGACGTACATGACTAACACTCTAGATTATACAGTAGATTCTTTGTCAGGGAGGTTGCATGAACTGCAATCTTGAGTAGAATTTTTTTAAGAAAGCGGTACTGTTGGAGAATATGTTTATGTAAGTCTATCTACTCCTAGAGAATGGGCTTCGTGGCTAAAGGCTCCATGTCAGTTTTGCAATCTTGAGAATTCTTTGCCTCAAGTTTGTTTTATTCAGGCAGTTCTATGACAGATTGGATTTACAGGAATGGATTAAGATGACAATGCCGAGCTAGGGACATCTAAATGCGGAGATATATTATGCACCGGGCTTTTGAGGAGGAGTTTGGCGGCTGGACTTGTTCTAAGCCTAGCCAACTTTAGGATGACCGTATTTTCCCAACAATGCAGCATTGCATCAAAAATCCCTCTTTGGTGGGATCGGATCCTAGAGGGCAAAGGAGCAAAGGGTAGCTCTCGAGGCTTTTCTACAAAAACATGCCCCTTTATCCGGGTATATTTTCTCGCTATTTGTGAAAGCTTTTGTGCTTAATTTTATCAAGCCATAAGAGGGCTATCCGATTTGCTAAAATATTTCCAACTTAACTCTTAAAGGAGTTTTGAATAAGCATAGCTTATGGGAAGTTTAAGATGTTGAGGTATGCCCTGTAGTAACTTCCTATATTGTTGATGCATGTACTCTTTTATTCTGATAATATAAAAATGGCACCTTCATGGTGTCTCCTTGCCTTCCAAAAAAAAAAAAAAAAAAAAAAAAAAAAGGGAAAAAGTAATTTATAATCAATTTAAAAATTAATATAAGTTTTTTTTTTTCACTAAATTTCAAGTTGTTGCAACTTAAATTGCCCTTACGACCACAAAAAAAAAAAAAAAACTTATAATAAGTCAATTTACAACTTACAACCCTGAAGCTCAAAAAACCAAGGCATATCCCAAGGCATATTCCAAGTTCCTAAAAAACCAAGGCATATCCCAAGGCATATTCCAATTCACATTCCAAGACATATTCTAATGGTCTTACCTTTTGGAACTTAGGCATGTTCTAATGGTCTTATATTGCAAGGAGGAAAATACACTTAGAATTGACTGTTTGCACATGTTGCTATCACATGTATCATATTGGCATCATATGCACCATGTTGGCACCACATGCTATACAGAAGGCAACGCAGTTTGTATGACATGATACACCATGCTGCCATCACATCTACCATGTCGACACCACACTTAGAATGAAGCTAGAGAAATATACTTAGAAAAGTTGGTATACTTAGAAAGAATGGAATTACAATTATTCGTCATCAGACAAGACATCTGGTAAGTTATCAAGTATTTTCGCCTCTTCAGCAGGATCTAATCTGAAGGTGGTTCCCTTGTCCTTAGCATGTTTTTGCTCTAATGGAACCCTGATGGCATAGATCTGTGTGGAGAACACTAAACACTTTGGATCATTTCTGCACAACTCATATCCTACAATTGATTTTGGGCCCTTCTGATAGTAGATACCTTCTGCAACACTCTCATCAGCAAGGTACCATTGATCATTAATTTGAAAAATTTCTTCAACATACAACTTCTCAGAGCACCTTTTGTGCATGACTCAGCATTATACATTCTTGAGGTGCTGGACGCGTGTCGTAAATTATAGAGTCAATAACAGTCATAATGAGCTTCTTTGGACAAATTGGTTTATTATTGACTTTCTAGTATCATCATTACTGCAAGGAAAAATTACCAAAATGCCCCTATATTTTGCAAAAATTACCAAAATATACCCCTAAAAATGGGGTGTTTCGCTAAAATGATAACAACTTCTTTGTGATTGATCAAACATGAAAGTGGCCTCACAAAACTTATAGATGACAGTGAGATCTATTCAATGGCAGTAGAATCATATAAAATGGAGTTGTAATCTTCAAGTTACAGTGCTTTAAATATGGGTTTTAAAAAACAACTCAAAAAGGCATAACTTGTGAATTTCAACTCCAATTTAGATGATTTCAATCTTGTTGGAAACGTCTTATCATGATCTACAAGTATCGTGAGATAACTTTTGCATTTTATGAGCCACAAAAGCTATATTACCATATTATCTATAATGCCCTTTGTTTGAAGGGCATTTTGATAATTTTTGCAAAATATAGGGGTATTTTGGTATTTTTCCCTTATTGAACTCCCTTGAATGTAGATGTAAAAATATCTATTCTATTCTATTCTATTCTATTCTATTCCCTTCAAAATGTATTCAACCCATTTTATGATTTTCTTAAAGAAAATATTAGTTGAAGTAGCTTTGAAATCAATTAAGTAGTTTTTTTGGCGGTGTCCTTTGAATTAGCTATAATACTTTTTACTACGGCTTATTCAAGGCAAATCATCTTGATGCAAATCTCTCATCATGGGATGCCTTCTAAATTATGTGAATGTGACACGTGGGATACGAATATCTTGGATAGGATTGCAGATCATATTTTTCAATTTGGCCATAGCACAATCTTGTCAAGACCAAGAAATCTGAGAAATTGATGTTATGTGGAAGATCATAGGCGCGCTGACCGATTTTCAATTTCCACGATAGCAAGCTGTTAACCTGATTCTACAGGTTTTGCATAGCCAAGACTTGATAAGAAAGAAAATCTTGAGGAAATTGATGTATATAGGAATGTGATAGGTTGGATACAAGCATTTTGAATATGATTGTTGATCATGGTTTTACTTCTGGGGTGATAGAGGATAAGTTAGGGTCAATCTTTCCCACTTGCAGCATGCCTTCGTAATGATCCAATGGTCATGTATTTAGCCATCAAGAGCACAATATTGGCACAATCTTATAGTTTGAGAAGTCAACATCCTTGTGAGAGGAAAAACATCGTCTAGAGATGCACATGTAACAACTCGAGGGTTCATATCATGTAAGATATGCCATTACATACTAAGTTTGACTACTTTTTGTTAGTAGCTCCAATATAAATGTCTTGGAATGAACAATGTAGTGCATCGATGATCATCGATTTGCTAACAATTACCCTTTGTCTAGAGAGGATTGAATATTTATCCTCTCTTTTTGTACATATTAACTTTTGTTTTAGATAATGCCATTTATATATCTCTAGACAATTTGTTGTACACTTGTAGTGATGATTGAGCCATCAAGCATTCCAATTGCCTGAAATGTCCACAATATTTTCATAGGCATTGGTAGTGGACTAAACAGAAGTTTAAAAACAACAGACTCGTTATTAGAGTAAGGGTAAGTTTTTTTGGGATGCAATTCCCTGTTTGCCCGGTGGATGCTGCGACCGGCGGCAAACAGGGAATTGCAGACCAAAACGCTTACCCTTACAATATCATAATCGGGGAGGCATTTTCTTCAATCAGGAACCAGATTTCAGAACTTAAATTTTGTTAGATCGAAACATGGGGCTTCTGCACTGCCGAAACAGAGGATTCAAGGGGATTTTGTGTGCAGAAATAGCGAATTTTTGAACGATTAAGAGCAAAAATATGGGGTTTCTGTACTGCTGAAACAGGGGATTCTTGTGCAGGAGATTTATGTGCCGAAACAGGGTTCTTGTGCAGGGGATTTTGTGTTCAAGCAGGCTTCTTGACCGGTTTCATGAATGCAAATTCTTGATGGCATCACCGGTTGAACCAGTAACCCAGAATTTGTAGACCCAATTGTCATGCCGTGATATTGGCTGATGCCATGTGGCATCACAGAAATACACCACCGAAGAAAATGTCGACCCGATTATGATATTGTTGATGAATTTTCATGATGAAAAGAGAACCTACTTCTTGGAGATTTTGCAAATAAGTTATTTACAAATATGAACTTACAAGGATGTATCGTATGGGAACCCTGTTGCTTTCAGCCAATTCTGGGCATTGATAAAATTGTCGACACTGTATTGCTGGGCAACAGAGGCGCTTTGGATTTGGGTGGACCATGAAACCCTTTGTGATGGCTTAAAACCTGGCCCTCTGCAATTGTATTCACCATAGAACAGAGTACTCAGGCCAAAATTGCTGCCCAAGGAAGCCATCCTGTTGGTTGAAGTGCTGCAGATTCAAACGTTGAGCTGAATACTGTGCGCGAATAAGCCTTCCATGGCCTTCCCAGGTATGTTTTGTAAATAGATGGATATTTTTGCACTTGCTTAATTGCGTCCACCGTGCATTTTTGGAATGAAAACCCAGTATTTTGGTTTGGATCAGTCCTACCTTGAGCTGTATACACATTTTGTTGCCCTAATACTGGAACCCTAGCAAGCAGGGTTGTATTTTGGAAGACAGCAGCAGAATTTCCAAACACAAAATCTACCGTGCCCTTTATAATACACCTTCTGTAGAACTGGCGAAATGAGACGCTGAAAAGAGTGTCTTGGAAGCCTGCAAATGTGCATTGGTAGAATGCTGACTTATCTGCAGAAACTAATGCAGCAACCGCTTGTCCTTTTGCTGCACCTGCTGTGTTCTCAAATGTAATACCTCTTGCCAGGAAGCCATCTCCATAAATTGCTTCACCATAGACAAAAAATAAATATTTAGAACAAGCATGTTAAGTATGTGATGTTATTGAAAGAAAATGAAGAAGGAGAAGAGGAAAATCAAATTTTTAGAATCTGTTCGAGATCAACAGGATGAAGTTGGAAAGAAGTAGAATTACCAATTGTGGAGGTTGACAAGAGAGTATTGCCAGAATCTGATGTGCTTTTGCTTCCAGTTATTACTGTTTTCCCCATACCATCTCCAATCAACATAATCATGGTTTTGCTCATGGGAATCTCAATGTTCTCCCTGTAGATGCCACGCTTGATGTATATGATGTACCTAGACCTGCTTGATGTAGGGGCTGCATTAATGGCATCTACAATTCTGGAATATTGTCCACTACCATCCTTTGCCACCACTACATTTGGCGCAATGGAAGCAAGACTTGTGAGGAGTTTTCTCTGGTGGAGGAGGAGACCACATTGGGTGATCAGATGTGCTACTATTGCTAGATGAATTATAAAGTGGCGTCAGAAAGGCAAGGGCAATGCTGAGTAGCTGCCCTGCTTTAACTTTTTTACTCTTTTTGAGTTTCTTGAAGCTGCTAGTTTCAGAAACATTAAGAGAATCAAGACAATCTGAACATGTGCTATGATAAGTAAGCGTACCACTCATCCATGTGTGAACATCACAAACTCTTCCAAGTGTAAGATTCTCTTTGAAGTCTAGAAGCTCTGGGAGAATGGTGCGAAGGCGATCAATTCCATCATTTAGCACCGTTGTGCATAGATCATAACAATGAAATGTTGAGTTCCTACTCGATTTTGCATCCTTATGCATCTGATCTAGACTTTGAAGGGACAATGTGGATATGGTGCATGCCAAGGACCTCTTGGTAGCATTCTTCAGATTATACTTGAAAGGGATTTAATGCATACTTCTGGATGCAAGGTTTCATGGCATTCTGAGACATATGAATCATCATCTTTATGGCTGCAAACTAAATCTGAAAGTATCATGAAGGCAAGCACTAGAAGCATGATCCGTTCAAGTACATTGCTGAATACATGTCGCCATGATCCTGGTAAACCAGGAATGATAAACATCATTGTTTAGGATGATGATCTTATAGGAGCTCTTGAGCTAAAATTCAAGCCAATGACTCATACTGCAATAAACTAAGCAACTCAATACGATTTGCTACCCTACACTAGGCCGGACATTAACTTGGCGTTTACTATAACTTTGTATGTAACATGGTTTGTCTCATTTTGTCAACACTATAGGAATTGTATATTAGGTTGAAGGCAATTTGCCAGGCTATAGAAGCAAGTGAGGCAAGTTGTTGGTCTTAAGCTTGAAGAGTCCTAGGGAGGACATTTATGTCCACGCGTCAACAAAAAGCTGCTATTTAATAAAAATTAATGGTCACATTTATGATGTAACATGTGCCATTTTGAATAAACAAAATCTTGGTAACTTGCTTATTGCCCAAGGAAGCCAAGTCTTCTTTTGTTAGCTTTTGAAGATTCTTATTATACGTGGCATAAGTTTCCTAATGTGGAATGAGAACATGGCCTTTCACGTTACTGAAGTTCCAATCTTTTTTAATCTGAAAGTTTGGTGAATATTACGTGAAGAGACATAATTTTTGTAGCATGTACAACTCATGTTATTAAACGTGAAGGAACATAAGTCTTATTAACATTCCGGCTCATGTGAAGATTGTGAAGATTGTGATGCAAGTAGTACTGATTATACATAAGCATGTATAGATAATCTAAGTCTCTTTACATTTTCCCCGAATTCAGCGCAGAGGCGGCTATAGAATTGGTAGTATATTAAACTAGACACTATAATGATATTTTTAAACCTGATTTGAAACAGTACAGTTGAAGTGTAAAGAGTTGTTTTGTAGTACTGGGATTTTGTAGTTTTGCATTTCATATTCTATGCTTTGCAGGCATGATTTGTGGCAACACATGCAGGTTAGATTCTTCAAAACCATGGCAAAGTTTTGGAGATAGTAAGACAGGGAACGACATAGAAAGTTTGGAACGTAAGGATTGTCAACAAATATGAAAAGTTCGAAAAGGATTTGTATTTGACGCGGACATATGCTCGAACTTGCCGTTTATGTTCCAACAAACCCTGGGTTCCACCCTAACATCGAGACGTATTGACTTAAATAATAACATAGTATATGCATGGCACATTCTAAGCATAATAACTCACAACAATACCACAACAATACCAATGCGCTTGCTATGGCCATTACCTTTGTTGGGGAAATTTATTAACCATAACTAGTAAACGGGTGCCCGACGTTGCCGGGCTAATGTTCTGGGATGTGTTTTTGCTCGACCTTTAACGCCCATATGTGCAACTTTCGATTTTCTTTGGTAGTTATTATTCAGTACACCCATCTTTATGGTGAGTTTATGTTCGTCGACATGATCCCGTGTGTATGAGTACTTCAAGGGAGCATCCACAATTTTTGATCGATTTCCTCGTGGAACCTGGCAAAAACCTCCTCTCGAGACAACAATGAGCCCTCCCTAATAATGACATCACGTAATACAACTTAGTCGTTCAACAAATATTAAATACATGTATTTACACTATAATCCAGAAAATAATTTGCCACCTTGATTTCACAAATATCACTACCATGACTATGACTGCTCACTAAACATCTTGATTAGTACAAACAAACATTCTAATGTAGAAAAAAACCGCTTTCAGCATTTGTGCAAACTTTCCTTCTGGATCCAGCCACCCTACCATTTACATATCCCACTTCAATCCTACTGGAAGTTGCTATTTTTAGCAGGAAATTTTCCCGTTGTACTGGACGTAGTGTGAATATTCATATCCACACGATAGGTTACAAGGGTTCCAAGGAATTTCCCGAACCAAGGCCATTACCCCCTTTACATATTTGGTTCTATTATGTATGTGGCATGAAGTCTTCTCCATACCATCAAGCTACAGATGAAAACCAAGTAGACCAATCACGGTTATATCAAATAAGACCTGTGCTTATCTCTAGGTGAATGGGGTTTAGGAGAATGGGGTTAGGACCATCGGGAAGTTGGTGCTCTCATAGACTAGTTGGTCTTCTGGTGGATGCTAAATTCTCCTTCTCTGCATTTCTTTTAGTTTCATTTTTTACCTATGTAACTTCTTTAATGAGATTGCGCATGTGAGGCTTTCGAGTGTGATCCTTGTCATTACGTAAATGTCTAGAGTACGACTTTAAATAATGAACATTGTGAAGTGGTTGGATCTAACATTAGTAGCTACATCCTATAGACCAGTTAGATTTCCCTTAGATGTAAACATTGAATTTAATCGACAAGGACACTGAGGGTGTTGGCTAATGATATGATATATTGAGAGATTGTTTGTCTTTTCGTTTTTAGAGCAGGACTAGACTAGAGTTGGTACTTATATTCTATTTGTACAGAACAATTTGTACGGGGCACAAAAAATGTGCACTGGTAATGCTTTTATATTGATTCTTTTTTAAGCTTGCAAACTACTAGCAGCCTATTGTACATCTTGGATAGTGAATAACCTTGTAAAGTTAAATTAAATTCATCACGACAAAAGTGTTTTGAGCTCCATCCTTATGGATATAGAAACGCAAGACCCTTCAATTGTTTGTTCCCACTCCTTCTCTTGTCCATGTTGCAAATTCCTTGAAGGATGTTGAAACTAAAGCTGTTTGTTATCAAGCAATTGAATTTTCTACTTTATACAATGACATAAGTTGGATAAGATGAACATGGAGATAAGATTGTGTAAGATTTGCCTTTTCTTAATGATCTAATGGCGTTAACCTACTGCTGAGAAAATATTCACGGCCGAAAATGGCTCAGGAGGGGCGGCCCATTTACAGTCGGTATCAAATGCAAGGTGGGTGGTTAACCCTTTAACCGCCATAGGCCGCCGATCAAGAACACCAAGTCTCGCACCATACCGCATCTAGCCCGGTTTATCATCCCTAGCCCGGCTTATCCCGAAACCGGTTTATCATCCCCAGCCGGTTTTATCACGACCAAGCTAAAACCAAGGCAGAGCTACTTGTTTCTCGAAGATGAATCCAAGGCATGCTTGTTTCTCACTCAATCCAGGAGGACTCGTTCCCCATTCCTCGTTCACCCAGACGCCATGATCAACCGGGACAAAAGGCTGGGTTAAGAAAGGGGATAAACACCCGAGACCCATTACCTCGCATAAATCGGGCGAGCCCGGAGGGGCAGCCGGCTTTTTCGAGGTAATGGGCAAGGTGGGTGCTTATCCCTTTAACCCTAAGTCAAATTTCATCCATTATTTGGATTATCGAGGTTCGGCTGCTGATGGGTTATCGAGGTTTGGGAGGCCGCATACCGATTATCGAGGTTCTGGGGGCCCGTATCGATTATCATAGGTTCGGGGATTCCCGTAATGCTTGCCCCGCCCAATGCAGTACTGCTGTGCTCCCTAAGTTTTGATTGCCCTGTTATGCCCTATCTGGGGCATGAATCAATGGCCGTGAATGCTTGGATCCAAACGCCTGCCGGTTAAGGTATAATAATATTATGGGAACCCTAATAAAAAAAAAAGGGGTGACGCCCAAAAAACATTTCAACTAAAAACCATCCAAATACATTTCAGGCGGGTTAAGGGGAAAATGGATAATGCTGATAATATGATGGACAGCTGCGGCCAAGATCTCGACGGTTCGAGCCGGCGGGATCATATATTGCAGATTCAACATGGACAGCAGAGTCCTTCCACGTCTGCCTTGCCAAGCTCCGGCGATCCGCCCCCACAGCCGTCTTCCCCAACCAGCCTTGAAGCTCCGGCTCCCCAGGTTCCTTTCCGGCAGAATTTTTTGTTCAAATTTGTGCTTTTCTGGCATAGTCCTCACTATTTGTCCTTTTTTACTCTGGAATTATAAATCACGGGTTTGGAGCTGTCACCAGCTTTTCTGGATTTCTGATTTGTGTCTTAAAAATGCTTTTTTGATAATGTTAGGAGTTGTTGACAAAATACTTGATGCCAGAAAATTTCGGGAAGACTAATTTAATTTCAGTTGAAGATCAGTGGGTCTTCGCTAATTATTCAAGATAGACATTAGTAAAAGCTATAGAAAGTTTTCTAACTGATCACAATAGGGATTGCAGCAAAAATCTTGTAACTGGGGCCACCCATCTTATAACCCGGCCATAAGCATAATCTACTTCAGACTGGCATAGTTATATTATCTACTTATTATAGTGGCGTTGGATTAGAATTATAGGTCTTAGAATTATAGGTTATAAAGTCTATTCTTGATCTGTATTAGCTACTTGACCTGATTTAATGACCTTTGACAGAGTATCTCTCGTGGCAATGCTGCAAGAGAAATTGATGATGAACCCCAGGTTGTTCCTTCGGTTTTGCAAGTGGAAAATCACAGACCTGCAGTGTCTTCAAGAAACCAGACAATCAGAACACCAGTGAGGAATTCTGACCACAAAGACGATTTTGTGGTGCCTACTTATACTTCACCAAAGGTTCACTCCAAAGTTGAAGGGAGAAGAAAAGGTATCACCTGGGACACCACAAGCTTCTACAGCTAATGCAATGAAGGGGCAGGTTGTGACATGTGGCAGAATAATGTGGCATATGAACACAGATTAAACTCACATGGTTCTCAGAGTGATGTACATGAACAGCAGAGTAGAGCATCAAGTGCTCAACCCTTATCCATGAATAATGATATTTCAAAGGATGCTACTCTACATTTTATGGCATTGCAAAATGCGTCAACTGGGACACCACAAGCTTCTACATCTAATGCAGATGAAGGGGCAGGTTGTGACACTTGGCAGAATAATGTGGCATATAAACAAAGATTAAATTCATATGGTTTTCAGAGTGATGCATATAAACAGAGTAATGTATATGAATGGCAGAGTGGAGCATCAAGTTACCAACCCTTATCCGCGGAATAATGATAATGCAAAGGCAGAGGATGCTACTTCTACTGCAGTTTATGGCATTGCAAAATGCGTCAAATCTGTTGAGATTGCAAGGGGCCAATTTGGTTGGGTGTTATGGTGAAAGATTGCTTCCTGGTTGTTCTACAATGCCTCCTACAATGCCTCCTGGGTTAAATCCCTATGATTATTTTTATCCGAGTGGGTTGTTATTTCTTACAAATAGTGGTACCTTGAGTAATGCATCTGGGCGAGAAGAAACTAGAAGTCATGATCATTCGAGAAATTCTCCTCAACAAAGAGAAGGAACTCCAATATCTCCTAGAAATGATCTGCAGCGATGCTCTAGCAATACCGCTACCAGTTCAGGTGATCTTAAGGACGAAACGGATGATTCATGGACATCATCTCAGAATGAGGAAGGTTATGATGATTCCAGTGAATCAATGTTGGATTCATTGGGATTTGAAATGATAAAGCCAAAGCGTATTGCAAGCGTGCTTGGTCAAGAGGAGTTCTGGAAGTTACGGAAATCTTTTATCAGGTATGAACTCCTTCATTCTTGTTTCTACAGGTTGCAGAAAGTAAGTCTCAGCTGAAAAACCATTAATAAACTTCGTTGATCTCATTAGCTGACAAAAGGATATCACATGCCTGGGTGTAAAGTTTGTTAAAAAAATAATGTTATTAATAAATATGATCTCTCAGCCACATTACTTTCTGCTGGATTTTGTGTAAACATTGCGCTTCCATTAAATTCTGCTTTTGTCTGGGTTTCATCTACTTGGTTGTTCTACGGGATTCTTATTTTCTTGGTGCAGCTAAGTTTTAAGGTGGTTTTTATGGTATGCTGTTTTGCAGACATCAACAAATTTTTTCTGCCCAGTTGTTTGAACTTCATCGAGTAATTAATGTATGTATTGGGTGCAATCTCTAGCTATTGATTTCATAAATATTATAATAATACACTCTTTTAACTGTTGCAGGTCCAGCTGCTATTGTCTAGATCATCTCCTTTATTAGTGGAAACTACATTAGAATTACCGCCAACGATGTCTGGAAAATGTCCACTACAAAAGGTAGAAGATCAAGAATGCATAGCTGAATCGAAAAGTAGGAATGGTTCTAGTACTGCAATATCAGGTGCCTCCCAGGAATTTGACAATAACACATACTCCAGATATTATTCCAAGAGATGGTCTTTTCATGGATAACCCAGCATGATTGATGTTTCAACCATCTGATTGATGTTTCAAGCTACGCATTATACATACCAAAGGCCCAATGTCTCAGGTCAGTTTTGTTCTAGATGGTTTTCATACTCTTTGCTATGGAAATTGTAAATCCTTATGGCAGATATGTTTTGCATCCACTTCAAATGCTCGGAAACATGACCTTTGGAAGGTAGAAGCTCCACAAAGCATTCTTCCAACTAACATTTTGTTAAATCAGCTATATTACCCCCCAACTTAAAGAGTGAGTTCACCCAGAAGTGGACCGAAGTCGAATAAGTGGAAGTTTTTCTACATTTTACCTGGGGAACTGAGGAATCTTCTAAAAGAGAATGCATCAGGGTTGAGACTGGGCCATGGTATTCCCAACATACCAGAAACTGAAAATGTGGAACAGACATTTAATTTAGAAAATTATTTTGACTGAAAGAAAACAATGACCAATTTTAACACTGTTATCGTTGCAATTTTTTCCCTGTTAGTATGGAGGTGGCTCCTTCCTGTTGCTTTGGACATGACTAGTCCCAACGCTATAGAAGTCATAATGCATCGAATGGGCCATTAACACATGCCATATGCCATGTGTTGTGTTGGAAGCCCATGCAACATGCCTTTGAAGGCGTAGTATCCTTCACTAGTCTTTAACGTTTGATATTTTCTAGATTCCTCGTAGGAATCTTTCCTTTTTTCTACGACAACTGGGTTTTTTTTCAAAAATGCATGCGTGTGAAAAACTATTGGGAAAATTACCCAAATACCCTTAATTTTTTAACTATTTCCCAGATTGCCCTTCACATTTCCTAAATTCCGAAAATGCCCCTCTATTTTTCATCGACCTCTGCCCTTAACCTTTGTATGATAGTCCACCGTTGAGACGAATGACATGAATGATGTCCACCGGTTGTATTTATCGTCGAATTTTATTTGTTGGCATGTTGTTAGAGACGAAACATTCTTTTCCATGTAGACATGAAATCAAATCCGTATAGCTGGGTTGATCCAAACATTTGAAGCTCCAAGTAACCGATGGATACTTCCAGCAACTACACTGAAGTGGGCATAAGAACTAACTGATTATTATACCGTATCTTCTAAGTTAAAGAACCATCACAGAAGCTGAATTAGAGCCCTCGTTATTTGCCGCTTTAAAAACTCGAAAATCGAAAATCGCCGGGTTTGATGAAAAATCGGGGATGAGGAGGGAGGGTCGGGATGGTATTCGGTAGACAGGCACACAGGCGGGAAGAATAGGGGCATTTTCGGAATTTAGGAAATGTGAAGGGCAATCTGGGAAATAGTTAGAAAATTAAGGGTATTTGGGTAATTTTCCCAAAACTATTTCTATGTCTAGGTTGGTTCATCGGCTTGGAAAAAAATAGGGTTATGAAGTGGTTATCAAACCATATATAATGCATACACTTTGATTCTATTCTTCGAGATTCTTTGATGCTCCAGTGCATGCGCGCCAAGTGTCGAAAAATATTTTTGAGGAACATTTTTTGTATTTTCCTAGTTAATATTTATTGAGGAGGAGCCACAGCCACGTGGCTCCCCTTGCTCAATCAATCCATCTAAGCTCAATCAATCCACATTCCTTAAAAATTATTATCAAAGCACGCATATGTGTGCACTTTGCATTTATCATGCCATTAACGCACTCTAATAACTCGATGAGACATGCGGTGCACTTTCGCATTTAACGCCGCCATTAATACATCTTTGCATTTATCATGGCCATTAATACACTTTTGCATTTATTATGCCATTATTCGACGTCCGCCATAGCCAGACCTGTGCTTGCCCCTGCATACAAAACTCCGGCGCCATTGCAGTCCACAAGGCATTTCTGTGGACCAGATAAAAGAGAGAAAGGAATACCTGCATTGGGAATCTCATGGTCGTCTTGCAGCAACTATCTATCGTATGGGCAAGAGGACACAAGGCAACAATGTGGGTTCAAACTCACTGCTTAAGTAATTCATAAATGCTACCACATGTGGTCTCGCACTTTGTGAATAGAAACCCATTATTAAGCATGCATTGCATTGACAAAGTTGAACGTTAATAGTGGGCCAAACCTTAGCTGGTTGAACTAGAGAACGTTTTACGGGCGGCCTAGGCCGCCGCGATAAGTTTCTTGTAATAAGTTAAAGCATAATAATTTAGCAGAACAGTTAGCAAGAGTTTTTAATTAGTTTATTCTTATGGATTTAAAATAATGCCTATTGATTTATAGTTGAATTGAATTAATTTTATCATTCATGAGAATAAATCATATATGGATCCATCTAAGAAATATAGTAAGCTCAAGTATTATGTAAACCCTTCTTTACCTAGACGATGGAGAACCTTCTTAATGTTGGTGTGGCAACCTTTTGTTTATCTTCCTATATATATGATTAGTATAAAGAAAATAAAAAGAAATATTTAACGTAAACAAAAGAATATTTAGACAAAAAAAAAAAAACACAAAAATCATTTATTTGAATAAAAAAAAAAAAAAAAAGATGCCAAGAATAACTACATTAGAATCTAAAAAATTTATTCTACCGAAAGGTGACTTTCTTAGCCACTTTTTGTGCCATGTGATTGCGAAGTTGTCTTTGCGTACTGTTCTTGCTTGGTTTATTCTTCTATTGCTAGTTTCTACCGATTTTTGCTTAATTTCCTCAATTCAAGTTTTTTTGTCCAAAAATATACATTCCAAAGAAAACATAGAGCCTTTTTTGCATTTGCAAAGCTTAAGATTAAAGTGGCTTCTAAAAATCTTGAATTATGTCTTAGGGTTTGCTATTTCTGGTTTGTGTATTTACCAACGTGGCTACTTCTATTTTGACTTTTGAATATTCATGCTCATAAGAGAACCATTCACAACATCATTTGATATAAAGTTTAGAGATTGTGAGTATTTTGCAGAAAATTCTTTTACATTCATCAAGTGCAGTTGTTTGAACATACGTCAGTAATGCATCTGAAAGGATCTAGTTTCTAACATTCAAATTCCATTTGATCAAAGATTTAAGAGCTTCCTTTAAACGCTTCTATTTTTCACAGGACAAAGCGTAGTTTTATGGACATCAATCACATTGAACTTTTGTAAAGGACTCCAAAACCTCGCCCAACCTATACGTTGTAATATAAGCGTAAAAATGAGTGTGAAAGATACTTTATCCTCGCCCAACATTTACCACAAAAATTATAGCATTCTAATGCACAAAGATATGTATATGCATTGTTGGAAGGTTTATTTATTGTTTGTTATTCGCCCATCTTCCACATATGCTCTAGCCATGATATACCAAGACAAAAATTTGATGATTAATCTTGTCAAAGACAATTCTAGCATCTTGCAATTCCTATTGTCCATATCTCTCTAATCCACTTTCAATGATCTATTTGTGAATGCAATTACCTTCTAAGTCATCCTTGCATTGACATGGCCGATGGATAGATGCAATTTTCAAAATAAGGATTGAACTTAATCAATTGAATTATATCGCCCACTAAGACCGTGCATGCTTATGGAGCCCTAACAACAAAGAACATCCGACCTATTACTTTACATTACCAAGAACCCTCGCCTGAATGGTTTCCTGGAAAACACCTTAATAGTAATAAGTCCGGCCGATAGAACTGCATAAATTGATATGTCAATATAATGATCAAGGGCACAACTGAGCCCTCATGTCCATTATCTCATGGATGTAAGATGCCGCTTTTATATCAAAGGAGTGTCCATAAGTACATGTAGTGATTGGCTACATGTAATCAACCTGCACATATTGTGCCCCCGGGATAGGTGAATATGTTGGGTAGTGCCGAGGGGTGGGCTCTCATCTTTATATTATAATGTTATAGGGTGTGTCATGGATCAGCCCTAGAGGACGGCCACGCATTTGATTTACATAATTGAACAATGGAGACCAGCCCAAGAAAGTGCAATGAGCTTCTAGCAACGGTTTTGCATTCTGGCTATGGCTATCCTGCAATTGCTCAAGCACAAGCCACAAGTAGAACAAGAAAGCTTTCCGTATATGCCTGCTGCGGATGAAACGATGATGGCATGGCGGGCAAATGCAATAGACGGGTTAGGGCTAGATAAAGCAAAAAAAGGGCAAAGCTAAAATTCATGAGGTTTGAAATGGCCGATGCATGTACTTTGCTAATGGCAGATGAATCCAAAGCGTAAGATGTCAACAAGGGATGGATTGGCCATAGCCACTAAATCATCATCGCATTCAAGGCCTTGGGCAAAAGCAAGTGAATTTCAAAGTATGCAACTTCTAAAGAGATGCATGGCCTCCTCGGGTTCGGGCTTGCAACATTTAGGTATTATTTGAATGTGGCATGCTTTTGGACCTAATGGCGCTGGCAACAACGGAATCGGTTCAACAAAATCGCCTCGATGCCGCTTTGGATCTAGAAGAAATAAGGGTTTTTGTGGCACAAAAAAATCGTGGATCAATTGGACGTAAGGTGAGCCCACACATTTGTATTTTTTTCTTCCTATTGTCACAATATTCTACATGTCTTAAACTTACATTATGCCTTTTCTGCATATATTTTGATAGATCCATTTGAATCATGAGTTCTATTTTATTTGTCCCAATATTTAGGCCATTTCAGATCCTTGCCTTTTCTTTTAAGTTATGCCTCCAAACCCCAGATGTAACTGATTTTTATCCATTCTCCAAGTAAGGGAGAAGCTGTGCTACCAACTAGAAATTAATACATATTGAGTAAGATTCAAGAGCGCTTGATAGAGAAGCAAATGTGATTTGAGCATGAATTAGGTCTTGGTAGTTATTTGGCAAAGTGGATTGCTATGTCCAGAGATGGGGTTACATTTCAATAGCAAGGCTGATGCATTGGCATTTTAGAATTTCGAGCCAAAGATCAAAATTATTTTTGTTACATTTCATGGGAACACTCCAAGAGCTTTAGTTTATTGATTTCCGCCAAAATAATCGCCATGTTAGGCAATATATAGAAGTTCTGTATTTTCCATATACCAAGCACATGTGATCAAGCTTTCTCCATCTATCCGAGCGAAAAATCAAGATGAAATATAATAAGAATATTCTATTTAAGGAATCCTATGAGGAAAAAGTTTTTGATATCATGGCCACAGGCAACATCTGAGATTACTGACACTTTGACATTGGTGACTGATACGACAACCATGGGCTTTAGCTTGCATAGGCAAAGGAAGGGATTACCATGCCATGGGTGGTTTGACCAGGAATATAGGGTTGAGGTTTAAGAGGGCAAAAGGGGATGCAAAAATCAAAGAAAGAAAGAAACATGCATAATTGCATAAAAAGCATCAGGGAATGGTAATGGACCTTCTTAAGCATCCAAATTTTTTTTGGGATAGGTTAATGCCATATCAAAATGTTGGGGCTAGATTGAATGTTGCAGCTCTTTTTGAGCAAATAGAAAAAAGTGTACCACATTCCAAATCAGAATGAATCTTCATGGATGGCAGGTATGATGGAGAGTATCTTTTGTTCCCTTTAGATTATATACATTGTGATTTACAAAAGTTATCTAATAAATAAAGTTCATTCTGCCATTGATTTATTGTTTTCCAAGCTTGGATTTGTAAGTTTAGATTTGGGTTTGGATTTGTTTTGGTATGTTATGGGAGAACTTGTTTTTTTGGCTTGAAAAAAAAAAGGAAGAAGAAAAAAACAACTATGAATGACATATAAACCATTCAAAAAACACATATCCCATAACACATCAAAATGAAGAGTTTAATTTTTTTTTCTACATATAAAATGCGGCCATGTTTCAATGCCTGAATCTGATACAAAGTTGTAGAATTTAAAGAATTTAAGAGCAAGAATTTAAGAGCCTTGCAACAGGGACTCAACCAAGTAATGAAGAAATAAAGAAATAATTAAGAATTAAAGAATTAAAAATGTGTAGCAATGTGAAATTAAAAAGAATAAAATAATGAAATAAGACTAGGGATGAAAAAGAATCAATGTTCGTCCCCGCGCATCCTTGTTAATTTATCCCGCCCAGGACACACCTCCCCGCAAAGATGCCTAAAGGACTCCCATCTTTCCAGAATATGGTCACGGGATCCTACTGCTCATTACCCAATTTGCTGCAGAAACTTTTGCTTCAGAAACTTCGGGTGCTTCAGAAACTTCCGCCCTTCAATCATGTTCTTTGCTTATAGCCTTATGCTCTATAAAAACTAACAAAAATTATAGTAATATGAACATCTGGGCATTACGATAAAAGGAGTACTTTGAAAATACATATTTTTTGCAGCAAATGCATGTGTTCATTGGTATTGATGACTTTGAAAATACATATTATTTCAGCAAATGCATATGTACATTCATCGCCAATTATCAGAGCATGCAACAAATATATGGTAAATGTAGGAAAGGACCATCAAAGACACAATGAGCAATTTATTGTAAAGCCTGGATGAAGCTAGCCTCACTTTCAACATCGTTTGTTAAAGCATTTTCGAACATTTTATCATAACTCAACACTCCTCACTATTTGTCAATTGCAAATAGCTTGTATATTTGGCTCCGCGGAAGCAGCCTTTGAACACGAGCAATGCTTTTTTCTACTTCCGCAAGATTTTCATAATTCATCAATTTCATCACTATGTTCTCGTCTTCAATCCAAAGACGATTCCTCGCCTAGTCAGATGATTTCGATGAACTTTGCCGTGTCGTATGCTATAGCTTGTGTCTTAGGGTCCCATGAGTGATCAAGAACAAGCCACTAGTACACTTGGAAAGACTTGGAACGCTGCATTAAAAGCCTTTCGTTCGAAAGTGCTTGAAGTCAAGTCTATGGTCCCATATCAAATGCTTCAAGAAAGAATTGCTTTCTCGCCTCGCAAAACTAATGCCCCGGACCGGCCACATCATATACCATCGAAAGTGATTAGCATGGGATACTCGACCTTATGAATCTCACTTACGCTTATGGCCATAGATCCACAAATGTCTTAAATTATAATTGAAGGAGAGATGAGCCATATGGTTCCCGTGATGGAATGTGCAAAAAACAAGGGTATACATGCATAACAAGGAGGATCACAATCGCCTCAAATAGTATTCAAGCATGTTTCCAAAGTAAGCTTTGGGATAACAATGCTTTGGAGTTAGTAAAGACATCCTACTACCTAATCACGATTAATCCCACGCTTGTCGTGGGTTCGCAAATGCAGATTTTGTCAAAATTTTTCCCATGAAACAATGTAGAGCCATTGCATCCATTCAAGACAAAAGCACACCACCTCTAATCGGAGACAGATAGATGGATCTTGGAAGAGCGAAACTAGGGTATGCCAATGTTTTTGGACTTATTGAAGACTAGTAATGGTGCCCCTGCTAATGAATTTATAGAAATGAATGCGCATTGCCTTGTAATTTAACAACCGCTAATTATATACATGATATGAATCAACTTCTGCGGAAGCATCTCTTCATCTATTGGGAAGGGAGCGTTGTTGTCCAGCGATATTGCATCGCACTACACACGCATCGCAGATGTATTTTAAAAAATACGCTTTTTTTTCAGCCATAACGCATCTTTACGTGACGCTTGGAGTATTTTTTTAAAATCAAAAACAAGATTTAAATAGAATAAAACAAAGGAAATGTTAGTTTGCTATCTAGGAGGCCTAGGTTCAATTCCCCGGTAAGTGCAAGTTTATCGCTCAGAAAAACAAGTAGTATTTAAAAAAAAAAAAAAAAACGCCGTGAGTATTTTTTTTAAAAATACGCATAAGCACGGTAACGGAATGGATCCTTTCAAAAATACGCCAGATTTTTGCAACACCGGAGGGAGGGAGGGAGGGAGGGAGAGAGAAGAGATGAAATAAAATCTGGTGATTATGTCCGTGAGACTCGCCAAAGTTTATAAGACATTCAACATTATAAAACAAATCATCTAATGCATACTGGGATAGCAATGCATTAGTCTCCCTACCCTAACTCATCTACTTTTAAGGTTCTTAAACTAAAGAACGCCATCAACAGGACATACATCATACTTCTCTCGAATATCTCTGTAAGCATGGCAATGTAGATGTGCATGTTCCTCATCTTCAAGTATCCCTGCCTCACATATCTTACATAGTCTAAGCTCATGAGGAATGTCATTCCACCTACCTACTTCAACACCAAACCTATGTGAGCTTAGTCATCCCTTGCAGATGGCATGCCTATGCTTTGGAAATCCCCTCTGCAGATCTCCGTGTCCTCTAAAGAACATTCATTTTGAACCATGTATGGATATCATCTTTATGCAAAGATAAATTATGAATATTCATCCCCATCGTACATCCATCCACTAAGTGGCATCAGCAAACCAGCCCTTAGCCCATGTCTCTTCCAAAGCCAAGCATGGTAAAATTTCTTCAGACATAATATGCAACACCGTATAGACGTAATTAAGGAGTCTGCAAAGCTCCCCTGCCTCCAGTGTGAGCATCCCACATTCTGCTAACATCATATCATAGGAACTTTGCATTATTGTTCCAGGTTCAGATCGAAAAGAATTTTTTGAACTTTCTCAACCTTTTTTCCAAGTCTTCAATGCCAATATAGGACCCCATACTTCACATCCATACAAAAGCACAGATTGTCCAGTGTTATATTAAGCATGCTTTTCAAGCTAAAGTTCCATATCTTTGCTTTGGCACATCTATGTTGCAATATAGTGACCGAGGATACACCTGTTTTACTCCCACATTGCTCTCCAACAAAATCATTACAAGATTTTACATATGGAAATGACAACTAAACCAATATCTTTTCATATAGCTTTCCAACCGCTTGTCTGTATTCAACTGGAATGCTTAAATCATCCATTATTTCTCATAGATTTTTTCTGTTTCACTATATGAAAGGCAACATATAGGGGCTTCTTTTTCCCGACAACAGAATCTTATCATTGCACATATAGTGACCAAATGATCAATTGTGGACCTTCTGGGTCTGAACTTAGCTTCGGCTTTAGCATTATTATCCTTAGTCCACATACTAATTTTGAATCCAGAATAACTGCAAAAGTTTAGCATATAAACTACTAACCATGATCATTCGAGCAATTAGTCGGATCCAATTCATCACCGCTTTTGAGTGGAACTAACTGCTTATTTGCCATGTTTATGGGAAGCCCTCTCAGAAAGTAATCGCATTAAACAATTTTAACAAGATATTCACCCCCACTTAAACATTTCAACTATAAGACCGTCCAAGACAAGAGTCTGTTAGAGCTTATTCATGGGATGATAGCAATATAAGATGATTGGAATAGGGCCCAATGAACAATAGTTGATGTGTGCGCATCTCATGCCCAATTAGTCTCAAATGGGTTAAGATAATAATCTCCTTTTCTTGCATCACCTATAAAGATGTAAATTGATACGCCATTAGTACGCACTTATTTACATATGCCATGTTTATTAGATATTTTTTCCACTCGTATCATATGAAGTCAAAGTGCTATCTTAGAATTTCTTATATGTTATGTGGCTTGACAATTTTGCAAGTGTAATATGCGGACTTTTGCCACATAGTAGGTAACATTGTTTTATAATTCCCAAATTCTACCTTTCAACCTTGTCAAAAGTGCATTATTTATAGCACAATCAACATGTATATTTCAATATACGGATTAAGGCATATGAAAGATATTTGTACTTCAAGTAGACTTTATTGAATTGTACATAGAATGTTGTATTCCTTGATAGCTATGCTAAGAAATTCGATTCACAATATAACATAAAAATGAGAAGGAGACAGAAAGTTTTTTTGGGTTACCCCTAGGGGGCAAACCCTTGTTTATCTGGGTTTATGGGATATTCTAAATATATACTAGTATATACCTCGAATGTGCCAATGACTGCTCCAAACCCATTGCTGGCTGTAAACTGGCGGTCATTTCAATTGCTGGGCAACCCCAGTGGAAACCAGTTAACTGGTCTGTAGCTCCAAAAACATTTCACGCTTACCGCTTGTAAATCGCCGGAACATCTCTTCCAGCGCAACAGATAGCTTGTCGTAGCTGTGATAGGTCCTAAGATTCACCTTCCTCCCAATCGAAACTCCATCCATATACTGATATACACTGAGCAACTGCCGGAACTGGTAATGTTTATTTCATTGTTTATTTCGTTGTATACAAGAAATACAATGGGACATGGTGAGGCATACATTATCACCTTAATCTCTATTATATTGATGTTTGGCATGCCACTTATAATTGGCAAATGGTTAGGTGTGCACAAAATGCCCGCAGGGTAGGATAAGCCTTTCATGTTCTTCCATGAGAAATATCTTCTTCAAGACAGCTTGATTTGAAACTATCCTAAAGATCTACTGTGGGGGATGGCCATAGACGGACTTTTGTGTTAAATAATTAAAGGTAAGTATGAAAAGATGAGGCTGATTTGGATTTTGTTCTGAGACTTGTTTTTTGTTCTTGCTGAAGTCACTGATTAGGCTGAGAGGTGAGCCAGTATTCTGGTTCTTCTCCTTTCACTCAACGGAGATGATGGCTATAGGGAAAATGCTTTGCTTTGCTCATGAGAATTTCACATTTGATGGCTTATTTGCATGGAGCTTCTATCTCCCGGCCAGCTGCTTAAGGTGACTTTGAAAAGACAAGCAGAAAGATTAGTTTCTTTTCACACTTTGTAAGTTAGCATTTGCAGTAAAGGCTCTCTATTTATTTTTTGTTTCAAATTTTCTTCTAGCAATACAGTTTCTCACCGCCAGCACAATCACTTGAACTTGGTTCTGGAGAAAGGCTTGAGGTTATTTTCCCTTGCTAGATGTGTCCTCTTCATGTTGTTTCTCTCTTTTAGGGGACTATATTCTACCAAGATCTTGGATGGATGTAAGCTCAATGAGTTTTGACCGCTTAGTCGCACAAAAAGCAATCGTGGAGGATATAACCATGTTTGTCACGCTCGGATATATGGACGATCCATAAGGTGTAAGAATATTATAGCATTAGAAATATCAAATGTTTTAGCATTTATGCACTTATTTATGTGTATGATGTTGCTCAGATGCCAACTTTGTCTTGAGCACCCCCAATTTAAATGACATAGTATGATGTGTGTCATCATTGACATCATTTGTTAACATAGAATGATGTTTCTTTAACGCAGTAACCATCAAATATTTTGATTGCGCTTAGAACTTATTAACTCTGTTAGTTCACTTGTTTCATGAGTTTTCAGGATAGAAAGCATGATCTGTTTTATTGTTGTATATGTATATGCAAGAATAACCTAAGTAAGAGGGAACCCTGTTGTTTGTGGAAATCAAAATCGTGGTGTTTGTAGAAACCTAGAACGTCCTAGAGGAATGATTTTGTAGGTGATAGCTAAGATGTAGATAAAAATCAAAGCATTACATCAAAAGAGTAAGGACAAACAAAAAATAAAAATATTTTTTTTAATGTGATATACACATCAAAAAGCATAATTATTCTTTCTTTTGCCCTGCAAATCTCCTCGGAGACCCATTTATGAACAATTTCTAGGACTCAAGTGTTAAAACATTACATGTAGCATTGTTAGTTACAGTTAGCAATCTGTTGGAACATACAGGTCATCATTGTGCAACATACAGGTTGCCCACATTTCAACAATACTTAATGATTCGCATAATTAGGTGTATTTCCGGTAATTCTTTTGTTTTGCTCCTTCCTATTGGGCTATGACGCGAATGTAGCAGAAAGATATATAGCAGCGGGCACAAATGCATGCCTAGTATGATTAGAAATTTTAAAGAAAGAGGATGTCTGCAATACTTCAATCTTAAAGTTCAAAACTTTAGAAGGTATGTATTCTGATGGAAAGATGATATGTCATCTCGCTACATTTAAAAAAAAAACTCTTCTATGGTGTTCATCATTCATAGGTGTTAAAGTATGGCGCTTCTTGATTCCAGTTTATATTATTTACATAATGTAATGGTCAAAAAGAAGGTTTCATATTAAAGTTGAAGAATGGATATGTACCAAGAAGGAACATTTTAACTTTCTCCGTGTCCTTTATCTTACAAGAAGAATTCTCGTTATTTGTATTTTGCAACGCATAAAAAAATATGTGACTCGCCTCCACTTTCCAAAGTTGAGCTATGAATGTATACAAGTGCCTGGAGGAAACAAATATACTACATTTAAGTATGACACCTATTCAAAGAATTTTGACACTTGGATTTTGGAATCCAATTTTCTTCATATGTCCAAATTTGGCTTATCCGTTCTCCAATACGTGACTTCATAAGCTAGATGGTGATACTCCCTCTTTGAAGAATCATCAAGTTGAAGGTCGCTACATTATACCGTGAACAACTTTTCATTTATTATCTCAATGCAAGTAGCTATACCCAATGTCAGTTGTTAGATGCCATGCAACATGAAGAAATGGGGAAGCAGGTACATATCATTCGGCGACATAACCGAGGTCTCAAGCACCTCGTGATCCAAGGTGGACTGCTTAATGTAAAATGGGGTAAGAGTGATATGAAGTATCATAAATTGAGATGCCTTGGATATATTGCTAGAGATTGTCTACATGAAGATGAATGACCAACAACAAGTGATGGGGCGGAACCATCTAGTGCTCTTTCACCTTTGTCAAAGAATTGAGGCCGCTTTGTCTTTATCCCCCTCGGGTTGTTACAATTATGATCCAAATACGGCCACCAAGGATGTATGGATTTGAATCAGGCAAAAAAGATCAAGGGGCCTCAGGTAGTGAAGTATGGTGGTGTTGTGGTGGAGATGTGTGGTCTGTGTGGTGGAGCAAGGATATATGGATCTTATAACCCGAGCCAATCGCCTTTGAGGCCATTTGTTTTTTTATCTGGGTTGTTACAATTATGATCTAAAAATGCGCCAATTTAAGGATAAATGGATCCGATCCGCGTAGATGATAAACGAACTGGTGCCTTGTGGTGGAGATGAGTGGTCTATGTGATGAATCAAGGATATGTGGATTTGAATCAGGTAGAGAGATCATGGGACCCGTGATGGTGGATTTTGTAGTGGAGCTAGATGGTCTTTGTGGTAGAGCCGCATGGTGAACCCGTGTGGTTAATGAGTCGCGGTGGTGGACGGGCTGTTGATTATGTGTATGGTTCAAACCCACTTATGTGATCGCTACAAGTAGACTATTACGATTTGAGCTAGAATCTATGAAAGATCTAGCAAGTCAGTGAGCCGCTTTGGGAGGGCCTTGAGCATAGCCCATAAAGGCCTAAAAGAATGTAGGCCTTATATGCCAAGTCACCTTTGGAAAGGTCTTGGGAGGAAAGGTAAGAGCTCAACATCTAAGGAGGAGTTAGTGATGCAAATGGGTACCATCACCTTCACAAAATATCAATGTTTTAAAATAGCAATTTTGATTTCATCAGAAAAACATGACTTTCAAGTATGATTTAAGCCACTTCACCCTCGCCGTGGGAGGGCAACCTCCGCGGCTAAAAGACCTTGTTCTTCTTGATATTTCTATTACATTACTTGTTGACATGTAGGATATGTACATTTGTTGAAGTAAACAAACTAAAATGTCAAGGGAAGGGGCAAAGGATCAAGAGGACGAGGAGGTTGGATGTACCATCCACGCCATCTTGAACAAGTCCACTATTAGCCTCCCCGCCACCAATTAGCTACAATGTTGTTCTCCTTTCTCAAAAATCGAGAACTTGTTTACAAGGGCAACATCTCGACCCATTGTAGATTTAAAAGGTTTACCTCTCCCTTGATAGCCATCCACAAGATGGAGATAAGCCTCAAGGTTATGGTGGTTACAAGGGTCAGAAGAGGGCTTAAGATATGGAGAGTCATCACCGATGAGGCCGAGCTCGACACCAACGTGAGAATAGGGACCGGAAGGCCCTTTACAAATTCAGATAAGGGTTGAGGCTCTCATTGATAAAAAGCCTGTGCATTTTAGGAACTAGATCCTTTTCATTAACAACCCCGAGGACTTTAACCCCTAACTCTTCAACTCTTTTGCTAAAGGCTTCATTACCTACTCTAGGAGCACCAAAGGAGATAACCAAACCGTATCAACCCCTCGAACCGAGGCCGATTCAAAGAATGTCATAACTATTGATAAGGCCAAGAGCTCCACCCAAGCTATGGCCGCTGATGGTAACACCGGTGATCTTCATGGGGATACACGGGACCAACTGCTAATTCTTCCATGACCCGCTTTCTCTCGCACTTTTGCTAGCTTGGTTTTTGCAAGTATAGAGATGAAGGAAACCCGCTCCGCTTTCACATCATCAATTTGGATTCAGCGCTACGGCCGGAGAAAATCCTTCGTGATTTTCCAGCCATTCAATAATCGAGCACGCTGTCTCCAAGCAACTACTATATTTCTTCTTCCGAGCTCGCCGGGTTTCTAATTAGACATCTACAAATCCCATCCAATTGCAACCCTTATGGGGGGATTTGTTGGAAATTCCCCGGAATTCCGTAACAAGATGCATAAATATATTTGGTTACCTCATAGTTTGTATCCCCGAGACCAACCCGCCCAAAGAAATCCCCGAGGTCAGATTTGCATGTGCCATGGTATCGCGGAATATGGGCAAAATTGGCCGGGCAATCATAATGCACTGCGGCAAATTCCATATTTTATTATCTCGCACCTTAGATCAATGTCCAAAGGGTGAAGCAACCCGGCCCCAATCTCTCCCTTTGTATGTCTCTCCATTTCAAGCCGAGGTCGCTTTTAGTTTTAGCCCCTTTGCTGCGATCTCATTTTCCGTGATCCCGCTGAATTGATATTTCCGTGCCGAAAATGTTATGCATTGGTCGCACTGCATCCTTTGCCATGCTCATGCTCATGCTCACCCTTTTTCATTGCATTGCACAAAGCCGAGGTCGCAAATGGGAGCCTCAAGATGGTCGGTAATCCCGCGCCACCATCGCCATAGCCATAGCCATAGCTCAGCCAGTTAGGTTCCGTGATTGGGAGGTTCCTCCCTGCACTTCCGGCTGAAGTTGTTAAAATCCTTTCTTTAATAGATGCCGGAAAATTTCCTGGCCAAAATTTTGTAAAATGCTTGTTAACCGCAAATTAGAGGATATTTTCTAAAAAATCCAAAGTAAGTAGCAACAAAGCACGGCAGATTTGCGGGTTTAAGCAAAATCTAATCTGAGGCCTGCTCAGCAGTTCACTGCTCACGAATTCAGCTGCCACGTCACCAGGTTGCAATCCTGAATCATGGGTCATGCCATGTGGAATCAAGAACGCGACACGTGTAACAAATCTAGAACGCTAGCTATAATGGTTAAGATTTTGTAAAAAGGGCGGAATTGATTCAGGTACAGAGGAGCATCGGAATAGCGGTGCTGGGGTCGGATTGATGCAGGAGCTCAATCGGCAATGTTTTGATCTGCCACTGAGAATTTTGGCGCGCATAAAACTGGAGTCGGGCTTGTTGGTGTAGAAATCGCGAAGACGCCGATATCGTGGCAGTAGACTAATCTGAGACGAATCATTTCAGTGTGATTCGGATTGCAGAAGAACAGCGGCAATTAATTGCAGCGTGAAGCAATCGTGGAGCAAATCCGATTTTCTGTAGGCAGTGCAGAGATTTGCTGTTGTGGAGCCAGGATTTTGAGTCTGGATTCTGCTGGTCAGTAGGGGCGGCTCTGTTTCTAAAACCTGAGTGTGTTGATTTGCGAATGCCTGTGAAGAGGCTCTGAAGTGTTGGAAGAAGATCAGAAAACAAGCATTTATGTGGGATTCACATGAGGTTTTTCTTCGGTGGTTTATTTTGCGCGACTTTCTTTGGCGGTGCCAGCAGGCTGCAAGTTCTATTCACATGGGCCGATGAAGGTTAAGGGAAAACCCATGAAATCTTCTCAAAGCGGTGCTGCAAATGAGGAGGAACACAGCAACAGATAGGGTGGCAAACAGATGAAATGTCCAATATCAAATCAATGCGGAGGGGCCCAGTAGATGAAATGTCGGGTAGTCTTCGAAGGCAGCCCCTCCTGACGTGGCATTATGTCAGCCCCTTTGATTTGCAAATTGTATGGTCTGGATCCATGCCACGTCATGTGGGGCTAAAGTCAGGGAGATAGGGGTCCAGAGGCCCTCCTAATTGAATGAAATGAATTGAATTGAATTGAATAGAATAATGTAGGGTTCAGATGGTTATATCCGGCTGAATTCCTGGCTAATACGCCATGGTCGGGCCGCTTCTGACAGTTTTATTCAGCCACGTATTCATGCGGCCAGGTGTTTTTGTCATCAGATTTCCGACCGCCGCTCAGCTAGCTTAAAAAACAATCGATATTCCCCGAAATATATCTCCTCCCGCTTTGTTCTTCCTTTACCGAGTTCTCCATGGCTCAAGATCATCCCTTCCGTGCTCAATTACAATGAACGGAAGATGGGGAGGATGCTTTTGAGCAACTATTTCAATGCATCGTATTAAATCCAGAGGGGTGATACTGCCTTCTTCTTCAGAGAAAAGTGGCTACCATTGAATGTGTTTTCATATGGAGTCGATATATTGCCAACCTGGATTGATCGTAGTCGGCCTCGCGTAAGTCTATTTGAAGTCTCATTTGCATCTCCGCAAGTTGCAATTTCAATGTTCTTTCCTCTCAAAGAATTTGCAATCAGAATTGTTCTCCAAGACGCCAACTGCATCCTTTTTGCCTCGCGAACTCCATTAGCTAGAGGTTTTTTGAATGACAAGTTTATGTCCTTCAAAGCTCCAAATATAGAATTGACGCAGCCTCCACCTAACACCGCTTCCAAATGCTTTGACTTTGTTTTCTTTTATTCAAACTAGAACTACCCTTCTTGCCGGAAACAACGGCAACTTCTCTTTCAATTCCCTCGATGGAGTATCTTGGCCATCATCAGTACTTCATATCTTCTTTATCATCTTCAATGACTAGGTGAACTGATTTTCTTTTGGATCCATTTGCCGCAATATTTCTACTCATTTTTTTCTTCTTAGCACCTTTTGAGATGTGGATGTGTCCCCGATCTAAATCCTTCATTTGTGGATCCCCGAAGTCCATACATTTTGCAAGAGGAGCCCAAACTTGATAAAGTTGATCAAATATCGCTAAGTAATAGGAGTGCCTCCGCTTTTGTTTTCTTTATCCTTTTCTCGCTTATACCTCCTCATCATAAATTCCATCCTATTCTTTTACTTGCTTTCAGATATGATGAATACTGCTGATCCTCTCGCGAATAAGAGATCATAATGCTTGGAGCCAAGGTTTCCATTTCAGATCACATTCACCACACAAGAAACTCATCAAGCAAATTGTCTGCTGCATTCGGGTGGCCATAATGCTTCTTCTCTCGTGCGTAACTAGAAGTATATCGAGGCATTTGGGGGCTGCTTTGAGGAAAAGATTCTTGAGAGGGTGTTGGGATTTGGGTGGAGGGAACCACATCGTAATCCCTCCTACATACTTAAAAATTAGATGGAAATGTAATTCAAAGCCATAATCGATGGGGCGAAATCTCCACCAGAGAGCTTCGAATTGTGTCATGGTGAGGAAAGCCCATTCTCTTTTGTTTGAGCATGTGAATGATTCATGGCCGAAAGTAAGCGGACTCAAACGGGTATCGCTCGACGCACTCGGGGCATCAGCTACGCGAAAGAGCATCTTGGCGATGTCGAATTGCCGAAGGGCGTATTTCAATGCCGATTCAAGATAATCGGCCTCGGGCTTATAAAAGCCCCGCCATATGAACCGCTTTATAAGAAAGAGTGTGATACATAAATATGGTACCTTCCAAGGCTACAAGAGGATGCAATGCCGAGGATGTTTTTGCATGCAATGTGACTATGAATGCTTATGATCGAAAGGATAAAGAAACACATAAATGTCCAAGATCAAATCAATGCGGAGGGACGCGAAGAGATCGGAGAGTCCAAGTCCAGAGGCCCCTCCTTATTGAATGAACCGAATCGAATTGAATCGAATGAGAAAGGCCGAGATACATAATAAATATGGGACGGCTGCTGGGAAGGATGCAATGTCGAGGATGATTGCATTGCATGCAAATGACTATAAATGCTTCCATAATGCTTGATATTTTGAGATGGCGCGGTATTCAATACTTTAGATATTCCAAATTGTCAAAGGCTTGTATTACATTTTTGTTGTATGAAAAGGTGATGCTAAGACGACCGCGGTATTACCCCTTCCATTTTCTAGCCCCTATAGAACGCTGCCTAGCCATCCAAGGGTACATCCCCCTTCACGCGTCTCCTTTTGCGCCTTCCTTCAATCAATCATATACGCAGTCGGCACTAGTAATCGTAATCTATTCTATTCTATTCTACTCTACTATAAATTTTCTTAGATAAATTTTCTTAGGATGACGTTGTATCAAAGTTGGCATAGCATCAAAGCCCCCACTTTGTAGACTACTATCCTTTTAGACCAACCCATCTATAGTCGGTATACCTCTACGTGGCTCGTAATTTTCCTTTTTCTCCTTCCTCTGCCCTCCATTTATGCATTTCAAATTTCTCACATTTTCTTCATCTCTGTTAATTATCACATTGTAGTTTACCTTCCTCTTCTGTTAATGTCATTCTTGTCATTTTGCTTGAGCTTATTCGCCCACATTCACTGCATGTATCATTTGCGGTACCTTTTTCCCCAATGGCATATCCACAACAAAGAAAGCCTCTCATTGCAGCTCACAAAACCTCATACACTCCTCTAATGCATGATAGAATGTATACGCATGATCTGGATGTTGATGGAAGAAGACCAGCAATACGTAACTAAGACGACCGCAAAATCACGCCGCAGATTCGCGCAGTTGTTGCCGAGATCAATAGCTGTTTGGAGCAGAGTTGATCATCGCCCCGGTGCCATAGTGAGAAAGGAATGCTGTTTTCATTTCTTGCCAATTTTGCTTCCGTTGGCTTTAATGGGCCATTAGCCATCGGATGAGGGGCGCCCGATGTTGGTAGAGAAAAATATGAAATTTGAGTTGAGGTTGAGCGTGACCATTCAGATGGCCAAGGTCTCAAATTCTTCCCATGTGGGCTCGAAAGCACTTTGATCCGCAGGTTTATCTTTTAGTAAGCGCCAAAAGTAGATAAGCCGCCTTCAAATTGTGAGTAGGAGATGAAGCGTAATCGGGCGATAGATGTGGGGAGCATATGTAGGAACATAGTCGGATCAATGTACTGCGGCTACGAACTGATGGTATGAAACAAAGAAAACTCGGAGGGCTGCAGCATTGAGCCGCCCCGGTGGGAAGCGGACTCGCGGGATCCCCTCCTCATGAGGCTTCGGGAGATCGCGAGAGTCTGTAGACAGAAGAGCATTCCTCAAAGGATGGGAAGTCCGAATTCATGAACATGGGAGGGCCAAATGAAACTTGAGGGTAGCCCGTACCGAGGGGAGGAGAAGTGGCCGCGGCGTAGGGGTGTGGCCCCGAAGGTATGGTGGTAATGTAGGTACCGGCTCCGAGTTCCGGGAGTCAATGAGGCGCGGGTCAATCAGGTATGATGTGGCTTAATGTGAGGTTAACAACGTCGACTGTGGGGAAAGACCGGCTCCGAATGAACTCCTCGAGGAGTAGTTGGAAGCCACGATTGTGCTCTTTGGATTTTGACACGACCGCCTCTGGCACGTCATGCCATTGTCATACATATCCCCGAATCAAAATTGCTGACGCTGATGGCGCCTCCAGCGAGCCGCTTTGGCAAAGAAGTTCTTCGTGAGGGAAACCAATGCAGCGTGCATAGTGAAAAGAAGGAAGAAGAAAGATCGCACTTAAGAATCCATTTACGCTGTTTGGGGGTCCGGGTTCTAGGTGAACTCCCCGCAAGAAAGCTCTCTCGCGGAGGACTCGATCGTCAGAGAATCCTCGAGTCGTGGTCACTTGGATTTCAAAGAACAAGAAAAGGAAAACAAAGACAATAGAAACACAAATGTATAGAGGAAACCGCTTGATATCAATCGCATTACATGAGCTCGCGAATCGAGAGAAAATGATGGAGACAAGAACTAAAAACTCATCTAACTTTCAATGCTAGCTCTACTCATGTATATAGTAATAATGGCCTCTCGCCCAATATGGGAGCACTGGCCGATCTCGCGTCGACTCTCGAAGGAGGCCCGACGCGGAATGTCATAAGTGCTCTTGAAATGCTCGAATCACGCTGGACACGGCCCGGCCACTTGTCCGTCAGCTTCTTCTTGGGCGCCCTTCAAGGCGTGGTCTCTTTGGCCGGGCTTCTTTACGATCGACCGACTGGATTTGACGCACTTTGTTCTCGACGAAGCCTGGTGGTGTGCATGAATAGTCCCGCACTGTGACGCATACGACTAACAATAACACTCTAGATTATACAAGTGATTCTTTGTCGTGCGGGAGGTTGCATGAACCGCAATCTTGAGTAGAATTTTTAAGAAAGCTGCATCGCTTGGAGAATATGTTTATGTAAGTCTATCTACTCCTGTGAGAATGGCTTCGTGGGCTAAAGGCTCCATGTCCTACGGTAATCTTGAGAATTCTTTGCCCTCAAGTTTGTTTTATTCAGCCTATGACAGATTGATTTTACGTGAATGGATTAAGACAATGCCGGTTAGGGACATCTAAATGCGAGATATTATGCACCTGCTTTTTTGAGGAGGAGTTTCATACTGACTTGTTCTAAGCCTAGCCAACTTAGGATGACCGTGATTTTCCCAACAATGCAAAGATTGCATCAAAAACCTCCTTGGTGGGATCTGATCCCTGAGGGCGTTGAGCAAAGGGTGTTCTCAGGCTTTCTACAAAAAACATGCCCCACCGGGTATATTTTCTCGCTATTTGTGAGCTTTTTGTGCTTAATTTTATCAAGCCATAAGAGGGCTATCCTCGATTTGCTAAAATATCGGGTATATAACTTAACTCTTAAAGGAGTTTTCAATAAGCATAGCTTACGGGAAGCTAAGATGTTGAGGCATGCCCCGTAGTAACTTCCTATATCATTGATGCATGTACTCTTTTATTCCGATAATATAAAAATGGCACCTTCCATGGTGTCTCCCTTGCCTTCCAAAAAAAAAAAAAAAGGAAAAAGTAAATTTATATAAACTAATTTGGGGTCATTGCAAGTTTTTTTTTCACTAAATTTCAAGTTGTTGCAACTTAAATTGCCCTTACGCACCACCAAAAAAAAAAAAAAAAAAAACTTCTATAATAAGTCAATTTACAACTTACAACCCCTCAAGCTCAAAAACCAAGGCATATCCCAAGGCATATTCCAAGTTCCTAAAAACCAAGGCATATCCCAAGGCATATTCCAATTCACCATCATCTCCAAGACATATTCTAATGGCCTACTTTTGGAACTTAGGGCATGTTCTAATGGTCTTATATTGCAAGGAGGAAAATACACTTTGAATTGATCGCTTGCACATGTTGCTATCACATGTATCATATTGGCATCATATGCACTACATGTTGGCACCACATGCTATACGGTAAGGCAACGCTTTGTGATGACATGATACACCATGCCGCCATCACATCTACCACGCCGACAACTCACACTTAGAATGAAGCTAGAGAAATATACTTAGAAAAGTTGGTATACTTTGAAAGAATGGAATTACAATTATTCACATCGACAAGACATCCGTGAAGTTATCAAGTATTTTCGCCTTCCAGATCTAACTGGAAGGTGGTTCCTTGTTCCAGTATGTTTTCGCCTAATGGAACCCTCGATGGCATAGATCCGTGGTGGAGAACACTAAACCCTTTGGATCATTTCGCATAACCTATATCCTACAATTGATTTTGGGCTCCTTCGATAAGATACCTCTTCGCAACACTCTCGCCAAGAAGGTACCATTGATCACAATTTGAAAATTTTCTTCAACATACAACTTCGTGTAGCACCTTTTGTGCATGACTCAAGATTATACATTCTTGAGGTGGCCGGACGCTGCACGAAATTATAGAAGTCAATAGCACTAAGTAATGAGCTTCTTTGGACAAATTATTTATTATTGACTTTAGTATCATTACTCTAAGGAAAAAAATTACCAAAATGCCCCTATATTTTGCAAAATTACCAAAAATGGCCCCTAAAATGGGGTGTTTTGGCTAAATGTTATTAACTTCCTTGGTGGATCGATCAAACATAAAAATTGGCCTTCACAAACTTATAGATGACAAAATGAAAATGGCTCCAAGGCAATAGAATCATCTAAAACGGGTTTGAAATCTTCAAGTTATGGTGCTTTAAATACCTGGGTTTAAAAAACTCAAAAGAGCATAACTTATGAATTTCAACCCCAATTTAGATGAATTTGATCTTGTCATGGAGATCTTATCATGATCTACAATATCGTGAAGACAACTTTTGCATTTGATGAGTCACAAAACTATATTACTATATTACCTAAATGCCCTCTTCGCTTGAAGGGCATTTTTATTAATCTTTGCAAAATATAGGGTATTTCTTTTGGTATTTTTCCCTTTATTGAACTCCCCTTTGGAATGTGAGATGTAAAAATATCTATTCTATTCTATTCTATTCTATTCTATTCCTTCAAATGTATTCAACTCCATTTTATGATTTTCTTAAAGAAAAATATTAGTTGAAGTAGCTTTGAAATCAATTAAGTAGTTTTTTGGCGGTGTCCTTTGAATTAGCTATAATACTTTTTACTACGGCTTATTCTGGCAAACTCATCTTGATGCAACTTCCATCATGGGATGCCTCTAAATTATGTGAATGTGACACGTGGGATGCTTTAAATATCTTGGATAGGATTGCAGATCATATTTTTCAATTCCACATAGCAACAACTTTTGTCAAGACCAAGAAATCTGAGAAATTGATGTATATAGGAATGTGATAGGTTGATACAAGTATTTTGAATATGATTGTTGATCGCGTTTTACTTCTGGGGTGATAGAGGAGGATAAGTTAACAACCTTTCCCACTTGCAGCATGCCTTCGTAATGATCCAATGGTCATGTATTTAGCCATCAAGAGCACAATATTGGCACAATCTTATAGTTTGAGAAGTCAACATCCTTTGTGAGAGGAAAAACATCGTCTAGAGATGCACATGTAATAAATTCGAGGGTTCATAATATCATGTAAGATATGCCATTACATACTAAGTTTGACTACTTTTGTTAGTAGCTCCAATATAAATGTCTTGAATGAATAATGTGAAATCGATGATCAATGATTTGCTAACAATTACCCTTTGTCTAGAGAGGATTGAATATTTATCCCTCTTTTGTACATATTAACTTTTGTTTTAGATAAATGTTACTTATATATCTCTAGACAATTTTGTTGTACACTTGTAGTGATGATTGAGCCATCAAGCATTCCCAGAATTGCCTTGAAATGTCCACAATTTTTCATAGGCATTGGTAGTGGACTAAACAGAAGTTTAAAAAACAACAGACTCACATTAGAGTATGGGTAAGTTTTGGGATGTACCCCGTTTGCCGGTGGATGCTGGCGACCGGCGGCAAACAGGAATTGCAGACCAAAACGCTTACCCCTTACAATATCATAATCGGGGAGGCATTTTTCCAATCAGGGAGCCTAGAACTAGATTTCAGAAACCAGATTTCAGAACTTAAATCTTGTTAGATCGAAACATGGGGCTTCTGCACTGCCGAAACAGAGGATTCAAGGATTTTGTGTGCAGAACAGCGAATTTTTGGAATGATTAAGAGCAAAAATATGGGGTTTCTGTACCGGAAAAACAGGGATTCTTGTGCAGGAGATTTATGTGCCGAAACAGGGGTTCTGTGCAGGGGATTTTGTGTTCTGCTATATTTTGACCGGTTTCATGAATGCAAACCCTGATGGTATCACCGGTTGAACCAGTAACCCAGAATTTGTAGACCCAATTGTCATGCCGTGATATTGGCTGATGCCATGTGGCATCACAGAAATACACCACCGAAGAAAAATGTCGACCGGATTATGATATTGTTGATGAATTTTCATGGATGAAGAGAACTACTTCTTGGAGATTTTGCAAATAAGCATTTTACAAATATGAACTTACAAGGATGTATCGTATGGGGAACCCTGTTGCTTTCAGCCAATTCTGGGCATTGATAAAATTGTCGACACTGTATTGCTGGGCAACAGAGGCGCTTTGGATTTGGGTGGACCATGAAACCCTTTGTGATGGCTTAAACCTGGCCCCTCTGCAATTGTATTCACCATAGAACAGAGTAATTTGTATTAAAATTGCTGCTCCAAGGAAGCCATATCCTTGTTGGTTGAAGTGCTGCAGATTCAAACGTTGAGCTGAATATGTGCGCGAATAAGCCTTCCATGGCCTCTCCAGGTACAATGTTTTGTAAATAGATGGATATTTTGCACTTGCTTAATTGCGTCCCACCGCATTTTGAATGAAACCCCAGTATTTTGGTTTGATCAGTCCTATCTTGAGCTGTATACACATTTTGTTGCCCTAATACTGGAACCCTAGCAAGCAGGGTTGTATTTTGAAGACAGCTACAGAATTTCCAAAACACAAAATCTACCGTGCCCCTTTATAATACACCTTCTGTAGAACTGGCGAAATGAGACGCTGAAAAGAGGTCTTTGAAGCCTGCAAATGCATTGGTAGAATGCCAACTTATCTGTAGAAACTAATGCAGCAAACCGCTTGTCCTTTTTGTTGCACCTGCTGTGTTCTCAAATGTAATACCTCTTGCCAGGAAGCCATCTCCATAAATTGCTTCCACCATAGACAAAAAATAAATATTTAGAAACAAGCATGTTAAGTATGTGGATGTTATTGAAAGAAAATGAAGAAGGAGAAGAGGAAAATCAAATTTTTAGAATCTGTTCGAGATCAACAGGACAGAAGGAAAAGAAGTAGAATTACCAATTGTGGAGGTTGACAAGAGAGTATTGCCAGAGTCTGATGTGCTTTTGCTTCCAGTTATTACCGTTTTCCCATACCATCTCCAATCAACATAATCATGGTTTTGCTCATGGGAATCCTAATGTTCTCCTGTAGATGCCACGCTTGATGTATATGATGTACCAGACCTGTTTGATGTAGGGGCTGCAGTAATGGCATCTACAATTTGGAATATTTTCCACTACCATCCTTTGCCACCACTATGACGGCGCAATGGAAGCAAGACTTCTTGGAGGAGTTTTTCTCTGGAGGAGGAGGAGACCACATTGGGTGATCAGATGTGCTACTATTGCTAGATGAATTATAAAGTGGCGTCGGAAAGGCAAGGGCAATGGCCGAGTAGCTGCCCTGCTTTAACTTTACTCTCTTTTGAGTTTCTTTGAAGCTGCTAGTTTCAGAAACATTAAGAGAATCAAGACAATCTGAACATGTGCTATGATAAGTAAGCGTACCACTCATCCATGTGTGAACATCACAAACTCTTCCAAGTGTAAGATTCTCTTTCAAGTCTAGAAGCCTGGGAGAATGGTGCGAAGGCGATCAATTCCATCATTTAGCACCGTTGTGCATAGATCATAACAAATGAAATGTTGAGTTCCTACTGATTTTGCATCCTTATGCATCTGATCTAGACTTTGAAGGGACAATGTGGATATGGTGCATGCCAAGGACCTCTTGGTAGCATTCTTCAGATTATACTTGAAAGGGATTTAATGCATACTTCTGGATGCAAGGTTTCATGGCATTCTGAGACATATGAATCATCATCTTTATGGCTGCAAAACCAAATCTGAAAGTATCATGAAGGCAAGCACTAGAAGCTACGATCCGCTCAAGTACATTGCTGAATACATGTCAAGGCCATGATCCTGGTAAACCAGGAATGATAACATCATTGTTTAGGATGATGATCTTATAGGAGCTCTTGAGCTAAAATTCAAGCCAATGACTCATACTGTGAATAAACTAAGCAACTCAATACGATTTGCTACCCTACACTAGGCCGGACATTAACTTGGCGTTTACTATAACTTTGTATGTAACATGGTTTGTCTCATTTTGTCAACACTATAGGAATTGTATATTAGGTTGAAGGCAATTTGCCAGGCTATAGAAGCAAGTGAGGTGTTGTTGGTCTTAAGCTTGAAGAGTCCTAGGAGGACATTTATGTCCACGCGTCAACAAAAGCTGCTATTTAATAAAAATTAATGGTCACATTTATGATGTAACATGTGCCATTTTGAATAAACAAAATCTTGGTAACTTGCTTATTGCCCAAGGAAGCCAAGTCTCTTTGTTAGCTTTTGAAGATTCTTATTATACGTGGCATAAGTTTCCTAATGTGGAATGAGAACATGGCCTTTCACGTTACTGAAGTTCCAATCTTTTTAATCTGAAAGTTTGGTGAATATTACGTGAAGAGACATAATTTTTGTAGCATGTACAACTCATGTTATTAAACGTGAAGGAACATAAGTCTTATTAACATTCCGGCTCATGTGAAGATTGAAGATTGTGATGCAAGTAGTACTGATTATACATAAGCATGTATAGATAATCTAAGTCTCTTTACATTTTCCCGAATTCAAAGCAGAGGCGGCTATAGAATTGGTAGTATATTAAACTAGACACTATAATGATATTTTTAAACCTGATTTGAAACAGCAGTTGAAATGTAAAGAGTTGTTTTGTAGTACTGGGATTTTGTAGTTTTGCATTTCATATTCTATGCTTTGCAGGCATGATTTGTGGCAACACATGCAGGTTAGATTCTTCAAAACCATGGCAAAGTTTTGGAGATAGTAAGACAGGGAACGACATAGAAAGTTTGGAACGTAAGGATTGTCAACAAATATGAAAAGTTCGAAAAGGATTTGTATTTGACGCGGACATATGCTCGAACTTGCTGTTTATGTTCCAACAAACCCCGGGTTCCACCCTAACATCGAGACGTATTGACTTAAATAATAACATAGTATATGCATGGCACATTCTAAGCATAATAACTCACAACAATACCACAACAATACCAATGCGCTTGCTATGGCCATTACCTTTGTTGGGGAAATTTATTAACCATAACTAGTAACGGGTGCCCGACGTTGCCGGGGCTGGCATGCTCGGACGTGGTTTTGCCGACCTTTAACGCCTATACGTGCAACTTTCGGATTTCTTTGGTGAGCTTATTATTCAAGACACCCATCTTTAGTGGTGAGTTTATGTTCGCCGACACGATCCCGCACAGTATTTAGTACTTCAAGGGAGCATCCACAATTTTTGATCGATTTCGCGAAACCCGCAAAACCTCCCTCGAGACAACAATGAGCCCTCCCTAATAATGACATCACGTAATACAACTTAGTCGCTCAACAAATATTAAATACATGTATTTACACTATAATCCTTTAAAAAATAATTTGCCACCTTGATTTCACAAAATATCACTACCATGACTATGACCGCCACTAAACATCTTGATTAGTACAAACAAACATTCTAATGTAGAAAACCGCTTTCAAAGATTTGTGCAAACTTTCCTTCCTCGATCCACCACATCCTACCATTTACATATCCCACTTCAATCCATCGAAGTTGCTATTTTTTTAGCGTGAAATTTTCCCCGCTGTGAATCGACGTAGTGTGAATATTCATATCCACACGATAGGTTACAAGGGTTCCAAGGAATTTCCCGAACCAAGGCCATTACCCCCTTTACATATTTGGTTCTATTATGTATGTGGCATGAAGTCTTCTCCATACCATCAAGCTACAGATGAAAACCAAGTAGACCAATCACGGTTATATCAAATAAGACCTGTGCTTATCTCTAGGTGAATGGGGTTTAGGAGAATGGGGTTAGGACCATCGGGAAGTTGGTGCTCTCATAGACTAGTTGGTCTTCTGGTGGATGCTAAATTCTCCTTCTCTGCATTTCTTTTAGTTTCATTTTTTACCTATGTAACTTCTTTAATGAGATTGCGCATGTGAGGCTTTCGAGTGTGATCCTTGTCATTACGTAAATGTCTAGAGTACGACTTTAAATAATGAACATTGTGAAGTGGTTGGATCTAACATTAGTAGCTACATCCTATAGACCAGTTAGATTTCTTTAGATGTAAAACATTGAATTTAATCGACAAGGACACTGAGGGTGTTGGCTAATGATATGATATATTGAGAGATTGTTTGTCTTTTCGTTTTTAGAGCAGGACTAGACTAGAGTTGGTACTTATATTCTATTTGTACAGAACAATTTGTACGGGGCACAAAAAATGTGCACTGGTAATGCTTTTATATTGATTCTTTTTTAAGCTTGCAAACTACTAGCAGCCTATTGTACATCTTGATAGTGAATAACCTTGTAAAGTTAAATTAAATTCATCACGACAAAAGTGTTTTGAGCTCCATCCTTATGGATATAGAAACGCAAGACCCTTCAATTGTTTGTTCCCTTTCTTCTCTTGTCCATGTTGCAAATTCCTTGAAGGATGTTGAAACTAAAGCTGTTTGTTATCAAGCAATTGAATTTTCTACTTTATACAATGACATAAGTTGGATAAGATGAACATGGAGATAAGATTGTGTAAGATTTGCCTTTTCAGTTAATGTATGGCGGCATGGAATCTGGGAGCTGATTCCGTGGGGTCCCGCGAACGCACGGAGCCGGGAGCGGTCCTGAATCTGCGACCCAGTTCCAGGCCGCCACAACAAGGAAACTGGGGAGACAAAATTTTGCTTCAAATTACCTGTTTCTGACCTGCTGAGCGGAATCAAGCTCGCCGTTTTCCATTCCGGATGCGGAATGAACTCCCCAGTTTCCTTGTTGATCTAAAGGAATGGTATAATAATATTATGGGAACCCTAATAAAAAAGGGTGACGCCCAAAACATTTCAACTAAAACCATCCAAATACATTTCAGGCGGGTTAAGGGGAAAATGGATAATGCTGATAATATGATGGATAGGTGCGGCCAAGATCTCGACGGTTCGAGCCGGCGGGATCATATATTGCAGATTCAACATGGACAGCAGAGTCCTTCCACGTCTGCTGCCTTGCAAGCCCGGCGATCCGCCCCCACAGCCGTCTTCCCCAACCAGCCTTGAAGCCCGGCCCCAGGTTCCTTTCCGGCAGAATTTTTGTTCAAATTTGTAGCTTCAAATTTGCTTTTCTGGCATAGTCCTCACTATTTGCCTTTTTACTCTGGAATTATAAATCACGGGTTTGAGCTGTCACCAGCTTTTCTGATTTCTGATTTGTGTCTTAAAAATGCTTTTTGATAATGTTAGGAGTTGTTGACAAAATACTTGATGCCAGAAAATTTCTGGAAGACTAATTTAATTTCAGTTGAAGATCAGTGGGTCTTCGCTAATTATTCAAGATAGACATTAGTAAAAGCTATAGAAAGTTTTCTAACTGATCACAATAGGGATTGCAGCAAAAATCTTGTAACTGGAGCCACCCATCTTATAACCCGGCCATAAGCATAATCTACTTCAGACTGGCATAGTTATATTATCTACTTATTATAGTGGCGTTGGATTAGAATTATAGGTCTTAGAATTATAGGTTATGAAGTTTATTTTTTGATCTGTATAAGCTACTTTGACCTGATTTAATGACCTTTGACAGAGGATCTCTCGTGGCAATGCTCCAAGAGAAATTGATGATGAACCCCAGGTTGTTCCTTCGGTTTTGCAAGTGGAAAACCACAGACCTGCAGTGTCTTCAAGAAACCAGCCAATCAGAACACTAGTGAGGAATTCTGACCACAAAGATGATTTTGTGGTGCCTACTTATACTTCACCAAAGGTTCACTCCAAAGTTGAAGGGAGAAAAGAAAAGGTATCACCTGGGACACCACAAGCTTCTACAGCTAATGCATATGAAGGCACAGGTTGTGACATGTGGCAGAATAATGTGGCATATGAACACAGATTAAACTCACATGGTTCTCGGAGTGATGTACATGAACGGCAGAGTAGAGCATCAAGTGCTCAACCCTTATCCATGAATAATGATATTTCAAAGGATGCTACTCTACATTTTATGGCATTGCAAAATGTGTCAACTGGGACACCACAAAGCTTCTACATCTAATGCAGATGAAGGGCAGGTTGTGACACTTGGCAGAATAATGTGGCATATAAACAAAGATTAAATTCATATGGTTTTCAGAGGATGCATATAAACAGAGTAATGTATATGAATGGCAGAGTGGGAGCATCAAGCGCCAACCCTATCCCGTGAATAATGATAATGCAAAGGCAGAGGATGCTACACTACTGCAGTTTATGGCATTGCAAAATGCGCCAAATCTGTTGAGATTGCAAGGCCAATTTGGTTGGGTGTTATGGTGAAAGATTGCTTCCTGGTTGTTCTACAATGCCTCCTACAATGCCTCCTGGGTTAAATCCCTATGATTATTTTATCCCAGTGGGTTGTTATTTTTACAAATAGTGGTACCTTGAGTAATGCATCTGGGCGAGAAGAAACTAGAAGTCATGATCATTCGAGAAATTCTCCTCAACAAAGAGAAGGAACTCCAATATCTCCTAGAAATGATCTGCAGCGATGCTCTAGCAATACCGCTACCAGTTCAGGTGATCTTAAGGACGAAACGGATGATTCATGGACATCATCTCAGAATGAAGAAGGTTATGATGATTCCAGTGAATCAATGTTGGATTCATTGGGATTTGAAATGATAAAGCCAAAAGCCGTATTGTTTGCGCTTGGTCAAGAGGAGTTCTGGAAGTTACGGAAATCTTTTATCAGGTATGAACTCCTTCATTCTTGTTTCTACAGGTTGCAGAAAGTAAGTTTCAGCTCAAAAACCATCAATAAAATTCGTTGATCTCATTAGCTGACAAAAGGATATCACATGCCTGGGTGTAAAGCTTGTGAAAAATATAATGTTATTAATAAATATGATCTCTCAGCCACATTACTTTCTGCTGGATTTTGTGTAAATATTGCGCTTCCATTAAATTCTGCTTTTGTCTGGGTTTCATCTACTTGGTTGTTCTACGGGATTCTTATTTTCTTGGTGCAGCTAAGTTTTAAGGTGGTTTTTATGGTATGCTGTTTTGCAGACATCAACAAATTTTTTCTGCCCAGTTGTTTGAACTTCATCGAGTAATTAATGTATGTATTGGGTGCAATCTCTAGTTATTGATTTCATGAATATTATAATAATAAACTTTTTTTAACTGTTGCAGGTCCAGCTGCTATTGTCTAGATCATCTCCTTTATTAGTGGAAACTACATTAGAATTACCGCCAACGATGTCTGGAAAATGTTCACTACAAAAGGTAGAAGATCAAGAATGCATAGCTGAATCGAAAAGTAGGAATGGCTCTAGTACTGCAATATCAGGTGCCTCCCAGGAATTTGACAATAACACATACTCCAGATTCCAAAAGATGGTCTTTTCATGGATAACCCAGCATGATTGATGTTTCAACCATCTGATTGATGTTTCAAGCTACGCATTATACATACCAAAGGCCCAACGTCTCAGGTCAGTTTTGTTCTAGATGGTTTTCATACTCTTTGCTATGGAAATTGTGAATCCTTATGGCAGATATGTTTTGCATCCACTTCAAATGCTCGGAAACATGACCTTTGGAAGGTAGAAGCTCCACAAAGCATTCTTCCAACTAACATTCTGTTAAATCAGCTATATATTACCCCCCAACTTAAAGAGTGAGTTCACCCAGAAGTGGACCGAAGTCGAATAAGTGGAAGTTTTTCTACATTTTACCTGGGGAACTGAGGAATCTTCTAAAAGAGAATGCATCAGGGTTGAGACTGGGCCATGGTATTCCCAACATACCAGAAACTGAAAATGTGGAACAGACATTTAATTTAGAAAAATTATTTTGACTGAAAGAAAACAATGACCAATTTTAACACTGTTATCGTTGCAATTTTTTCCCTGTTAGTATGGAGGTGGCTCCTTCCTGTTGCTTTTGGACATGACTAGTTTTAAAACTAGAAAATTCCCAACGCTATAGAAGTCATAATGCATCGAATGGGCCATTAACACATGCCATTCCAGATTAGGGGTTCCTCCCCAGAATTTCCGTTGAAGTTGTTAAACTGCCTTTAATAGATGCCAAAAATTTAGTAAAACCTTGTTAAATCCGCAAATTAGAGGATATTTTCTGAAAATCCTGGGTAAGTACCAACAAATCACAAGATTTTTCCTGGGCTTGCAAAATCTAATCTGAGGCCTGCATGCCATATGCCATGTGTTGTGTTGGAAGCCCATGCAACATGCAACTTTGAAGGCGTAGTATCCTTCACTAGTCTTTAACGTTTGATATTTTCTAGATTCCTCGTAGGAATCTTTTCCTTTTTCTACGACAACCTGGTTTTTTTTTTCAAAAATGCATGCGTAGAAAACTATTGGGAAAATTACCCAAATACCCTTAATTTTTTAACTATTTCCCAGATTGCCCTTCACATTTCCTAAATTCAAAATGCCCTCTTTTTTCATCGACCTCCGCCTCTTAACCTTTGTATGATAGTCCATCGCTGAGATTTAATGACATGAATGACAAATCCACGGTTGTAATGACGTCAATTTTATTTGTTGGCATGTTGTTAGAGACGAAACATTCTTTTTCCATGTAGACATGAAATCAAACCAGATAGCTGGGTTGATCCAAACATTTGAAGCTCCAAGTAACCGATGGATACTTCCAGCAACTACACTGAAGTGGGCATAAGAACTAACTGATTATTATACCGTATCTTCTAAGTTAAAGAACCACTGCGCAGTGAATTAGAGCTCGTTATTTGCTGCTTTAAAAAACTCGGGAAAATCGGGAAAACTGCTGGTTTGATGAAAATCGGGATGAGGAGGAGGGCTGGCGGGATGGTATTCGGTAGACAGGCACACAGGCGGGAAGAATAGGGGCATTTTCGGAATTTAGGAAATGTGAAGGGCAATCTGGGAAATAGTTAGAAAATTAAGGGTATTTGGGTAATTTTCCCAAAACTATTTCTATGTCTAGGTTGGTTCATCGGCTTGGAAAAAAATAGGGTTATGAAGTGGTTATCAAACCATATATAATGCATACACTTTGATTCTATTCTTCGAGATTCTTTGATGCTCCAAAGGTATGCGCCAGCCAAGTGTCGTAAAAAATATTTTTGAGGAACATTTTTGTATTTTCCTAGTTAATATTTATTGAGGAGGAGCCACAGCCACGTGGCTCCCCTTGCTCAATCAATCCATCTAAGCTCAATCAATCCACATTCCTTAAAAATTATTATCAAAGCACGACATGTGTGCACTTTGCATTTATTGCGGCCATTAATGCACTCTAATAACTTGATGAGACACGGTGCACTTTGCATTTAATGCTGCCATTAATACACTTTTGCATTTATTGCGGCCATTAATACACTTTTGCATTTATTCATGCCATTATTCGGACGTCCGGCCATAGCCGGACTCGTGGCTTGCCCCGCAGATACAAAACTCCCGGCCATTGCAAATTCACAAGGCATTTCTATGGACCGATAAAAGAGAGAAAGGAATACCTCAGATTGGGAATCTCACGGTCGCCTTGGCAAAGAACTATCTATCAGATGGGCAAGAGGACACAAGGCAACAATGTGGGTTCAAATCCTCACTCGCTTGGTAATTCATAAATGCTACCACATGTGGTCTCAAGACTTTGTGAATAGAAACCCATTATTAAGCATGCATTGCATTGACAAAGTTGAACGTTAATAGTGGGCCAAACCTTAGCGGGTTGGAACTAGAGAACGTTAAGCGGCTCAGGGTCCATGATAAGTTTCTTTGTAATAAGTTAAAGCATAATAATTTAGCGTAACGCTTAGCAAGAGTTTTTAATTAGTTTATTCTTATGGATTTAAAATAATGCCTATTGATTTATAGTTGAATTGAATTAATTTTATCATTAATGAGAATAAATCATATATGGATCCATCTAAGAAATATAGTAAGCTCAAGTATTATGTAAACCCTTCTTTACCTAGACGATGGAGAACCTTCTTAATGTTGGGTGTGGCAACCTTTGTTTATCTTCCTATATATATGATTAGTATAAAGAAAAATAAAAGAAATATTTAATGTAAACAAAAGAATATTTAGACAAAAAAAAAACACAAAAATCATTTATTTGAATAAAAAAAAAAAAAAAAAGATGCCAAGAATAACTACATTAGGAATCGAAAAAAATTTATTCTACCGAAAGTGTGACTTTCTTTTAGCCACTTTTTGTGCCATGTGATCATGAAGTTGTCTTTCATACCGCTTTTGCTTGGTTTATTCTTCATTGCTAGTTTCTACCTGATTTTTGCTTTAATTTCCTCAATTCAAGTTTTTTTGTCCAAAAAATATACATTCCAGCAAAACATAGAGCCTTTTTTGCATTTGCAAAGCTTAAGATTAAAGTGGCTTCTCTAAAATCTTGAATTATGTCTTAGGGTTTGCTATTTCGGTTTGTGTATTTACCAACATGGCTACTTCTATTTTGACTTTGAATATTCATGCTCATAAGAGAACCATTCACAACATCATTTGATATAAAGCGAGATTGTGAGTATTTTGCAGGAAAATTCTTTTACATTCATCAAGTGCAGTTGTTTGAACATACGTCAGTAATGCAACTGAAAGGATCTAGTTTCTAACATTCAAATTCCATTTGATCAAAGATTTAAGAGCTTCCTTTAAACGCTTCTATTTTTCACAGACAAAGTTTTAGTTTTATGGACATCAATCACATTGGAACTTTTGTAAAGACTCCAAAAACCTCGTCCAACTGACACAGTGTAATATAAGCAGAAAAATGAGTGTGAAAGATACTTTATCCTGCTCCAACATTTACCACAAAAATTATAGCATTCTAATGCACAAAAATATGTATATGCATTGCTGGGAAGGTTTATTTATTGTTTGTCTATCTGCCCATCTTCCACATATGCTCTAGCCATGATATACCAAGACAAAAAATTTGGATGATTAATCTTGTCAAAGACAATTCTAGCATCTTGCAATTCCCATTGTCCATATCTCTCTCTAATCCACTTTCAATGATCTATTTGTGAATGCAATTACCTTCTAAGTCATCCTTTGCATTGACATGGCCGATGGATAGATGCAATTTTCAAAATAAGGATTGAACTTAACTGAATTGAATTATATCGTCCACTAAGACCAGGTGGCGTATGGAGCCCGAACAACAAAGAACATCCGACCTATTACTTTACATTATCAAGAACCCCCTGCCCTGAATGGTTTCCGGGGAAAACACCTTAATAGTAATAAGTCTGCTGATAGAACTGTACAATTTGGATATGTCAATATAATGATCAAGGGCACAACTGAGCCCTCATGTCCATTATCTCATGGATGTAAGATGCCAGTTTATATCAAAGGAGTGTCCATAAGTACATGTAGTGATTAGCTACATGTAATCAACCTGTCATATTGTGCCCCCGTATAGGTGAATATGTTGGGTAGTGCTGGAGGGTGTGGCTCTCATCTTTATATTATAATGTTATAGGGTGTGTCATGGATCAGCCCTAGAGGACGCCACGGATTTGATTTACATAATTGAACAATGGAGACCAGTTCAAGAAAGTGCAATGAGCTTCTAGCAACGGGTTTTGGCATTCGCTATGGCTATCTCCAGAATTGCTCAAGCACAAGCCACAAGTAGAACAAGAAAGCTTTGTGTATATGCCTGCTTCGCGGATGAAACGATGATGATAAGCGCGGCAAAATGCAATAGATGTGGTTAGGGGCTAGATAAAGCAAAAAGGGCAGCAAGTCCGATGAGGTTTGAAATGGCCAGATGCATGTACTTTGCTAATGGCAGATGAATCCAAAGCAGAAGATGTCAACAAGGGATGGATTGGCCATAGCCACTAAATCATCATCGATTCAAGGCCTTGGGCAAAAGCAGTGAATTTCAGTGTATGCAACTTCTAAAGAGATGCATGGCCTCCTCTCGGTTCAGTTGGGCTTGCAACATTTAGGGTATTATTTGAATGTGGCATGCTTTTGGACCTAATGGCAAGTGGCAACAACGGAATCGGTTCAACAAAATCTGCTCTCTGGATGCCAGTTTTGGATCTAGAAGAAATAAGGGTTTTTGTGGCACAAAAAATCGTGGATCAATTGGACAGAAGGTGAGCTCCACACATTTGTATTTTTTTCTTCCTATTGTCACAATATTCTACATGTCTTAAACTTACATTATGCCTTACTTCTGCATATATTTTGATAGATCCATTTGAATCATGAGTTCTATTTTATTTGTCCCAATATTTAGGCCATTTCGTATCCTTGCCTTTTCTTTAAGTTATGCCTCCAAACCCCCAGATGTAATCTGATTTTTATCCATTCTCCAAGTAAGGGAGAAGCAGGCTACCAACTAGAAATTAATACATATTGAGTAAGATTCAAGAGCAGTTGATAGAGAAGCAGTCAGATTTGAGCATGAATTAGGTCTTGGTAGTTATTGCTGGCAGTGGATTGCTATGTCCAGAGATGGGGTTACATTTCAATAGCAAGGCTGATGCATTGGCATTTTAGAATTTCGAGCCAAAGATCAAAATTATTTTTGTTACATTTCATGGGAACACTCCAAGAGCTTTAGTTTATTGATTTCCAGTTTCAAAATAACTGCCATGTTAGGCAATATATAGAAGTTCGGGTATTTTCCATATACCAAGCACATGTGATCAAGCTTCTCCATCTATCCGAGCTGCAAAAATCAAGATGAAATATAATAAGAATATTCTATTTAAGGAATCCTATGAGGAAAAAGTTTTTTGATATCATGGCCACAGGCAACATCTGAGATTACTGACACTTTGACATTGGTGACTGATACGACAACCATGGGCTTTAGCTTGCATAGGCAAAGGAAGGGATTACCATGCCATGGGTGGTTTGACCAGGAATATAGGGTTGAGGTTTAAGAGGGCAAAAGGGGATGCAAAAATCAAAGAAAGAAAGAAACATGCATAATTGCATAAAAAGCATCAGGGAATGGTAATGGACCTTCTTAAGCATCCAAATTTTTTTTGGGACAGGTTAATGCCATATCAAAATGTTGGGGCTAGATTGAATGTTGCAGCTCTTTTTGAGCAAATAGAAAAAAGTGTACCACATTCCAAATCAGAATGAATCTTCATGGATGGCAGGTATGATGGAGAGTATCTTTTGTTCCCTTTAGATTATATACATTGTGATTTACAAAAGTTATCTAATAAATAAAGTTCATTCTGCCATTGATTTATTGTTTTCCAAGCTTGGATTTGTAAGTTTAGATTTGGGTTTGGATTTGTTTTGGTATGTTATGGGAGAACTTGTTTTTTTGGCTTGAAAAAAAAAAGGAAGAAGAAAAAAAACAACTATGAATGACATATAAACCATTCAAAAACACATATCCCATAACACATCAAAATGAAGAGTTTAATTTTTTTTTTTCTACATATAAAATGCGCCATGTTTCAATGCCCTAATCGATACCATACAAAGTTGTAGAATTTAAAGAATTTAAGAGCAAGAATTTAAGAGCCTTGCAACAGGGACTCAACCAAGTAATGAAGAAATAAAGAAATAATTAAGAATTAAAGAATTAAAAATGTGTAGCAATGTGAAATTAAAAAGAATAAAATAATGAAATAAGACTAGGGATGAAAAAGAATCAATGTTCGCCCCCTGCATCCTTTGTTAATTTTATCCCAAATCAGGACACACCTCCCCGCAAAGATGCAACCAAAGGACTCCCATCTTCCAGAATATGGTCATGGGATCCCACCGCTTCATTACCCAATTTGCTGCAGAAACTTTTGCTTCAGAAACTTCGGGTGCTTCAGAAACTTCCGCCCTTCAATCATGTTCTTTGCTTATAGCCTTATGCTCTATAAAAACTAACAAAAATTATAGTAATATGAACATCTGGGCATTACGATAAAAGGAGTACTTTGAAAAATACATATTTTTGCAAAAGAAATGCATGTGTTCATTGGTATTGATGACTTTGAAAAATACATATTATTTCAGCAAATGCATATGTACATTCATCGCCAATTATCGAGCATGCAACAAATATATGGTAAATGTAGGAAAGGACCATCAAAGACACAATGAGCAATTTATTGTAAAGCCCGGATGAAGCTAGCCTCACTTTCAACATCGCTTTGTTAAAGCATTTTCGAACATTTTATCATAACTCAACACTCCTCACTATTTGTCAATTGCAAATAGCTTGTATATTTGGTCGGAAGCAGCTTTGAACACGTAGAGCAATGCTTCTTTTCTACTTCAAGATTTTCATAATTCATCAATTTCATCACTATGTCTCCGGCTCTTCAATCCAAAGACGATTCCTCGCCTAGTCAGATGATTCGGATGAACTTTTGCCGTGTCGTTGTATGCTATAGTTTGTGTCTTAGGGTCCCATGAGTGATCAAGAACACCACTAGTACATTTGGAAAGACTTGGAACGCTGCATGTAAAGCCTTTCGGTTCGAAAGTGCTTGAAGTCAAGTCTATGGTCCCATATCAAATGCTTTCGCAAAGAATTGCTTTCGGGCCTCGCAAAACTAATGCCCCGACCGTCACATCATATACTATCAGAAAGTGATTAGCATGGGATACTCTGACCTTATGAATCTCACTTACGCTATGGCCATAGATCCACAATGTCTTAAATCATAATTGAAGGAGAGATGAGCCATATGGTTCCCCAGATGGAATGTGCAAAAAACAAGGGTATACATGCATAACAAGGAGGATCACAATCGCCTCAAATAGTATCTGAAGCATGTTTCCAAAGTAAGCTTTGGGATAACAATGCTTTGGAGTTAGTAAAGACATCCTACTACGACCGCCAGATTAATCCTACGTTTGTCAGGGGTTCGCAGCGGTACTTGTCAAAATTTTTTCCCATGAAACAATGTAGAGCCATTGCATCCATTCGCACAAAAGCACACCACCTCAGAATCGAGACAGATAGATGGATCTTGGAAGAGCGAGAAACTAGGGTATGCCAATGTTTTTGGACTTATTGAAGACTAGTAATGGTGCCCTGTTAATGAATTTATAGAAATGAATGCGCATTGCCTTGTAATTTAACAACCGCTAATTATATACATGATATGAATCAACTTCGGTGAAGCATCTCTTCATCTATTGGGGAGGGAGTGTTGTCCCTGGCGCAGCGCATCCGCACTACAACGCATCGATGTATTTTAAAAAAAATACGTTTTTTCAGCCATACGCACTTTTACGTGACGCTTTGGAGTATATTTTTTAAAAATCAAAAAAATGCGATTTAAATAGAATAAAACAATTGAAATGTTAGTTTGCTATCTAGGAGGCCTAGGTTCAATCTCCCCGTAAGTGCAAGTTTGGCGCTCGCGAAAAACAAGTAGTATTTAAAAAAAAAAAAAACGTCAGGAGTATTTTTTAAAAATACGTACAAGTACGGTACGGAATGGATCCTTTTCAAAAAATACGCGTATTTTTGCAACACTGGGAGGGAGGGAGGGAGGGAGAGAGAGAAGAGATGAAATAAAATCTGGTGATTATGTCCGTGAGACTGCCAGGTTTATAAGACATTCAACATTATAAAACAAATCATCTAATGCATACCTCGGATAGCAATGCATTAGTCTCCCCTACCTAACTCATCTACTTTTTTAAGGTTCTAAACCAAAGAACGCCATCAACAGGACATACATCATACTTCTCTCGAATATCTCTGTAAGCATGGCAATGTAGATGTGCATGTTCCTCATCTTCAAGTATCCCTGCCTCACATATCTTACATAGTCTAAGCTCATGAGGAATGTCATTCCACCTACCTACTTCAACACCAAACCTATGTGAGCTTAGTAATGATCCCCGCAGATGGCATGCCTATGCTTTGGAAATCCCTCCCAGATCTCCGTGTCCTCTAAAGAACATTCATTTTGAACCATGTGCGATATCATCTTTATGCAAAGATAAATTATGAATATTCATCCCCATCGTACATCCACTAAGTGGCATCAAAGAAACCAAATTTTAGCCCATGTCTCTTCCAAAGCCAAGCATGGTAAAATTTCTTCGAGACATAATATGCAATAATCAGATAGACGTAATTAAGGAGTCCTCCAAGAAGCTCCCCGCTTCCAAAGGTGAGCATCCCACATTCTGCTAACATCATATCATAGGAACTTTGCATTATTGTTCCAGGTTCAGATCGAAAGAATTTTTTTGAACTTTCTCAACCTTTTTCCAAGTCTTCAATGCCAATATAGGACCCCATACTTCACATCCATACAAAAGCACAGATTGTCCAGTGTTATATTAAGCATGCTTTTCAAGCTAAAGTTCCATATCTTTGCTTTGGCACATCTTACAATATAGTGACCGAGGATACACCTGTTTTACTCCCACATTGCTCTCCAACAAAATCATTACAAGATTTTACATATGGAAATGACAACTAAACCAATATCTTTTCATATAGCTTTCCAACCGCTTGTCTGTATTCAACTGGAATGCTTAAATCATCCATTATTTCTCATAGATTTTTTCTGTTTCACTATATGAAAGGCAACATATAGGGGCTTCTTTTTCCCGACAACAGAATCTATCATTGCACATATAGTGATCAAATGATCAATTGTGGACCTTCTGGGTCTGAACTTAGCTTCGGCTTTAGCATTATTATCCTTAGTCCACATACTAATTTTGAATCCAGAATAACTGCAAAAGTTTAGCATATAAACTACTAACCATGATCATTCGATAATTAGCTGGATCCAATTCATCGCCTGCTTTTTGGAGTGGAACTAATCTGTTTATTTGCCATGCTTATGGAAGCCCTCTCAGATTATAATCGCATTAAACAATTTTAACAAGATATTCACCCACGCACTTAAACATTTCAACTATAAGACCGCCCGCAGACGTAAGAGTAAGTTTTTTATTCATGGGATGATAGCAATATAAGATGATTGGAATAGGGCCCAATGAACAATAGTTGATGTGTGCGCATCTCATGCCCAATTAGTCTCAAATGGGTTAACATAATAATCTCCTTTTCTTGCATCACCTATAAAGATGTAAATTGATACGCCATTAGTACGCACTTATTTACATATGCCATGTTTATTAGATATTTTTTCCACTCGTATCATATGAAGTCAAAGTGCTATCTTAGAATTTCTTATATGTTATGTGGCTTGACAATTTTGCAAGTGTAATATGCAGACTTTTGCCACATAGTAGGTAACATTGTTTTATAATTCCCAAATTCTACCTTTCAACCTTGTCAAAAGTGCATTATTTATAGTAACAATCAACATGTATATATTTCAATATACGGATTAAGGCATATGAAAGATATTTGTACTTCAAGTAGACTTTATTGAATTGTACATAGAATGTTGTATTCCTTGATAGCTATGCTAAGAAATTCGATTCACAATATAACATAAAAATGAGAAGGAGACAGAAAGTTTTTTTGGGTTACCCCTAGGGGCAAACCCTTGTTTATCCGGGGTTTATGGGATATTCTAAATATATACTAGTATATACCTCGAATGTGCCAATGATCGCTCCAAACCCATTCGGGTCAGAATCGGGCATTATTTCAATTCTTCGGGTAACCAAAGTGGAAACCGTTAACCGGTTCAGAGTCTAAAACATTTCACGCTTACCGCTTGTAAATCGCCGGAACATCTTCCAAGTAAGCTAAATGATAGCTTGTCGAAGGGGTGGATAGGTCCTAAGATTCACCTTCCTCCCAATCGAAACTCCATCCATATACTGATATACACTGAGCAACTGCCGGAACTGGTAATGTTTATTTCATTGTTTATTTCGTTGTATACAAGAAATACAATGGGACATGGTGAGGCATACATTATCACCTTAATCTCTATTATATTGATGTTTGGCATGCCACTTATAATTGGCAAATGGTTGGTGTGCCACAAAATGCTCCTGTGGTAGGATAAGCCTTTCATGTTCTTCCATAAGAAATATCTTCTTCAAGACAGTTTCTGATTTGAAACTATCCTAAAGATCTACAGGGGGATGGCCGTAGACGTGACCTTTTGTGTTAAATAATTAAAGGTAAGTATGAAAAGATGAGGCTGATTTGGATTTTGTTCTGAGACTTGTTTTTTGTTCTTGCTGAAGTCACCGATTAGGAATGAGAGGTGAGCCAAGATTCGGTTTTTCTCCTTTCACTCAACCAGATGATGGCTATAGGGAAAATGCTTTGCTTTTACTCGCTAAGAATTTCACATTTGATGGCTTATTTGCATGGAGCTTCTATCTCCGGCCAGTGCTTAAGGTGACTTGAAAAAGACAAGCAGAAAGATTAGTTTCTTTTCACACTTTGTAAGTTAGCATTTGCAGTAAAGGCTCTCTATTTATTTTTTGTTTCAAATTTTCTTCTAGCAATACAGCTTTCACCACAAAGACAATCACTTGAACTTGGTTCTGGAGAAAGGCTTGAGGTTATTTTCCTTGCTAGATGTGTCTGCTCATGTTGTTTCTCTCTTTTAGGGGACTATATTCTACCAAGATCTTGGATGGATGTAAGCTCAATGAGTTTTGACTGCTTAGCTGCACAAAAAGGGGGGCCGTGAGGATATAACCATGTTTGTCACGTTCAGATATATGGACGTATCCATAAGGTGTAAGAATATTATAGCGCATTAGAAATACTGAAATGTTTTAGCATTTATGCACTTATTTATGTGTATGATGTTGCTCTGTATTGCCAACTTTGTCTTGAGCAGTCCCAATTTAAAATGACATAGTATGATGTGTGTCATCATTGACATCATTTGTTAACATAGAATGATGTTTCTTTAACGCAGGCAACCATCAAATATTTTGATTGCGCTAGAACTTATTAACTCTGTTAGTTCACTTGTTTCATGAGTTTTCAGGATAGAAAGCATGATCTGTTTTATTGTTGTATATGTATATGCAAGAATAACCTAAGTAAGAGGGAACCCTGTTGTTTGTGGAAATCAAAATCGTGGTGTTTGTAGAAACCTAGAACGTCCTAGAGGAATGATTTTGTAGGTGATAGCTAAGATGTAGATAAAAATCAAAGCATTACATCGAAAGAGTAAGGACAAACAAAAAAAAAAAATATTTTTTTTAATGTGATATACACATCAAAAAGCATAATTATTCTTTCTTTTTTGCCCCGCAAATCTCCTGAGACCCATTTATGAACAATTTCTAGGACTCAAGTGTTAAAACATTACATGTAGCATTGTTAGTTACAGTTAGCAATCTGTTGGAACATACAGGTCATCATTGTGCAACATACAGGTTGCCCACATTTCAACAATACTTATGATTCAGACAATTAGGTGTATTTCCTAGTAATTCTTTTGTTTTGCTCCTTCCTATTGGGCTATGACGCGAATGTAGCAGAAAGATATATAGCAGCGGGCACAAATGCATGCCTAGTATGATTAGAAATTTTAAAGAAAGAGGATGTCTGCAATACTTCAATCTTAAAGTTCAAAACTTTAGAAGGTATGTATCTGCGATGGAAAGATGATATGTCATCTCGTTACATTTAAAAAAAAAACTCTTCTATGGTGTTCATCATTCTGTTAGGTGTTAAAGTATGGCGCTTCTTGATTCCAGTTTATATTATTTACATAATGTAATGGTCAAAAAGAAGGTTTCATATTAAAGTTGAAGAATGGATATGTACCAAGAAGGAACATTTTAACTTTCTCCAGGTCCTTTATCTTACAAGAAGAATCTCTGTTATTTGTATTTTGCAACGTACAAAAAATATGCGACTCCTGTCTCCACTTTCCAGTGAGCTATGAATGTATACAAGTGCCTGGAGGAAACAAATATACTACATTTAAGTATGACACCTATTCAGCAATTTTGACACTTGGATTTTGGAATCCAATTTTCTTCATATGTCCAAATTTGGCTTATCTGTTCTCCAATACGTGACTTCATAAGCTAGATGGTGATACTCCTCTCTTGAAGAATCATCAAGTTGAAGGTCGTTACATTATACCGTAACAACTTTTCATTTATTATCTCAATGCAAGTAGCTATACCCAATGCTGTTGTTAGATGCCATGCAACATGAAGAAATGGGGAAGCAGGGTACATATCATCTGCGACAACCGAGGTCTCTGGCGACCTCGCATCTGAAGGTGGATCAGTTAATGTAAAATGGGGTAAGAGTGATATGAAGTATCATAAATTGGAGATGCCTTGGATATATTGCTAGAGATTGTCTACATGAAGATGAATGACCAACAACAAGTGATGGGGCGGAACCATCTAGTGCTCTTCAGCCTTGTCGTAAGAATTGAGGCCGCTTGTCTTTATCCCCCGGTTGTTACAATTATGATCCAAATACGCCACCAAGGATGTATGGATTTGAATCAGGCAAAAAGATCAAGGGGCCCGTGGTAGTGAAGCCGCGGTGGTGTTGTGGTGGAGATGTGTGGTCGCAGGTGGTGGAGCAAGGATATATGGATCTTATAACCGAGCTACCGCCTTTTGAGGCCATTTGTTTTTTATCTCTGGGTTGTTACAATTATGATCTAAAATGCAAATCCACGAAGGATAAATGGATCCGATCCGCGGTAGACGGATAAACGACACACCGCGGTGCCTTGTGGTGGAGATGAGTGGTCTATGTGATGAATCAAGGATATGTGGATTTGAATGTAGAGAGATCATGGGACCCGTATGGTGGATTTTTGTAGTGGAGCTAGATGGTCTTTGTGGTAGAGCCGTATGGTGAACCCGCAGGTGGTTAATGAGTCGCGGTGGTGGACGGGCATGTTGATTATGTGTATGGTTCAGCCACTTATATGATCGTTACAAGTAGACTATTACGATTTGAGCTAGAATCTATGAAAGATCTAGCAGTCGTAGCCGCTTGGGGAGGGCTCCTTGAGCATAGCCCATAAAGGCCTAAAAGAATGTAGGCCTTATATGCCAAGTCACCTTTTGGAAAGGTCTTGGGAGGAAAGGTAAGAGCTCAACATCTAAGGAGGAGTTAGTGATGCAAATGGGTACCATCACCTTCACAAAATATCAATGTTTTAAAATAGCAATTTTGATTTACTGTAAAAACATGACTTTCAAGTATGATTTAAGCCACTTCACCCTCTGGCCAGGGAGGGCAACCCTCCGTGCGCAGCACCTTGTTCTTCTTGATATTTCTATTACATTACTTGTTGACATGTAGGATATGTACATTTGTTGAAGTAAACAAACTAAAATGCTGAAGGGAAGGGGCAGTGATCAAGAGGACGAGGAGGTTGGATGTACCATCCACGCTCATCTTGAACAAGTCCACTATTAGCCTCCTGCCACCAATTAGCTACAATGTTGTTCTCCTTTCTCAAAAAATCAGAGAACTTGTTTACAAGGGCAACATCTCGACCCATTGTAGATTTAAAAGGTTTACCTCTCCCTTGATAGCCATCCACAAGATGGAGATAAGCCTCAAGGTTATGGTGGTTACAAGGGTCAGAAGAGGGCTTAAGATATGGAGAGTCATCACTGATGAGGCTGAGCTCGACACCAACGTGAGAATAGGACCAGGGAAGGCCCTTTACAAATTCAGGACAAGGGTTGAGGCTCTCATTGATAAAAAGCCCAGGCATTTTAGGAACGAGATCCTTTTCATTAACAACCCTGAGGACTTTAACCCCTAGCTCTTCAACTCTTTTGCTAAAGGCTTCATTACCTACTCTAGGAGCACCAAAGGAGATAACCGAAACCGGTATCAACCCCTGGGAACTGAGGCCAGATTCAGCAATGTCATAACTATTGATAAGGCCAAGAGCTCCACCCAAGCTATGGCCAGTGATGGTAACACTGAGATCTTCATGGGGATACACGTGGACCAAACTGGGTTAATTCTTCCATGACCTCGCTCTCCGCACTTTTGCTAGCTTGGTTTTTGCAAGTATAGAGATGAAGGAAACCCGCTTCCGCTTTCACATCATCAATTTTCGATTCAGCGCAAGGGCCGAGAAAATCCTCTCGATTTTCCAGCCATTCAATATCGAAAGCACGCTGCCTCCAAGCAACTACTATATTTCTTCTTCCGAGTTTTGGCTGGTTTCTGAATTAGACATCGCTACAAATCCCATCCAATTGCAACCCCTTATGGGGATTTGTTGGACAAACCCCGAATTCCTTAACAAGATGCATAAATATATTTGGTTACCTCATAGTTTGTATCCTCGAGACCAACCTCGCTCCAAAGAAATCCCCGAGGTCAGATTTGCATGTGCCATGGTATCGTGAATATGGGCAAACCGTCAAGCAATCATAACAGCACTGTGCAAATTCCCCATATTTTATTATCTCGGACCTTAGATCAATGTCCAAAGGGTGAAGCAACCCGGCCCCAATCCTCTCCCCTTGTATGTCTCTCCATTTCAAGCTGAGGCTGCTTAGTTTTAGCCCCTTTGCTGCGATCTCATTTTCCAGATCCTGCTGAATTGATATTTCCGGTGCCGAAATGTTATGCATTGGCTGCACCAGATCCTTTGCCATGCTCATGCTCATGCTCACCCTTTCATTGCATTGCACAAAGCTGAGGCTGCAAAATGGGAGCGCTCTCGGCATGGCTGGGTAACTCGGCGCCATCGCCATAGCCATAGCCATAGCTCGCCAGAAGAAGTTCCGTGATTGGGAGGTTCCTCCCTAATTTCCGGGTTGAAGTTGTTAAAATCCGGTTTTCTTTAATAGATGCCTAAAATTTCCTGGTCAAAATTTTGTAAAATGCTTGTTAAATCCGGCAAATTAGAGGATATTTTCTAAAAAATCCAGTAAGTAGCAACAAAGCACGGCATTTTGCGGGTTTAAGCAAAATCTAATCTGGAGGCCTGCTCAGCACTGCTCACGAATTCAGCTGCCACGTCACCAGGTTGCAATCCTGAATCATGGGTCATGCCATGTGGAATCAAGAACGCGACACGTGTAACAAATCTAGAACGCTAGCTATAATGGTTAAGATTTTGTAAAAGGGCGGAATTGATTCAGGTACAGAGGAGCATCGGAATAGCGGTGCTGGGGTCGGATTGATGCAGGAGCTCAATCGGCAATGTTTTGATCTGCCACTGAGAATTTTGGCGCGCATAAAACTGGAGTCGGGCTTGTTGGTGTAGAAATCGCGAAGACGCCGATATCGTGGCAGTAGACTAATCTGAGACGAATCATTTCAGTGTGATTCGGATTGCAGAAGAACAGCGGCAATTAATTGCAGCGTGAAGCAATCGTGGAGCAAATCCGATTTTCTGTAGGCAGTGCAGAGATTTGCTGTTGTGGAGCCAGGATTTTGAGTCTGGATTCTGCTGGTCAGTAGGGGCGGCTCTGTTTCTAAAACCTGAGTGTTGATTTGCGAATGCCTGTGAAGAGGCTCTGAAGTGTTGGAAGAAGATCAGAAAACAAGCATTTATGTGGGATTCACATGAGGTTTTTCTTCGGTGGTTTATTTTGCGCGACTTTCTTCTGGCGGTGCCAGCAGGCTGCAAGTTCTATTCACATGGGCCGATGAAGGTTAAGGGAAAACCCATGAAATCTTCTCAAAGCGGTGCTGCAAATGAGGAGGAACACAGCAACAGATAGGGTGGCAACAGATGAAATGTCCAATATCAAATCAATGCGGAGGGGCCAGTAGATGAAATGTCGGGTAGTCTTCGGAAGGCAGCCCCCTCTGACGTGGCATTATGTCAGCCCTTGATTTGCAAATTGTATGGTCTGGATCCATGCCACGTCATGTGGAGGGGGGCTGTAAAGTCGTGGAGATAGGGGTCCAGAGGCCCCTCCTAATTGAATGAAATGAATTGAATTGAATTGAATAGAATAATGTAGGGTTCAGATGGTTATATCCGGCTGACTCCCGGCTAATACGTCATGGTCAGCGCTGACAGTTTTATTCAGCCACGTATTCACATGCGGCCAGGTGTTTTTGTCATCAGATTTCCGACCGCCGTTCAGCTAGCTTAAAAAACAATCGATATTCCCTGAAATATATCTCCTCCGGCTTGTTCTTCCCTTTACTGAGTTCTCCATGGCTCAAGATCATCCTTCTGTGCTCAATTACAATGAACGGGAAGATGGGGAGGATGCTTTTGAGCAACTATTTCAATGCATCGTACAAGGCCAGAGGGGTGATACGGGTCTTCTTCTGTAGAAAAGTGGCTACCATTGAATGTGTTTTCATATGGAGCTGATATATTGCCAACTGGATTGGATCGTAGTCGGGCCTGCAAGTCTATTTGAAGTCTCATTTGCATCTCCGCAAGTTGCAATTTCAATGTCTCTTTCCTCTCAGCAATTTGCAACTGTAATTGTTCTGCACGCTCAGCTGCATCCTTTTTTGCCTGCAACTCCATTAGCTAGAGGTCTTTTTGAATGACAGTTATGTCCTTCAAAGCTCCAGCTAGAATTGACGCAGCTCCACGAACACCGTCTTCCAGTCGCCTTGACTTTGTTTTCTTGCCATTCAAACTAGAACTACCCTTCTTGCTGGAAACAACAGGCAACTTCTCTTTCAATTCCCTCGATGGAGTATCTTGGCCATCATCGTTACTATCTTCTTCATCATCTTCAATGACGGTAACCTGATTTTCTTTGGATCCATTTGCTGCAATATTTCTACTCATTTTTTCTTCTTAGCACCTTGAGATGTGGATGTGTCCCCTGATCTAAATCCTTCATTTGTGGATCCCCCGGGAAGTCCGACACATTTTGCAGAGGAGCCCAAAACTTGATAAAGCTGATCGAAATACTGCCAAGTACTAGGAGTGCCTCCTGTTTTGTTTTCTTTATCCTTTTCTCGCTTATACCTCCTCATCATAAATTCCATCCTATTCTTTACTTGCTTTCCTGTATATGATGCCGATAAATACCTGTTGATCCTCTCTGCAATAAGATCATAATGCTTGGAGCCAAGGTTTCCATTTCGTATCACATTCAGCTCCACATCAGCAAACTCATCAAGCAAATTGTCTGTTGCATTCGGTGGCCATAGCTGCTTCTTCTTCTCTGGTGCAGAACTACGAAGTATATCAGAGGCATTTGGGGCTGTTTGAGGAAAAGATTCTTGAGAGGGTGTTGGGATTTGGGTGGAGGGAACCACATCGTAATCCTCCTCATACTCAGAAAAATTAGATGGAACAGAATTCAAAGCCATACCTGATGGGGCAGAAATCTCCACGGTAGAGCTTCTGGAATTGTGTCGTTGGTGAGGAAAGCCCATTCTCTTTTTGTTTGAGCATGTGAATGATTCATGGCTGAGTAAGCGGCGGACTCAGCGGGGTATCAGTTCGACGAATTCTGGGGCATCAGCCCGCGCAAAGAGCATCTTGCGATGCTGACTCCGTGCTGAGGGCAGATTTCAATGCTGATTCAGCACTGGGTCGGGGCTTATAAAAAGCCCCGTCATATGAACCGCCTATAAGAAAGAGTGTGATACATAAATATGGTACTCAAGGCGCGTCAGTAGGATGCAATGCTGAGGATGTTTTTGCATGCAACAGACTATGAATGCTTATGATCGAGCGACAGCAACACATAAATGTCCAAGATCAAATCAATGCGGAGGGACGCAAGAGATCGGAGTCCAAGTCCAGAGGCCCCTCCTTATTGAATGAACTGAACTGGAATTGAATCGAATGAGAAAGGCTGAGATACATAATAAATATGGGACGCAAGGCGCGTTGGGAAGGATGCAATGCTGAGGATGATTGCATTGCATGCAACAGACTATAAATGCTTCCATAATGCTTGACATTTTGAGATGGCGTGTATTCAATACTTTAGATATTCCAAATTGTCAAAGGCGCTGACATTTTTTGTTGTATGAAAAGGTGATGCTAAGACGACTGTGTACACCGCCCATTTTCTAGCCCCCATAGAACGCGGCCTAGCCATCCAAGGGTACATCCCCTTTCACGTGTCTCCTTTTGCGCCTTCCTATCAATCATAAGCCGCAAGCTGGCACTAGCACTGTAATCTATTCTATTCTATTCTACTCTACTATAAATTTTCTTAGATAAATTTTCTTAGATGACGTTGTATCAAAGTTGGCATAGCATCAAAGCCCCCACTTTGTAGACTACTATCCTTTTTAGACCACCCATCTATAGTCGGTATACCTCTACGTGGCTCGCAATTTTCCTTTTCTCCTTCCTCTGCCCTCCATTTATGCATTTCAGCCTCACATTTTCTTCATCTTCAGTGTTACCTGTCACATTGTAGTTTACCTTCCTCTTTCTGTTAATGTCATTCCCTTGTCATTTTGCTTGAGCTTATTCGCCCACATTCACTTGCATGTATCATTTGCGGTACCTTTTTTCCCCCAATGGCATATCCACAACAAAGAAAGCTTCCTTCATTGCAGCTCAGAAACTTTCATACAATTTCTCTAATGCATGATAGAATGCATGCATGATCTGATGTTGATGGAAGAAGACCATTGGGCCACCCCACAGAGATATGCATTTCAAGTTGCTGGTCAAAAGCCATTGGGACACCCCACATAGATTAAGATTGTCAAATAACCAATTTCACATGGCCTATATGTTTCCATCCTTTATAGCTTCCACTGTAATTGTCATCTACATGCCATTACGAACAATTTAATTATCTGAATTAATTATTTTGAATATTAATTTGGTTTCTCAAGTCACTCCGACTGAACAACAATGTTTGTTATGGAGCAATTATAAGTACAAAATGATTATTAAGTTGGTCCAACTTTATGCTTGTTTGACAATGTCATCCGTGGTTGACAATTTCATCCGTGGACACGGTGAGAGTATACAATGTTAGTTCAAAAGTCCTTTCCAACTAAGAAAATATAGTTAATGGATAATTTTAACCAGAAAGAAAAAGATATTGACGGTAACTTTCCTCTAAAAAATGATAATGCCGATAGTGGCAATATTTTCCTCTATATCTAGATCCTCACCTTAATAATGTATTATTTCCCATCCCATATGTTGGATTTATAATGAGTCCTTAGACTGGGTTCGCATGTGACAGTCGGTGGAGAGGGGCTCAGTTATACATTGTGAAAATTGAGGGTGGACCATGACGATGGGCGTAAAAGGGCAAGACATTTTACACAATGGTGCTGGCTTTGATGGCGCATATGAATCCAGCCTTAAGAAGTACGAAGAAAGTGATGTGAGCTAAGAGGTGTCACTCCATGCCTGCTCCTAGCAAACTCTAAAAAAAACTCGAAAAAAAAAACAGAATCCTAAAGTGAGATTTTGAGGTTGTTTTAGGGTGAGTTTTCTAAGCGTCCTTATGGATGATGCCAATGTGGCATGATGTAAAAAATTCTATCTATCTCTCTCTTAAAATGAGGTCATGTTTTCAAGTGAACACAAGTACAAAATTAAGGTGAAATAATGGTACAATTTCTAATCTACGACCAAGTTCTTAATTTAGTCTATTACTAATTATGAGCTTGGGTTGCGTGATCTTAAAGTGTCATGCAGAATTTGACATTCTTGAGATACCTGAGGCTAGATTCGACTTGCTTGAAAAATTTAAGAAGCACTATTAGCAATTTAACTGATGTTCAGACATTCACTATATGCAAAGCACCTATCAAGGTTGCATCATTTAGCAATGCAATTCAAATGGTGCATAAAGATATTTCAACCATAAGAGTTTAGAACTTGATCTTCATATTTATGTCCAAAGGCTATCATAAACATTACATTATAAATTTATGAACCATGAAGATATAATAGAAAACCTGTTTGCTATTCGTGCTTCAAACCTCCAACCTGATTTTTCATTGTATGTTACAATCGACTGTACATCTTAGTTTAATGGGGCCGGATCCGACCGCTACGGCATGGTTCTGGCCTCTAAGGATTTCGTGGTCATTTCTCCTTGCTCTTAGGAGATACTAAAATTTGAATTCTTATTTGCCTCCTTCGATTTCAGATACTTTTTCATTCTTCGCAATACAATGGTATAAACCATTGCTTTAATATCTGATGTATAAGTAATAAGATACAATGGTATGAACCATTGTTTTAAACATTGTTTTCAACCTTCACATAATGCAATAGTATAGACCATTGTATCTTCACAGATTGTCTGCACAATTATTATCTGACAACCTGTGTGATGATATGTCAACATATTCTACACTCCTCCTTCAGCACACAGGTCAATCACATTCAATTTACTTCTGAACCCTGTATATTTTTTCTCCACCAGTGCTTTAGTAAAAATATCAGCAATCTGTAAGTTTGTATAGAATTCCAGATGAAACGTGCTTACTTGATATCTTGAAATATATAACCATAGCTTAATAAACATCAAAGCTTGGAGCAAGAAAACCTGCTTACCTGCAGTTAAACAGCCAAACATTAGCCAGGGTAGGGTAATTAAGGCAGAACTGACAGGTAAGCTATAGGTTTTCTTGGGTTCATCCCCTTCACCAAACCACAATGTTTGATGACATAAATGTGCAAGTTAAATTTTAGGATCTGCTTAGTCCCTCCTGTTCCCCATTACCAGCTGAACTTCTTTACCATGAAGTCTTCACCTTTTAGCCTTATATACTTTCAGCCATATGGTGCAAACAAACTAGCAAGCTTCCTAGCCTATGTTCAAAATCAGTTAAAACTAGATATAGTGATTAGATGTTCCTGCTTATAACTTGTAAATCTTCTATAATTTTGCTATGAAAAACCCCTAGTGTGTGTAGATCATGGAGAATCCCACATTATACTCATATAATACACAAATCTTACCATTCCTCAGAATCAAAGCATAAGCCTACTCAAATCTTTTAATATTATGCATCAAGGATTTCTATGCCCATTATGGCCCACAACCTGGTATCCAGCCAGACATCCCTAACTCAGATCTGATGGATTTCATTTTTATATATTATTCATGAAGTATCTCAGATCTTACCTTGTCATTAACTATTCCTAAGATCTACATTCCCATATTATGTATTTATCATCTTTGCATTCATAGATATTCACAAATCTTCAATCAAATCATAATAATAATAGTTATTAAGTCATCCAACTATCTTGGATCTCATACAAGCATAATGTATCCATATTTAACCTTCCTATGGGTGATCTATTTACAAATTACCATTTCAGCTCTAAAATATGAAATAAGAACCTGAATGAACTTCGAATTTTGCAAATCGCCCAGATGTGGAGTTGTAATTGTTGCCATATTCATAGTTTCAGCCACCTTCAGAGCATGCCCGGATCTGCATCAATGGCCTTCTGTTTCATCATTTCCTTAGTATTTCCCACCTTAACAGCAATTGTATTCCCTTCTTTCCCTCCATTGGTCTGGCCACTCTTATTCCCACCAGCAGGCCCTTTAGCAGCTCTTCTAAAATCAAACAGCTTCTTACTCTTAGGACCAGTTGTTTTCTCAAACTCTAACCTCTTTCTAATGGCCATATTCAGGTCACCCTTCTTCCTTCCCATCAACAGAATGCAACACAAGAAATAGCCTTTCCTTTTTCGGCAGTGTTCTTAGACATTCGGTCCCTTGGATAAACCTATTCTTGAAAAGAGAAAAGTACCTTCTCAAGGCAGTAGACAGAGTGTCTGCACACGTTCATCTGCAACCGTTCCTTGTAAATGGTTCTGGTAGATGACATTCCCCTGTATTAGCTGTTAGAAAAACTCTAAACCAAATATTGCATGCAAATAAATAATTGTACAAATACCCATTCATCCGTATTACAATGTTTATTATGTAGTCTAGGCTATACCATAGAATATTTTTGCACCAATCCACTTGTGCATGTCTCATGATTCCATATGTATCAGGATAAAAAACTACAATGCACACATATAATTTAAAAAAAAAAAAAAAAAAAAAAGACAACCCCATAGTAAAGCAATGGGACAAACGAGGCAGAACGGGCAAGCAATGATTCTCAGAGAACCAGAGAAGATGGTTCATCGAGCGCAAATGAGACCCAAGGCAACCAGAGTAAATGGGGGAAGAGGAGATCGAGAAGAATTGGAGCAAAAAGGAATAAAATGAGAAGACAGAGACAATGAAGCAAGAAAGAAGTAGAAGGAGCAAGGAAGCCGGAAGTCGAATGATGGGATGTATGAAAATGAAAGACACGATGTAACAATGAAGAGAAAGATGGAAAACAGAACATAAAAATGAAGGACACAACGTAATACTGTAGAGAAAGCTGAAAGAGGGAACATAAAAATGAGGGATACAAACAATGCAGTTCGAGATGGGAGACGTACTTATGGGATAAGGACAAATAATGCCACGATCATGATGATATTAACAAGCTAAAGATTTCAAATGACTCATGGACCAGAAGCGGAAAAATGATATCAAAAGGGGCACATCTCGAAATACACAGCCTAACGAATGGAAGAACAAAGAAAATATAAAATGGATAATAAGGGGATAAAGCGAACAAGCCAAAACTAGGAACAGGGAACAATGGGATAGGAGGGCTAGATAAAAGAGTCGTCGGACAGAGCACAAAAGGCCAACGTGAACAAGGCAAGGAGTACTCAGAAGCTAAAGGGACACCAAGAAGTGGAAAAGATGAAGCTTTTGTAGCAGGAAGGATCTGAAAGAACATTAGGAATCGATGGGATATAAAAAGCAGTCAAATAGGAGAGCTAGATGAGGCAAGCAGATGTGGCACATCATGGACCAAATAGAGGACCTGAAAAAGAGATGAACATGAAATGTAGAAATCAAAGGAAGAGACGAGGCTACAAGGGTCAAACAAAATGTAGTGAAAAGGAGCCAGTAGAGAACACGGAGAACGAGGAAGAGGAGCAAGAAAAGAGGGCTAGAAGACTGGAACAATGAGGAGCATACAGTGATAAATGAGACAACGAAGGCAAAAGAAAAGAATGAGGTAGAGGGTGCAACCAACGAAAAACATCAAGTGAACAAATGAAACAATATAGTGGAAGATGAAAAAGTTCAAACAAATCTATGAAAACGACAATCAAACAACAACAAACAGCAACACAAGAGAAGTAAATGGAACATGTCCGAACTATTAAAACAAATCCAATAACAAACCCAACAAGGGAATCATGAAATGAAGAGGGTGAAAATGGCAACGACAAGGAAGGAAGGAGAGAGGGAGGGAGGGAGGGAGGGAGGGAAGGACAATCCATAACAAATTAGATGGGACAAGTAGCACTAGAGGTTGTCAAGACACAAACAACAAAAGACACGAAATGTAGAACAACATTAAAGAAGCATGCCAAAGTGCGACAATGGAATGAAAAAGGAGACAAAGGAACAAAATAAAGCCATAAAATACCAATAGAAGTAATGGAAATAATGATGTAACTTGAACCGAAGAATAGTACCAACTATTACGAGATTCTTGAAAAGACTAGATGTACAAGGGGGTGTTAAGTCTAGGAGGGATGGGGCAAACAAGATACTTAGAACAAAATGGGTGAATCTAATAACAAGTGCAAACAAAGCCAAGGAGCACGAAAAATGACGAGAGGTGCAACAAGAGCAAAACACATATAAATGCCCAATAAGCAATCTCGACAGAGTGCTTGGAACATAACCAGCACGAACAAGAAATTACTACAAATTGGGCCAAAGCGAAAACAAAAATAGAAACGTAGAAAACAGTAACGCAGACAAAAGAGATCTCAAGTCACAATCATGTAAAAAACACCTAGAAACATAAAAACTGCTTAGAATGGAACAGACATGAACACTGGAGCACATCGAACCAAAACCAAAGCAATGCAAAGTAAATGAAACCGTAGGAGAAACAATGCAAAGCAAATGAAACAGTAGGAGAAACAAGGCAAATGAATAACGACAAAGATAAATAGAACAAATAGGACAAAAAGGAACAAAGAACAAAAAGAACAAGAATAAACATGACCGTGTGCTGTGAATGACGTATCCAACCACACCTATCCCAGACGCAAGTAGTCTAAAAAAGGATCCAAATGTGTGTACCAAACCAACAAAGCAATGTCAAAAAACGACCACAGCTTGCAATGCTCTGGACAGTCTCCAACACATATTCCCCTACATGGAAAAAAGCAACCATGTAATGCACTAGAGGTAGAAGTAAATATGATGACCAGATGAGACCAAGTAAAATGAACATGTAGTATATGCCATCCAAAACATGACAAGAAGGACGTTATATTGAGCCCCCAAAGAAATCTAGTCTAGAAATAAAATCGTGATATGATAACTACCATCAATCTACTAGCCATGGGAAACTGAACTGCCGACATCAACCAACATACAAAATTAGCAAGTGCCAGCAAAGCAGTACAAATGCGAAACTTCAATGTGACTTCAATGGAGGGGTGATGGATGACTTCAGATGAACATAAAAATATACGAAGGTTGAACCAAAAAAGGCCACGAACGATATATAAGAAATTCCAAGCGCGGATCCAAAGATCAAAATGCAACAAATGAGCTATAAAAGAAACCACTACTAAACCGGATCTAATGCTCATTCATGTATGGAGAAGCCGAAACCATCTAGGCACATGTAAAGGCTTAAGGCACAACAGATGAAACCATATACGCACATGTAAAAGCTTAAAGCATGAAGCTCATGTATTAGATGAAGCCATCTAGGCACATGTAAAGGCTTAAGGCACCGTAAAAGCTATGCAGTACAAGCATTATACTAAAAGACCAAAATCTGCATCAAAGATACCGTGTAGAATGTCGAAAACCACAGAAAAACTAAATGAAAGAGACTTTGTAAAATCTCAAGAATTGATGAAATGAGAATATCTACGGTGAATACCACCTACCACATATACGTAAAACATCACCTGCAATCAGAATACAGCAAACATGATATTACCTAGACTAGATCCAAACCCTAGTTAACATGTGCAATGTAACCTAAATTGAATAATAAGCACTTTCCGAGTATGTTGTTGACCCATGCCCCAACTAACTGCACATCAAGTTAGAGAGCCAACAGCTTAGTTAATGGACCAATGACCACTTTTAAAATTTCTCAAACAACACCATGTGAGTAAGATTTTACGATATAAACAAGAACCAAATCCCAATACATGTATGAAGAAAACCAGAATGTGAAAACACCTTAGGGCACCCTTCATGAAACTACCCTGGAACCATGTACAAGACCTACATTGGCATTGCTAGGACGAATTAAATGGAATATGAAAAACACTTCAGAGCCGCTTCTCTAGTAGAATCTCATGGAAAGAACAAAAAATAACTATCGAACTTTCCTGTGCAAAAACGACGTTAGTGTGAGGATTTATATCGCAAACTCGCAGTGAGATTTATATAGAAACATCACAGTGGGGATATAAAGTTTGTTGGGTGCACAAGCTTATAATGACCTACAACAGTTTGTAGTGCACAAAAAACTCACTAATTTACACAGGATACAAGAGTCAAAGCATGGAGATGGGGGGCATTTTTGCGCCAGCCCAGCACCCTCTAAGCACCTAATATTGAAAATTTTACTTATTTTTATCTTTTTTTCTATAACTTCGATGAAGCTGAAATTTTGTATTACAAGGCGCAATATGAATGCGTTTTAGGAAAAAATATCAAAAAAAAATAAAAGAAAAATATTTTTCAAAAATACAAAGAAAATAGCCCCAGAAAGCACCCACTAAGCACCATGTGTCGCTGACACAAAAAGTGTCCCCCACCTCCATGCTTTTACCCACAAATCTTGATCTCCATGACAATGGAGAAGCACTCTCAACAAACGACCAATAACAATCCAGATTCAACTTTTGGCCTAATCTTGCTTAACTGTGGAACAACTATCCAACAATTCATTCATAAACTGTCGTAGATATTAGCAACGAGAAGAACACACTCTCCTTAGTGTAAAGCAGATTATCCAGAGCCCAAAAAATTGATGTCTACTAAGGCAAGCTACTAGATGATGTAAAAAAACCATTAGAATCAACAAAACTAAATAGGGGGAAGTGGGAACTGGTATCCCCCAGCCAAGGGGACAAGGGAAACCAAGGCCAGGTAACCCTTTCCTAAAGAACCTGCGATGGCGCAAAGGCAGAACAGAGGCAAAGGCGCTTCCAGTTACGCAACCAAGGTAGATTAGAAAGGGAAATTTTTGAGGCCAAGATGGAGACTGAGGATCCGGGACTAACGACGAGATACAGAAGGTGAGGCTATAAGTAGCGAAATCCATCCAACAAACCCAATCGATTTGGCTAAAGGAGGTCGATTCGAAATCCAACACAGCAGACTGACACAACCAGGACGATTGCAAGACTAGAAGTTTGAGCAATCAAGCATAACTGATTCAAGTAAGAACTGGAAGTTTGAGAAATCATGCAAAAATCGTCGCACAAGGAAAATGATTGCAACCAAATCAGGAAAGCCCAGGAAGGCAAAAAAAGAAAGTTCTAAGTGGAGCCCTACCACCAATCGATCTGACAGAGGCAAAATCGAATACTCATCTTGCACAAAAACAGGTTGCAAGACTGGAAGCTTGAGAGATCAACCAGCCAAAACCGTCAAAAGCAAATCCAAAATAGAAACGAAAAGCAAGGCCTAACTCAAGAGATTTGGCGGGGCCATTGCAAGAGCCTCATCAAAGACAAAGGGCAGATCCGATACAAAAGGGGGAAGAAAAAAGGAAAACCGTATGCATAATTGTGCTTGATGGTGTGCTTGTTCAATTGACAATAGTCAATGCACATTCTAAGACTCCCATCCTTCTTCTTTGACGTAAGAGTATTGGTGCTCCAAATGGGGAGACACTAGGTCTTATAAATCCTAGGTCTAGCAACTCTTGCAATTGCTTCTTCAATTCTGTCAATTCCTGAGGTGACATTCTGTAGGGCGCCTTACTTGTTGGCTTCGTTCCTGGCTCAAGTGCTATTTCACACTCGACTCCTCTGTAAGGTGGAAGTTGCTTAATCTCATCTCGGAACAAATCATGGAATTCCTTCAGCAACTTGGCTATCGGCTTTGGGAGCTTGCTCAACGCTTTGGCCTCTTTGTCCTCCTCTGCCTCTTGCTCGTCGACTTTGAGTTTAAAGACATAGGCCACTTGCTCCTTCCTTATCCATTTAAGTAGCTTCTTACTAGACATACATTGCATGATTGGGGTGACTTCTTTACCTGTTATCTCAATGACCTTGCCCGCTGGTGTCATTAAGGTTATTTTCCGCTTCCCACAATCAATCACGGCTCCCGCTGGTCCAAGGTATTCCATGCCTATGATCAAGTCATACTTGCCGATGTTCATCACTTCTGCTCCCATTCCAACATTGATACCTGACAAGTCTATGTCGAAGTTGATCCTCTTCCCTGCTGTGTGTCGGATTGCCCCACTCGCCAACACAATTGGTCTAGGTTTGGACTTCAAAGGCTTGAGCTTCAACATCTCTACCATCCTTGGCGAAGCAAAATTGTGGGTACTCCCTGTGTCTATCAACACTATGAAGGACTTGGCCCGGACATTCCCAATCGTCGAAATGACTTGGTACTGACTCTCAGCATTCTCGGAGTCAATAGCGGCAAAGATGTGGCACTCACCCTGGATGTAGTCGCGAGCATCTTCTTTGCCGATCTCTGGGGGTCTCTCCCATCCTCCTAGCTCTGCCAATGCCGCATTCATCACAAATGGGCAGTTATGTATCCAATGTCCTGGCTGGAAGCACCTGAAGCACAACTGCTTTTCAATACATTCCTGTCTCTTCTCCCTGTAAGAACTGCTTCACTGCTTTGGAGTAGTTTGAACCACCTCCTTATTCCTTGTCCTTGAAACTGACATGCTTCTTGTCCTGCTTGCCAAAATTTTTGTTGCCTTGCTTCCCATAGCTTGCATTGTACTGAGGTCTGGTAGCTGCTGGGCTTGTTGCTCTTGGGCTGTAGCTTCCTGTAGCCTTTCCATTGTCCTGATAGTACTGTTGCCTTGGCCCACTCCCTTGAGGTCCCGTTCCTTGCAAGCTTGCAGCTTTAGACTCTGCTTCTGACACTGTTCTGGGGTTTATTGCTCTTACTAGCTTCCTGATCTTCTCATTCAAGCCTTCAATGTACCCCTCCACTGCATGTCTTTCACTCAATTTTGGCACATAGAGCCTCAGCCTCATGAACTCTTCAGTGTACTTCTGGACTGTCTTATTGCCCTGCTCCAACCTATAGAACTGCTGCATCATATGACACTTGTGTTCCCTTGGCACATAATGACGCTTAAATGTTTTGACGAACTTCTTGAATCTGCAGCTATCTCTGCTTAACCCATGGGCTTTGGCATAGCCTTTCCACCAAATTTTGGCTGCTCCCTTGAGGTTTGTTGTTGCTACCCTGCCCTTGTCCTTATCCTTCATGCTATAAGCATTCCCATACTCCCTCATTTCATCCAACCATGCCTCGGCTTCCATTCCAGACCTGTTGTCTCCTGAGAACTATTCTAACTTTCTGGCTTTCCACACATTGCTCAGTGCCGAGTCGACTCTCTTCTGATAGTTGGCTTCCATTCTGCCTCTATCACGGTTGGGACCTTCCCGGCGGTCCCATCGATTGTTCTCCTGCTCCTTGGATTCGGAGTCAGAGTCAGAACTAGAGTTGGAGGAATCCGTGCTAGGTGATCTCCTTCTCCGGCTTCTCTTCTTTGCTTTGACTGCTCTGCCGGCCGGTGTTTCCGGTTGGACATTCTGGTCTGGTGCCATTGCTACCGCCCCTGCCAGCAAAGCTCTTATTTCGTGGATATCCGACCTTATCTGCAATATTTCTTCTTCTGAGGTTGGTGCCTCGAACTCCTGAAACATGTTCCTTGGCTGAAATTGCCTTGCGGGTGTTTGGTCTTCCAGAGGTTGTCTATCTTGTTCCACATTCCAGGGTGCTCTAGCTGCATACACATTAGATTGCACTCCGATGATTAGCTTTTTGTTTGTTATTGCATTTGTTTATTTGATGATATAGTTGTGGGGACAAAATATATCAAAAGAACATGCGTAATACCATCACTTATATTCATAAGATATAATATTTTTACATTCAATAATAGAGATAGACAATTAAAAAGTTTAATTCTATTCTTGGAATCTTCTATAAGCTGGGTTGTCCTCCAAGAACTTCTTCACTTGGGTCGTGCCGACTGTTCGCCCCAAGTTCCTAAGGATGTTGGTGGCCATGCCTCCTTGGAGTGCTGTTATCAAGTCTTCGACCCTTCTCTCCGATGTGTAGGCTGTGGTGACGGCCAATCTGCCCTGTTGCTTATAGGGAACTACAAAGTCGAAGATGCTTAAAGCTATTGTCCTCTTGACCAGGATGACATGGTCGATGTTTGGGGCCATCCGGGCATGTCTTCCGAATCCTGAGAGGGCAACCAGCATGAAGACCCCTTCTTCTCCCCATGGGCTGAATTGGCAGTGTATGACTGCTATCCTTCCATCAGTGAGCAGTGGTAAGTAGAACCTGAGGGCTTTGTCGTGCCCTAACTCCCCCTCCTCCTCCTCGACCTGATTGGAGCCCCCGTGGTCTTTTGAAGTATTCGTCCACTGGTACTGCTATCATCTCCCTGTAGTCGCCAAACATGGACCTAGAAGAGGTCAAGTTGATACCGCCTCTTTCCTGTCCGACTGGTGCTACTGCAGAGGTGCTGGGTAGGAGTGCACTCGTTGTTTTCCCTCTGATTCCCATCCGCTCCTGGAGCGCTATGAACTCCTCCTCTGAGGTTAATCTTGTTGTGCCGTCATCTACCTAATGTCGGTGTAGGCTTCTATATCTGTTGATGACTGGACAGTGTACGTCCGGGCCTCCCTTATACTGATGGGGAAGTCCTAAGTCTCCTAGTCGATGAAGTCATCGAGGCCGGGCTGCTGGCGTAGGAGGTGTAGGAGCTCATACGTAACCCCTGTCCCTGCACTCGGGGAGGTTCTTCATGTCGTGAAGTATCAGGTATGCTTCTCCTTGAATGATGACCGGGGTTAGACTTGTGATGCCTAACCCAAGTGTTGGGGCTGTCCTTGTTGCTCTTAATCCCTCTTCGAAGCTCGGGAGGTCTTCTTCGGCTTGCTGCCTTTCCTGTGTGGGGTCGACGTCGATGATGTCTTCCATGTCAGACCCATGTCCTTCCTCCTGCTCCGCCTCTTCGTACTCCAGAAGCATCTGTTCCTCTTCACATGCTTCCATGGCCATGGGCTCAAGCTCTAGGGGTTGAACAGAGGGTTCTTCTATCTGGGTTTGGGCTCTTTGGGACAAGGACATAGCTATAGCTAGCTGCAGTGTAAGAGAAATATTTCCTCCTATTTACAGCTACAGACATGTAGTTTGGCATGCGGGTAGCCTTATTTTCTAGGTACTTGTCTATCTTTGGAATGTCCGCAGAGCTGCACGAAGGGCCATGCTAGGTGCAAAGTATCCTATGCAAGGGGGAAGTTCTATCAGAGAGGGCACTATCTTGGCATGGAACTCGGTCATGACCTCTTGATAGTAAGGAGTAGCATTGATGGTGGCATCCACATCGATCCCCTTCTGAAAGACAGCGAAGACCGAGTCGATGTCAGCGTCAGCCACATGAGCAATGGCGTTGTTGAATGCAGATGTTGCCATGATGCTAGAGCTGCTGGGGTTATCAAACAGATATGGAAGTGCCTCTGGGAACTGAAAAATCACCTTGGAGTGAGGAGCAATAGAGTAGGGTGCAAATGAGGGTTGTGGTCCTATTTATAGGCAAAACCCTAGTTTGAGAAAATTTTAGGGTTTGGAGATATCTATCACTTTGAGGTGCTGCTATGCAAATCATAGGTAATCTAGGTTAAAGAGTGCATCCTAATGATCCTATTACAACAAATTTCATCTAATTCTGAGATACTTGGGATGAGTTTGGGCCATTTTTTTCGACCACTCACATACCGCCAGCGAGAGCCACTTTCAAAAGTTTGGAAGTGCTCCCCGGCGACACTGTGAGGGGTAAGCCCCGCTTGGGTCCAAGATGGCTCAAAATTTACAATCTAAGGGTAGAATCCTACCTATCTCGGCGAGTTAGGGCAGTTTGTGCTCTTACTTTCTTCATTTGGGCAAGTCTGGACAGAGATCAGTAGTCGACCACTTACACAGTGCGTGAGAGCCATTTTCAAAAAGTTTGGAAATGCTCCTGGCGCACTCTGTGAGGGGTGGGGTCAAAAACACTGACTTTTTGTCCAAATTAGGTAATTCCAAATGCACATATCATTAATACAACCTTATTACTTACAATTTTGCACTTCAACTTGATCAAAACATATTTTTATATTTACTAAAAGTTCTGTAATTACAACAGGTTAACAATCTTCCTTCTTAATAAACCTAGCTAATTTCATATCCCTAGGCATACAAGTTACTCTCTTTGCATGGAGAGCACATGCTAGTGAGTCTTCGAAGTGCTGGACAAGTTTCTGCTCTGTTGCCTCCTGCAACGCGAGTAGAATACCATCTGTCACTCTCTTGGTTTTGTCGAATTCTTGCAGGATCTCGTGGGTCAATCTTGCGAAGGCAGCCCTTGGTATCAACAGTCCGTAGCTCCTCTGAAAATGACGGATCTCCCGAGCAGCTCTCGCAAAATAGGAGTCCGCCTTTCTCTTCATTGGCTTCTTCGAGGGTATGGGTCTCTCCGGGGGGCGGCTTCAACGTGTTCTTCTTGGATGGCCTTCCTCCCTCCACATACCTTACCTTGTGTTCTTCATAGTATTTCGAGTACTCCTCGTACATTTTCATGTACTCGTTGTACTCCTTCAACTTCTTTCTATACTCTCGCTCATGCTTGAGTACGTATGACTCACGTGCGGGCCTGCCCTTCTTCGGATCTGTTGTCGGCTTCGGCCACTTGGGGTATGGAGGAGCGGTTGCAGATTCCTCCTCCTCAACATCTATATTCGAAGGTCCCGAGCCCTCTGCTAGGCGTGGAACCCCTGACTCATCTTCATCCGACTCAGTGTCCGATGATGACGGTGGCCTGTCGGGCTCCCGCTCCCTTATGCTTACCCCTTTCGTTGGTGTTGACTCCGTCTTGCGCCGGGGTTTCATGGCCACCTCAGGATCCTTCCCTTTATCCTCCTTTAACTTTTGACGCTCCTCTCTCAATCTCTTCTGCTCCAGCTTCTCTTCAATCCCTTTCCTCTTTGCCGCTCTCTTCCTCTTCGCCATCTTCTTCAACTTACGTACCAGCTCTTCTGGTAGTGCTTCGTCCTCGTCATCCTCGTCCTCTCCTCCATCGCCCTGATTCTCGGGGTTTTCCTGCTCTTCAGGGTTCTGGGGGCGTTCTTCCTCGTCCTGCTGCTCTTGATCCTCCTCCTCAGCATCAGGATTCGTGTCAGGGTTTTCTTCTCGCTTGGCTCGCTCCTGAGCCTCTCTGGCCTTCTGTTGGGCTGCGAGGACCTGGGCGCTGATATAATCGTCTGGCACTACCATCCGAGCGGTTTGTTTAGTGCAGGCCATGTTTTGAAATAAGCTGATCGCCTTCCGAGCGCCTAAAAATCGCCTTGTTGGACGGAGAGCAGCTAGCTGGAGAAGGAAAGTGAAAATGAAGAACCCTAATGGTCTATTTATAGGTCTGGGGATTTTGGGGTTTGAACCTGCAATTTCATGTCGTACCATTCTGTAAAGCATTAGTGTCTGTAAGATTAATACATTGGGTTTGTTTAGGAAAAACGTACCCACCACTCACACAGTGCGCGAGAAGCATTCTCAAAAGTTTTGGAAATGCCCAGGGCGCACTTTGTGAGGGGTCATCCCTTTTTTACTTAAACTTTCATTTTATAAGCAGTTTCTTAGTGTTATAACATACAATTCCAGCTCAAATTCAAGGTTTAAGCTGCCCCAAGGCTATCGATTGCTCTAATTTTGCATCTATCTGGGTCAACATGGGTCCACCACTCACATAGTGCGCGAGAAGCATTCTCAAAAGTTTTGGAAATGCCCAGGGTGCACTCTGTGAGGGGTCACATCTTTTTTGGCCATAATTTTTCAGGGTTTTGCATAATTCATCCTAGCTTAGCATTATTCTACTTTGCTGCTCTAAGGATTAGAAAAAAAAAATCTAATTTTCGAGGTTCATGCTTGGGGTGCTATTCCCAAGACTGGAAGTCTATGGTTAGTTCTAACAGGGAATGGTCAGTGCTCGATCTTGGTCTACCAAGATCATGCTCTGATACCACTGTGACGTCCCCTACTTCTACGATGCTCCCATCGTATTAGAAGGCGGAGTTCATCCCCCTGGTAGCCAAACTGACAGGGGCCATCCACCTGATACCAATCATAAATACTGGATCAGTGAGGAAGAATGGATGGGTCATTTGCCCCGTCTTCCCTCGGGACCGTCCTAGCTGCGAAAGCGTGAATAAACATAAGCATGACATCAATACATCGACAAAGTCACCCCGAAGGGTGAATGCACCATAACATAACATGTGTAACAACAACATCTTTAACACTAACATAGGGGAATCCTAGCCAAGGCTCAGACTCCTGGGGGATCGACTGACGGCTTGGGTCTCCAAAAGTCAATGTAGACGAATTCATGGCAAATGGATTGGGCTGGCATAAAAACATGGCTGTTGGGTAGTCCACTCCATCCGTCCCTCCCGTGCACACTTTGCAGAGTAGTTTGAAGAGTCCCGGACCGTAGCCTGCCGGGTGTGTAGCCAAAAGGGCTACTGCTGGGTTGCATCTCCCCAGTCCTGATGAGGCAGGAGGAGAGTCACCTCCCCTCCAGAGGTATGCATGCCCATCACAGGCGGCTAGAGGGCCACTGCCCGTATTCGACTTGAACCTCATTGAAGATGATGTATCACCCAAGAGGTGTCGAGCTCATGCCTTGCCCACACGCAGTGGCAAACCATTAAGCCTAGCCAGCTTAGATCCCCAGTAGGCTTTACACACCAGAGGGATCAATCAGTGATGGGACAAGTCCCCCTTATTCCACCGGTCTAGCCCCGCCACTCACAACCAGGTGGGCTCTTGTACACGGGCCGCATTAATTAGGAATTAATGAGGCTATCTAGGATCATCTGCTACTGAAGGTTTCGGGGTCTCTACCCCCCTTCCCACATACACAGGAGAGCATAGAATGGAACATCATCAACATCAAAGAACTGAAATACTGAATAAGATCTAATCTATCTTACCTAAACATACAAGGTTAGGTTCTTTCGTTATGGTTGGTAATCTTAGGATCTACAAGGCGGATATGACTGATCTAACATATTATCCTAACTCATTGCCGGGCTAAGAGCCGGCTTTGCACAATAGAATCGCAAGTTACCTGATCCTTGGCTAGCTCCAGCTCCCCGGATTGCGTCCATGCCTTCGTTCTTGCTGAAGACTACTGCTTCTGATGAATCTAATGTGCAAAGGCGGGTTCAGCGGCGCCTGGCAATGCGAAATGGCAGCCTGCCTTAGCCGGAATGGCTCAGGAAACCCCAAAATGCGAAAGGAAAAAGGTTTAGGGTTTCCCCTTTGGTTCCTTATATATGAACTTTTAGGGTTAGTTTAGAAGGGACCAAATGGGGTATTGCCACTTGGCAAGGGGGTTTTAATTGCATATGTTTAATATACATGCGCAACATACGAGGTTGCCCCCTAGGTGCAACCCTTTACGGCTCTCAAGTACTTGTCGTGATGACATGTACGTGTGACGTGACAGTATAATATATGTATTCGGATCGTATGTTATCCTGGAACGTCACACTCTATAAGGGAATAGAATATTTTTTTATATACTAATAATATATATGTATTTGTATGAAACATTTGAGTATATGACCAATAACAAATAAATAAATATACCAATCAACCAACCAAAAGAAAATCCCAATCCTTTTAAGTTACGTGCCCTTTTATTGGTGCTATAATAAAGTTAGCCCTATAATAAAGTTAATTGTGCCATTAATAGTTAATAAAGGTGGATGGGTGGATACTTTTTGGTCCTTCCAAATTAGAAAAAGAACGTGGATTTGGATATCAATCCCACCATTGATTCATTTGGAGAGAAAAGTTTGTGGCCTTAGATAGAAGTTAAAGAGGAAGAGGAGCAGAATAGACAAAAGCGGTGCCGGTGCTGGTGGTGCCATTGTGGGACTTCAAGCATTGCTCATTGATGTTGGCGGTTGGAAAATAGAAGAAAAAGCATGGATGGAAGCTAGGAGGATGAATAATAGAATAGAATAGGATTTTTATCGTCCACGGAGACCAATTGGCTTATGGGACCAAGGATCGGGCTTCGATGTCACTGCGTTGACTTCCTTCTGCACGATTCGACTCTTATATAAAAGCATTGTTCATCAAGAAGCAAAGGTTAGTGATGCAAATTGTTTACAGGGAGCATTTAAAAAGGATTTCATATAAGAAAAAGAAATTTGTCTGAGCAATCTCTTGCCCACAGTTTCTTTGCCTTGGAACAGTCCCCTTTTCATTCAATTCAATTGCATCTGGTCTTTATGACATTGATTATAAGATTTAATCAATGATAAGATCAAACAAAGCTAAGAAACCAAAGGGTGTTCTTGGCCGAAATGTTTTGGATATGTTTAAAAAGGCAAGGAAGAAAAAAGAGATTCAATTAGGTGGGACAGCAACTTCGAGTTCCGATGAGAGTGAGGAGGAGCCTGCGGCATCTACTAAATCTTCCTTTCAATATAAATGGCTGGAGCAATGGAAGTGGATATTTATGACAAGGAGGAGGATGCAATATTTTGTACTACCTGTGAAGTTTATGCGATTTCAGGTTTTATTTTATCACTATCATATCATGTTATTTTGCTCCGTATTTATCCTCTGTAGTTTAGTTATTTCCTGTTGATTGTACAAGGAATACTCCATTTTCTTAAGGTGGCTCACGAAATTTTAAGACGTCAAGTTTCGGTTGAACATACCCGGTAGCAAGATGCATGTGTTTGCTTTCTCAAAGCAAGAGGCTGCTAAGAAACTAGTGAAACCTCTTGTCGCGCCTTGTTCAAAATCTCTTGATGCTATTGATGGAGCTATAGTGAACTTGTTTCGTGCAGCATACATCGTGGCATCTAGGCCATTGTCATTCTATGATTTTGAGCACATAATTGAGCTTCTTTAGTTTGCAGATTGTCCTTCTATTACGAGGCAGCTCTATCATACTGATAAAGCTTGTCAAGAATTTATTTGTTGTATGAGTAAGAGCATTAAGAATGATATAGCTAAGAAAGTGAAGAGTAGCCCTTTCTTGGGCTTGCAAGTTGATGAATCAACTGATATATCCACACAACAACATATTGTGCTATGTGTTGCTTATTTAGAAGATGGTTGTGAGCCAAAGAGAAGTCTTCTTGGCATGTTAAAGGTAGAACAAGATGATGCAAACTCTTTATGTGATACAATACTTCAACATTTTTCGAAGCTTGGATTAGAGAAACTTAGAATGGTGGGATTTGGTTCGGATGGTGCTTTTGTGATGACAGAAATAAGAACAGGTGTTGCAGCAAGACTTAAAACCAAGTACCCCTTTTATGACGGCTATTCATTGCATTGCCCATTGGACCAATCTTGCAGTCCAAGATGCAAATAAAGTTTGTAACATGGAATGGACACAATATATTGAGAAATTATTGAACTATTTAGCATCTTATTTCTCTTGCAGTAGCAAAAGATTGACAAAATTACAAGAATTGCTTGAGGATAATGCACGTGAGATACGTCTTGAAAAGATTCTGACACTCATTGGTATCAAAACAAACCTTACTTATAGCTCCATGCCTGCTCAACCAACGAGTGTCTTGAACAAGAAGTAGAATCTCACATGCATTATCCTCAAGCAGTTCTTGTAATTTTGTCAATCTTTTGCTACTGCAAGAGAAATGATATGCTAAGATATTCACTAATTTTTCAATATGTTATGTCCATTCCATGTTACAAACTTTAGTATCTTGGACCGCAAGATTGGTCCGGGACAATGCAATGAGTAGCTGTCATAAAGGGGTACTTGGTTTTAAGTCTCGCTGCAACATCTGTTCTTATTCCTGTCATCACAGAAGCACCAGACGAACCAAATCCCACCATTGTAAGTTTCTCTAATCCAAGCTTCGACAAATGTTGAAGTATTGTATCACATAAAGAGTTTGCATCAAATTGTTCTACCGTTAACATGCCAAGAAGACTTCTCTTTCGCTCACAACCATCTTCTAAATAAGCAACACACAGCACAATATGTTGTTGTGTGGATATATCAGTTGACTCATCAACTTGCAAGCCAAAGAAAGGGCTACTCTTCAGTTTCTCAACTATATCATCCTCAATGCTCTTACTCATACAAGAAATAAATCCTTGACAAGCTTTATCAGTATGATAGAGTTGCCTCGTAATAGAAGGACAATCTGCCAATTGAAGAAGCTCAATTATATGCTCAAAATCATAGAATGACAATGACTTGGATGCCACAGTGTACGCTGCACGAAACAAGTTCACTATAGTCCATCAATAGCATCAAGAGATTTTTGAACAGCGATGGCAAGGTTTCATTAGTTTCTTGGCAGCCTCTTGCTTTGAGAAAGCAAACACATGCATCTTGCTACTGGCATGCTCATTGAAACTTGAGGTCTTAAAATTTCGTGAGCCACCTTTAGAAAATGGAGTATTCCTTGTACAATGAACAGGAAATAACTAAATTGCAGAGGATAAATAAGGAGCAAAATAACATGATATGATAAAATAAAACCTGAAATCCCATAAACTTCACAAATAGTACAAAATATTGCATCCTCGTCCTTGTTATAGTTGCTCCAGCCATTTATATTGAAAGGAAGGTTTAGTAGATGCCTCAGGCACTATCATCGGAACTCGATGTTGTTGTCCCACCTAATTGAATCTCTTTTTTTATTCCTTGTTTTTTTAAGCATATCCAAAACATTTTGGCCAAGAACACCCTTTGGTTTCTTAGCTTTGTTTGATCTTGTCATTGATTAAATCTAATAATCAATGTCACAAAGACGGGATGCAATTGAATTAAATGAAAAGGGGACTGTTTCAAGGCATAGAACCTGTGGGCAAGGGATTGCTCAAACAAATTTCTTTTCCTTATATGAAATCCCACTTTTAAAATGCTCCCTGTAAACAATTTGCATCACTAGCCTTTGCTTCTTGATGAACAATGCTTTTATATAAAAAGAGATCTGCTGTTGATTGAAAATTCATGCAGAAGGAAGTCAATGCAGTGACATCGAAGCTCGATCCTTAGGTTGCTCCTTCATCCTCCTAGCTTCCATCCATGCTTTTTCTTCTATTTTCCAACTGCCAACAGCAATGAGCAATGCTTGAAGACCCACGATGGCAGCAACGGCATCGGCACCGACACCGCTTTAGTCTGTTCCGCTCCTCTTCCTTATTTTTTTCCTCTTTAACTTCTATCTAAGGCCACAAACTTTTCTCTCCAAATGAATGAATGGTGGGATTGATATCCAAATCCACGTTCTTTTTCTAATTTAGAGGGACCAAAAAGTATCCACCCACCCACCTTTATTAACTATTAATGGCACAACTAACTTTATTATAGAAGAAGAAGAAGAAGAAGAAGAAGAAGAAGAAGAAGAAGAAGAAGAAGAAGAAGAAGAAGAAGAAGAAGAAGAAGAAGAAGAAGAAGAGGAGATTTTAACTAACTTTATTATAGTACCAATAAAAGGGCACATAACATAAAAGGATTGGGATTTTCTTTTGGTTGGTTGATTGGTATATTTATTTATTTGTTATTGGTCATATAGTCATATATTTCATATAAATTATATTATTAGTGTATAAAAAAAAATATTCTACTCCCTTGTAGAGTTACCCGATTTTTGCCCTCAGAAATTAACAAGGGCATCGGCCGTCGCTTTCTTTTTTTTTGCGGAACCACGCCCGGAATAAGTAATGGCACCAGATTTTTTCAAAAGTTACCGGATTTTCTGGGTTGAACCCCCCTGTTTCTCGTAGCCTGACTGTACCAAAGAAGATAAAATACCTCAATACTTTCGAAGCCAACTTTGGCAACAATCCACTCAATCCAGCAATAAGCACAACGAAATGGTTGTTGACTTTGAGCTACTGACAGATATTAAGCTATATTGTTTTGCTATGGCGTTGAGCTTACAGCTACGACGATCTTCTCCGCTCATTGACGTGTAATAGATTTAAATTTCTTTTGCCTAAGGCTGGATTTCCACTAGCGACAGATTAAAAAATGATATGGCATCATCGTTTCCAGATGGCAACAAGTTAATTCTTCTAGTTGCCGGCATTTTCTACTCTTAGAAGTTCCATTAACAACAACGGCATAACATATTATCGACTATTGAGCGCCTTTGTTGATCCTTGATTTCTTTAAGGTTCTTCTACTGGCAAGATTGATTCAAATCAGATAATTCTCCTCAATTCCATCGTTGTCCCAAGTTGAATTTTAGAACCCATCTCGTTAGATCAATAGATGCCAAGTAAGATCTAAGAACCCAAATTTTTTAGCAGTTTAAAAGAAAACTCCGAACAAATTGACTTGAAAAAACGAAACAAATTGACTGTTTCCTGCCATTTTTATACCTGCACTATTCTTTCCAATTCTATCCAGCATGAATCGTTAGCTTGAGTTGATCCTTGTTCCTAAGAAGCCATGATTGGGGTCGCTGTAACAAGGAGGGATAGAGTTCCCGCCTAAAACGAGGCTTATTGCCATCGATTTTTTCCTCTACCAGGCAATATTGCCCAGTAGAATATAAATTCGATGGCAGATTGAAATGGATTGCCAATGAAGCACCTACTACACTTGGTGGAAAGACTGCGTGTGCGGCAGCTATGATTGTAAATGCTCCATTGGTTCGCTTTTAATTTTAGAAGTGCCATAGCCGCTATTGGAAATCCATCTTAACTTGTTTTTAATACCCAAGTCCTCACATTTATTGAAGCATGATCACATACTTCTGTTTGCTCAGCCAAATCGATCAAACTGGGGACTGCAACAAAAAATTAATTAATTTTCGTACTCAAGATATTGGAGAAGCAAGATGCATGTGCTTCGATTGATATAACATAAAACAAGTAACGCTTTTTATGGTCCATCTGAGTTTAGAATATGTTGTGTAGGCAAGATATTCCTTTTTTCTTTTAATGTTGTCCAAGTTAAAAACATTCATTCTACAAACACATAGTGTTTTTTTTTTTTTTTTTTTTTGAAGGACGAACAAAAAGTTTATTAATCAGCAAGAATAAGTACAAAATGAGTATTTCTCATCTAGTTGTGTAAGCACAAGAGGGTGCTGCTGGAACACGAGCCTGCGACACCATGTGCTTACTCCATACTAGATAAGTAAAAGGAGATAAGGCTCTGCTTAAGAGTCTAGCCGCATTGAACCTGTAACGGCATCAAATCCGATGTGACTACTAGAATCTCAGGAGAGTTTGAAGATATAACTTGGTCCTTCAATAAGACAGTATTATCTTCAGCCAAACCAGCCCACTGAAGTGGAGCAAAACGACCACATGCAGCAGAAGGAGCATAATCACGTATAGCAAGTGCTGAGGAGAGTTGAGATGTAGAGGTGTTAGAACCCTTAGTTGACTTTTGAAGTTGATGAAGAGCAGGTGGATGTTTAGGTGGAGGGTGGGCACCACGGCGATCAATGTCCATGTACTGCCCACGAGCCTCTTCAACCTGCTCTTGCGACCTCTGAATCTCATTCAACCTTTGCCTATGTTGATCCAGCAGCAGAGGCGTGGGACAGTGACTGAAATAGACGTAAAAGAAGTCACAGGGGGACAAGAGACATCCATTGAAGAAGGAGCCGAGCTAAGAGTAGGATTTGTAGCAGAGGCAGTTGGAGGAGTCTGCTGGTAAGACTTACGAAATTGAGCAAAGAGAGGGGCCTTAGGGAACATGAGAGCCAGCTCTGAGCCATTTAACAATCGTAGCTTGAATGGAAAGAACATGGGCCCATTTTGAATAACAATTGTCTGAGGCAGATCACGATGAATGGGGCGTGCTGCACAAATCTTAGTAATGCCGTTGGTTATAGCATATTGCAGATGAAGTCCAATCTCACTAGCAATAGCAGAAATGAACTCAGAATCCTGAAACTATGGAGGGAAATCTTCAATAGCAATCCAGAATGGAGCACACAGGGCATCTGGCTTACTTGAAAAACAGCCAGGAACATACTATAACAAGAAATGTTTCCATAGAGAATCAACACCTCGTTCTATGAGTTGAGCCACTGGCTCAGGAGACTCGAACATCAGGAGAAAACAACGTTGATCTTTGGCCACGAGCTTGATAGATTGATACACAGGAAGCCCTAATTTGTGTAGATGCCCAGATAACCAAGATCCCATGCGCTTCAGATCCAAGAAGGGGCTAGTGGAACAGAACATACAACTAATTTCGTCACATGACGACGGTGAGTCTCATGATTGATCTGCACTACAGGGGCCCCAAAGCGCTCGAAAGTTGACCTGCACTCCTAAATCTCATAAAAAATTTCAGCTGGTGGTAATAAAAGATCCATGGAGTCCTGCTTGGCCTGCAATTGCTGAAGATAGAATGCAACTTCTTTCTTATTATTGTCCACCATGGTGGCAATGGCCTTTGAGACACGAAGTGAGGTGGCTGAAGATGACACACCTTTGCATAGCCACTCAGAGAAGGGGACACCTGCAACCCTTGCTACTGTGTCAGAAGACCTCCAAGGTGTAGAGGTCGAGACTTGCGGCGTGGTTGAAGAAAAAGGTATCCCAGGCTTGTTCGAAGGAAGAGGGAGAAACGTCTCCTGCCTTGAGGAACCTCCAACGTGCGTTGGATGTTCTTTTTGTCCAGAAGGGCCGCCTTCATGTGAGAGACCCCCAGCATGTGTTGGGGATGCAAGTTGTGTTACATTCTTCTAAGCATGAGCTACTAATCTCATTTGTTCTGATTCTGAAGAACTTCCAACATGTGTTGGAGGTGCCTTTGGAAGTGCCAACTTTCTAGAGGAGCTTTCCAGGGTCACCTGTACCACACTACCTCTATAATCGTGAGACATAGGGTTGGACACTAGAATAGCAAGCTGAGAAGAGAAGGGAGCAAAAGCTGCTGCCTCAGTTGAACTAGGTACACATATGCTAGTAGAAGAAACAGGAGCATGAGGCAATGCCAGTGGATTGAGGTGCACAGAAGCCTGCCTCTCCTGCCCCTCAGATCCAACTGCCATTGATGATACCAAACTCTTAGGAGAAGAAGGAGCACCTTCAAGAGCCAGTTTATGGGCATCACGAACACTAATCTTTGGAGAATCTAGAGCATATTCCCTTCCACCATTGCCCTGTATTCTATTAGGATTACCAAAGGAGCGCTTGGCAGGACTACGAGTTGCTTTTGCCATCTCCACTAAAAGGGGGCCGAATTTTTAGAGCTCTACAGTCCCCCACGAACCAATAACTTCTGAAAAATTTAAGCAACACTGAAATTACACTCTACAAGCTTTCCAAGGAGCCCAAGCACGCCTAAAACTGCCACCAGATGTAGGAGTTATGGCAAAAAGAATATTGCAGCCAAACCCTAACACCGCCAATAAAGGGCTGGAGCTGTCAGGCGATTTTCCGCTGCCAAAACAGTCTAATCATCATACAAGCTATATACCAACAGAAAGAGCATGCAACAAGCTTTCCAATGAGCCCAGAATCACTCAAATCTGACATGGGAATCAAAAGTTATGTGCAAACGAACGGGGCTGAAACCCTAGGTGCCATCACCAGCGCCCTTCCTACAAACACATACTTTACTCAATCCAATTGGAAGAAACAAGAAATATGTAGAAGGAAACGCACTAGTGAAGCCCTATAACTCTTTAAACATATGGGTACGGTCTCGTGGAATGTCCAGCAAGGGCGGCTTGAAGAGGCTTTTAAGCTATAATGGCTGGAATGGATGTTGTTGCTTGGATGACTATAAAATCAGCTTATGGTTATCTTTCAGATTATTGCCTCAGCAAGGTTTATATGTCTCCCGGGGGCTTCACCTAGGTATATGGGATACCTCACATGTGTGCAAGGGATCACTAGAAAACCCCAGTATACGACTTTTTGGAGTGCAAAAACCCCTACATATGTAAATAAGAAAAGCCAGTTTCCCTGCCCCCTTCCGTAGATGTACTTACGGGCTATCTTGATTTTTACATACCCCTACCCGATCTTGTACTTGAGTTTGTGCGCCGTAGCCTTATGTAGAGTTAGAGAAGGGAAGAAAACTCACAATGTTTTTTAAACACATTTTTCGCATCTTGATCTCGCATTTCCCTAGGATTTTTCTAGTTTAAGGTTGCACCACTGCATATTTACAAGAGGGGCCCTAGAACAACGCATGGGGCACAAGACAAGGTTGCAAAAGTATACATCAGTATGTACCCACACTATATGAGATTGCCAACTATCATGCCCAATCTTAAAACCAAGTATCTGACCGCAATGCCTGGCATTCTTGCAGTGCAAATGTTGATGCTTGCAAGAGTTGATGCAAATCATGCGATGCAGTGGGCTTAGGAAACATGATCATTTAATAAAGTTAAACATGATGCAGTTCAATTAGAGCTATCTGACAAAATATGGGATTAAAGGGCTATTATCATGTTACAAAAACGTTTTTTATAGACATTTAGCATGTTCTTTTAATGCTTAGGGCAAAAGCAAGCACCCAAATACATGGTGCATATGCATCTATTTTTAGTGCCAGGTACCCGAGATAGACCAACCTTTTTAAGGTCGTGTAAGCCATCAAACGTTAAAAAAAAAGCATTTACTATATTCATTAAAGCCATTTTGTAAAAGCATGATCAACAAACGACAAGGCATATGTTATCTATTATATATCCTTAGTAAAGTTTTGCTGCACAAAATATGGATTTTAGAGTCACAGCATAAATTTGAAACAACATGTTCTTCTGGTCATTTAGAAGGCGTCATATCAGTAAGCCCCTATTGTTAATATAAACCAAAAAACTAGACTCAAAAGCATTTATCCATATGTTTAAAAGTTTAGAAAACCAGAAAAGCAAAATGAAGCTTGGAACATTGTCCACAGTAGCAGCTCCTTTAACTTGAGAAGTTGTAGTAAGTCCATAAGAAACATCCAAAGCATCCACAAAAATATGAAAAAGGGAGGAGCTCCACATATGAGTTTACTGGATGCCCTCGAGCTTAGCCTATAGAATAAGATGCAACCATGGAAAAACGGAATCAGTCAAATATATACCGTCTTGGAATATATATCAAATATATAATATATCAGTCAAATATATACCGCCAGTTCAATATCTAGCATAATAACAGGGGGTTTTCTTCTAAATTTTTAGACGTTTTTCAACATGGTTTTGCTATGATTGTCGCCGTATTCGCTTGCATGTAATTTCTTAGCCATTGATTTCAGAGGAGGGGATAATCCTGTGACAAATCCTTTTGCATGTATTTCCTATTTGTTTGCCCTTAGCCATTTCAATTCCGGCAACACAAATCCTTGGGGATCAGATTAGCTATGGTGCCTAAAAAATACTGCTTTAAAGAAAAAAATCATTAAAGCAAAGTTCCTGTTGGAGACTAGCTTATCCAAAAAGAAACGGTAGTTTACCTGCATGATTTAGGGCAAAGACAACAAGTTCGTGAAAGAGGCTTTTTCCAAGGATTTGACAAAAACGAAGTGGAAAAAAAGGCTGGATGTCTTAGGTTAGATGCCCTAGCGGATTTGCAGAAGCTATGTTACAACTTTGCAGGTTCAAGCTCTGCAATTATTGCAATTATTGTATCATCATTACTGCAAAGGTTTTTCCCTTGAAAACCTCTCGAGGCAGGGGTTTTTTAATCCTAGTAGTAATGATTGTACTAGCCCATTGTATGGGTCCCATGACCTATTGGTCTCCGTGGACGTTAAAACAACTATTCTATTCTATTCCTTAATCCACGACATGTTGATTTATGTTGTTCTCCAGCTATGCTGATTTATCTCTGCGCAAAGGCAAGTTCGGTGGTAGCAATGGTAGCTCCGTCTTAGCTCCATATACTGTACAAACTCTCTTATTCTTCCGTTTTTTTTTCTTTTTGCAGATCCCTTTGTGTAAATATACAAAATAAATCTCAATAATGAGTGGCCAATTCATCGGAGTTGTATGCACTAATACCAAGGATGTGCAGCATGGCCTCTATTTGTAACCAATGATTGAACAATCTATACTCTGTCAGTTGGTTATAGGCCACAGAAAGAGACTGTTATTCCATCTGCATCTATGATTCTAAAGTTAGTGTCGGTCTACTTGTGATGTCAAATATATTGTTGTGTGCTCCTTATCTGATTGTTTTCGATTGTTTCCTAGCTCATTTGTCCAGCAATCCATTGTAGATGAGTGTATGGATTCAATTTTTAACCGCGAAGCAAATCGGATTACTCCAGTGGGCTATGCTGCAAATATTCTTCTTAAAGATGCAAGAAAAACTATGTGTTCCCTCATATACCTTTCTTGCGGTATTGCTCTCCTACAGCTCCATTTTCATATTGGTGCAATCCTTTTGTTTTAAACTTATACACGGAGCATTGTCATACCCGGTTCTTTGCAAATTTGTCTTCTTTCATGCTTAAGAATTTATATAACTTCTGGTGTTAACAATATTGAGTATTTTGAGTAGGAAACCAGTTGAAGATACATGTAAAACTGAGGGGAACAAGAATATTTTTTCAAGATGTATTTCAAAAGCCACTAGGTTCACATACAAAGAGGAATTGCTATCCCCCTTGCCATAAGTATATAGCAGTTTCGTGATACCTTGTAGATATGCGAAGAACTTGCAGATACAGCATGCACAACCTGGATAATGATATGCTGCATTTGATGGATATAATGAATGTATTAGCACATTATATTATCCTCTTAAAGTGGGCTTTCTCAAGTATTGCATTTTATGTGGGTGGACTTGAGTTTACTCCCATCATTCTTATGGCCATATTAGAGTTTTAATGGAAGTCAATGAGTTTAAGATGCACACTTTTCGCATTTCCAACACGGTCTTATAGAACATATAATTTTATTCGCAATTGCAGGATTCTATCTTTCTGGAAGTTGGGTAGATTCTTATTCGCAACCGAAGGCTTGTATCTTGTTGGAAGTTATGCTTGAGGGATTTCATTGAATCCTTATGCAACAATTACCTTGCTTTTACACATCAGCAAGCAAGTACAATGTTTCTTGATACTCTTATTTTAAGTTATTATTTGTCGTTCAAGTTCTCAAAAGGGAGTATTGAGGAACCTTCTTTTTGTTGCTTGTATGATATTTGTGAATGTGCGTAAGAATTTTCTAGCTAACACAAACCATTACATCTAACAGTTTGAAATTAAATCCCCCTGAAACCCCCTTTGGTTTGGGCGTATATTCACACGGGGGGTGACACAGGGCAGGGGAGCCCATAAAATCTTATAATACATGTATAAAATCAACATCATTTAGTACATTGCCTCAAACGTTATAGTACTTTGCAAACCGCTTTATACATTATACCAAAACTTGTACAAGCACACCCCACAAACGAGGATTGTTATCTACGGTCTAGATTGAGGAATAAAGCGCACATATGCCCATCCAACAGCTCTCGATGCCCGGAGTCACCCCCCGTGTGAATATGCATTATATTATACCTTCAAAGATCCAAAACTCCATGGCATAATGCATGCTTCTGCTTGTATTCCCTGTTAAAAAAACAAAATAGAAGATGAAGGACGAAGAGAATATAGCTTCAACAAAGTTTACACAAAGAATTAAGAGCATAACTTATTTAGCATGTTTTCTAGAGAAATCCTCCAGATTTGGTACAAATTGTTGTTTGCGCACAACTTATTCAGTTTGCTCAAAGCCTCACTCTTAATTTTCTTCACTTCAGACGATGTAAGTGGTATTTACTGCAAATTCCACTCCTTTTGGTGTAAAAGTACTAAATAGTAGAAAATGCTTTCCCCAAAAATACACAATGAAGAATTTGAATGACCATCTCTCTTTCTTCCTCCTTGGCCTACACATTGCAGCTTAAAGAGCTAGATATTTGCAAATTATTTGCAATCATGGCATGGCCTGCATACCTCAGAAGAGGATTGAACTCTTTTTGTACCTACTCATTATGGCTTACACTGATGCAGAACGTATGGCACTCTAGCAGTATTGCAAACATCATATATTATTTGCACCAACAATATTATTACACCAAAGAAGAGCCCTCTTTAACATACTCTATTAAACTCAAGAATAAAGTGAAGACTTAAATCCATAACCTCTTCATGTGAACATATACAAAATTTTGACCTCTTCACGTGAACATATACATATACACCTCTATGTATGCATACACCAGCATGGAAAATTCTGACAACAACAATTAATGCAACATCAAATGCTTCAAATGTTTGATGAAAAGGATAGAAATGTGCATCTGCCTTACTCGAGATTTTAAACTCACTTAGAAGTCCCCATCACAGTCTCGGCTACTGGCACTAATGAGGGAACTATCAAGCTCATTAAATATTCATGCACTAGACTTGTACAAATTAAAATATAACATTGAAACAAAAATCATAAACTACCAAGCAGAACTGCTAACTAGAAAAGCATAAGAGATAGAAGAGCATACATTTAAAGCGACACAATTTTTAGCTCGAAGTTGTTGGATGGATATGCTAGGCCTGCAACAAACCTATAATGAATTTAAATACAGTATTAAACAGAATGCATTTTGGACAAACCTTGAAATAAGCAAACCTAAAGCAGATGAAATCTTTGATGAATGCAATATCTAGCATTATAACAGGTTTTTTTTTTCTAGTTTTGTACGTTCTTTCCTATGGTTTTACTATGATTTAAACGGCGTATTCCATGAGGTCTACTAATCCATACAAATAGAGTGCGCACCATATTTTCTTTTGCTTCCTCTTTTTTTTCATCAGTTTTCTAATGGTCTAGTTAGGTATGTAGACATCATCCCATGCAAACATCGGCCCGTTCTGTTTTAGGGCAACAGAAAGGGCTGCCAAAGGGCTGCCGAATTCATCTGTCTCTCTGTTGGGGTCGATGGCACGATCAGCTGTTGCATGGAAACCCTTTCATTGCAAAGTATCTGCGCATCACAGATCCGGGCCCGAATATTTGTGATCCAAAAACGATCCTTGCACGCAAGCTGAATCTATAAAAGATGTAAGACGTCACTTGAGCTTGAGAGATCATCGGAACAAAGTTTGAAGATGAAGGCTTTATTACTGGCATCCGCAGTGATTTTGATTGTGTTGCAGTTTGCAGACGCATATAAGACTCATAGGGTTTCAAACCTGGTGTTCTATCTTCATACCAAAGTATCAACACCCAACGAGACCTTTCGAGTGGCACTGCAGACGGAAACTGTATACTGTTCAATCGCGTCATGTTAGGTAAGTAAAACATATCGAATTTCCTCTATCAAATTTTCTATCTATTTAACGATCTGTACTTTTTACTGTTGTATTGTTGTATTTCACAGAATTACCACAATAATGATACATTCTTTGGCCCATATCGTGAAAATAATTGCATGAGGTACCATTTCATTGATTCAATACTTGAAATGCTTTAAAACTAGTCTGCTGTGGGAAAATGTGGCATCTGGAAGAATGATATCTTTGAAGATATAGCAGGCAATCTTGAAATGAGAAGCATGGAAACTATTTCTGGGCAAAATATGGCGAAGCAAAAGGCCGCTTCTGCTACCACTTTGAGTTTGCAAAATGCTTATAGATGCAGATATGTTATGCAATTTTTGGTCATGGCTGTCTCATTCCTGGCCTGGAAGCATTTGCAGATGCTGTTTTAAATGGGATATGACTTGATCTGCACAATTTTTATACAGAGTGCATCTTCATTATGACATCATGGCCATCTCATTCCTGGATTGGAGGCATTTCTAGATGCTGTTTTAAACGGGATAAGACTTGATCTGCACAATTTTTATACAGACTACATCTTCATTACCACAATCTTTTTTGATTTGTTTGACATAATAATGCTCCTTCTTTAAGTTGTTTGAAGAATAATGCTCCTTCTTTAAGTTGTTTGAATTGTGCAGGCAATCTTGAAATGAGAAGCAAGGAAACTATTTCTGGGCAAAATATGGCCAAGCAAAAGGCTGCTTCTGCTACCATTTTGAGTCAGCGAAATGCTCTCTAGATGCAGATATGGTATGCAATTTAGGTCATGGCCGTCTCATTCCTGACCTGGAAGCATTTCCAGATGCTGTTTTAAATGGGATAAGACTTGATCTGCACAATTTCTATACAGAGTACATCTTCATTATGACGTCATGGCCATCTCATTCCTGGCCTGGAAGCATTTCTAGATGCTATTTTAAATGGGACAAGACTTGATCTGCACAATTTTTATACAGAGTACATCTTCATTATCACAATCTTTTTTTATTTGTTTGACAGAATAATGCTCCTTCTTTAAGTTGTTTGAAGAATAATGCTCCTTCTTAAGTTGTTTGAATTTTGCAGTACGTTGATAGAATAATGCTCAAAGCAAGGGGAGGTTGCATATAATCTAGAAATCTTGTTTTGTGGTCTCGCACACAATTATGCCTGAATAATCCAGCCTTGAGGCTTGGGCCTCGCCTATGTCCTATTGGCGCCATTGCGCCTGGTGCACCTTTCAAACACAGGAATCTAGACTCTTGCACCATCTCAACAAGTAAAAGAATCTCCCATCTTTCTTGTGCATTTCCAGAATGTAGTTAAAAGCTTCTGTAATTGCAAAAAGCTTCTATAATTGCATGTACCGTTTCAGTAGATGCTCTTCTCATTTTTACTGATGGTGTATAAATTCCATAGAAGTGTGATACAGTTAGTGGCATGCTGAAGCCTCATTTCAGGTGATACATGTCCTTTAGAATAAAACGTGCTTTTTCGATTCACGATTATATCTTCAAACTACAATACAATGGTTCCAAATCTCAATTCTTGTTGCCTCACATATTAATTTATCTTTCTATGGTTATATTATGACATATTGTATCTGAGGCTATGATACATCATCCATCATTAGAGTATTAGGTAATGTCTATATCTACACCCCTACACCATCCTTAAGGCCCCGAAGGGGCCAAAAATTTTTTTAGTTAACATAAACCATTAACACACAACTACCATTAACATTATTAACACAAACCATTGCATTTAACACATTTAAATTAAAACCCCCTTAAACCCGGGGCAACGAGAGCTGTCGGATGGGCATATTTGCCCTTTATTCCAACATCTGGACCGTACATAGCGATCCTCGTTTGTGGGGTATGCATGTACAAGTTTTTGTATACTGTATATTAAGGTTTGCAAAATACTATAAGGTTTGAGATAATGTACTTAATGGTGTTGATTTACCTTAATCCAGAGCATCCACAAACTTCTGTATTGGAGCTTTGCAGGTAGCAAAAAACTTGACTTTGAACCAAAACAAAACCTGCAATATAAATCAAACAGGGTAGAAGAAAACAGGGCTGGCGTTGCTCTAACTGTGGTAGAAGACCATTTATACACCTTGCTGAAGCCCTAGATTTGCAAACCTGCATCAAATAGACTTGTGGACCGAATAGAATTTCACAAGCATTCGAATGGAGTAGCTTACGTAACCCATACCGAAAATGGATACCTCTATTGGCAAAGGGCATGGAGAAGAAAGAATAAATCCTCTGTTTTAATATGATGGTGCCTGAAGCCTGAAGCCTGAAGAAAAAACTTGTGATCAAGCAAAGGCAAGAACTTTACGGCAATACACCAGCCACCCATGTCAAAAAATAATTACCTGAAGTTGAAGTTGAAGCTCCAGCCTGGTGTAATGGCAATGCGAAGCCTAAGGTGTAATGACGATGCTCCTGAAGACCTAAACCTTAAAAAAAGCAAATGAAGAAATGAAAGAACCAGAAGCCTTTGAAAAATCTGCTACCAGACTCGAAGAGATCTAATATTCCAAACCCCTATGATCTTGAAGAACCCCTATGATTCAGAGCCTTGGATCTTGAAGAACCCCTAATGTATCAAACGGGTGAAGAGTTCCTGCCTAGACCTCCCCTTCACGGCCACCTACAAAAAAATGGTGGTGCAGCCATATTCTACTTCGGTCGTCTAACCAGTCACACACATGTATCATATGGTTTTTTAATGGTGACCCCTTGGATATGTCTTAACGCAATTATGCTCAACATGGCCATCTAGAAGAGGCCATTGCACTCTTTAAGAAAATGCCCTGAAGAGGTCTAGTGTTTTGGAATTCTACACTGTCAAGGCATGTTTATTGAGGTCGAATGGGTGATGCACTACTGCAGCTATTTTGGCAAATGCAGATCTAAGGCTTTAAGATGGATGTTCTATCAGATGTGCATGGTCTGATTATATGCAGTGGAATTGAATCGGATGTTGCAGGTCTAGATTCATGATGAAATAACACAAAATTTCATTTTAAATAAATTTTATGCAACATTAAACGCACTGTTATTTTTCACATAGAACTGTTCAATTTTCATACAACATAAAATGCCTCTATCATACTTGGGTTTTGAATTTACACCAATTTTGTAAAAAGAACTTGGCTGCACAAGTTCTCCTTTTAAGACGTGAGAGCTTTTTTGCTTTCCTAATCGTCCGATTTTTTGTTTTTGCTTTGGCATTTGTCTTATTTTTTATTAAAAACCTTTTTTTCTCAACCAAAATTTTTGTAAAAATCATTTGCAAACGTTAAGGAAATTAAATTAACTAGTTGACATTGCAAATCAAGTTAAACCTGGGAAAGTCACACGGAAATCAAGACACGGAAAGTCTGGACACGGAAAGTCTGGGAAAGTCTGGGAAAGCAACATTTCCGAGTTGTGCCAAGATTTCCAGTGAAAGTTCTTTTTGGGTATTTTTAGGCAGGGTTTTCGACGACGCCGCTTACAAAACCCGCCACTACAGACGCTCTTGTTGTGTCACAAAATGTTGAAATGTTCGGTCCGTAACCTAAAACTCATCCAACGTAACCTAAAACTGGCCCAATAGCATTGCAAGAACTAGGAAATCTTGGCGACAACTCGAAATGTTGTTTTGATCTTGCTTTAATCTTCGGCCCAAATTTCTAACTTGGAACCTGAACTTAGAAAGCCTCGTAACCTAGAAACAAAGCAAAAACATTAGAAGGTATAAAAATTTGAAGCAGAAGTTAAAACAAGATAAATCTTTACCTTATTTCTGTCGAGCGCCTTCAGCTACACGCCGAATCTTGAAGAAATAAAGAACAAAGAAAAAAATCAGTTCTAAACTAAGTAGAATCGCGCTCAAAACTCATTCAGAAGTTGGAGGAGCATCATTAATCACCAAAGAACTAAATCTGGCGCCCAGCGCCAAGACCTACGCGAAGATCGCCGGAGTAGACCTCCGGACCTCCGCCATCGCAAAACAGAGGAGAGAGAAAAAAAGGGGGGATGCACGGAATTTCCAGGAAGCAGGGGATTATGGCTGGAGCTGGAGTCCCTTTTTCTGGTTTCGGGTTGGAAACCGGGGGCGCCGCCGCCGCCGGGCTAACGCCGCCGGCTGGCGGCGCCGCCGCGGCTTCCAAATGGAAACCCCTCAAAGGTGGCGGTTCCCTAGCACCTAATTGTCCTATTTTTTGTTCTTGCTTTGGCATTTGTCTTATTTTTTATTAAAAACCTTTTTTTTTCAACCAATTTTTTTGTAAAAATCATTTACAAACGTGAAGGAAATTAAACTAACTAGTTGACATTGCAAATCAAGTTAAAACTGAGAAAGTCTGGAATAAACACTCTTTATTGCATCAAACAAAAAGGACCAAAAAAGGACCCCTCGTGAAGCTAGGTTATCAAAAACAGGAAACCAGTGTATCTATCTAAGCAAAATACTCAGAAGAGTTTTTTCTGTTTTGTGGAAGATCTAAGCGCCTTCAGCCTCTTCTTCAAATTCGCCTTCTTCATCAGCAGTAGCATCCTGGTACTGCTGGTATTCAGAAACCAGATCATTCATATTACTTTCGGCCTCTGTAAATTCCATTTCGTCCATGCCCTCTCCGGTGTACCAATGCAAGAAAGCCTTTCGCCGGAACATGGCGGTAAACTGCTCGCTTACTCGCTTAAACATTTCTTGAATGGAGGTCGAGTTTCCTATAAATGTCGAAGACATCTTCAAGCCCTTGGGAGGTATGTCGCAAACGCTGGATTTTACATTATTAGGTATCCATTCAACGAAATAGGAAGAGTTCTTGTTCTGCACATTTAGCATCTGTTCATCCACTTCCTTAGTAGACATTCTGCCTCTGAACATGGCGGATGCTGTTAGGTATCGGCCATGGCGGGGATCTGCCGCACACATCATGTTTTTAGCATCCCACATTTGCTGTGTTAACTCTGGAACTGTTAGGGCTCTGTATTGCTGGGAGCCTCGGGATGTTAGAGGCGCAAATCCGACCATAAAGAAGTGAAGCCGTGGAAATGGAACCAGATTTACGGCAAGTTTTCGCAGATCAGAGTTTAGCTGACCAGGGAAGCGCAGGCAGCATGTTACCCCACTCATTGTTGCAGAAATCAGATGGTTCAAGTCCCCAACTGCGAAATAAGCATCAAAGAGACCATGTAAGTAGCTTAGTTCTTGTTAGTTGAATGGATTAGTTTTCTATTTAAACCGCCGATCGATCAAGCATCCAAATTCAATCAATAGTATTAGTTAACGAAAAATCGCTTCAATTCTTTAGTTAGAACAGAACGGCTAAGATAATTGCTTAAATTCCTTGTTTATCAGAGCTTGTGAAGAAATCTTCCCATTAACGTTTTGAAGTCCTTAAAGCATTTTCTCATAGCACAAAAGAGAAAACTTGTGGAGGAATTCTCAGTTCAGATCTTATCTACTTATCTTGAAGATATAAAGTAAGAACATCAATCCGGTTTAGTGAATTGTTAAAGGAATAAACGAACCCAAAGCAGCAGAATAAATGTAGCTTTACTTAAAGATATGCACGTTTGAGAGATCACTTACAGGTTGGGGTGGTAAGTTTGAGAGTTCTGAAGCAAATATCATAGAGAGCCTCGTTATCTAAGACCATGCACTCATCAGCATTCTCGACAAGCTGGTGGACAGAAAGTGTAGCATTATATGGTTCAACGACAGTGTCTGACACCTTTGGGGATGGCACAACTGAGAAAGTGACCATCATTCTATCGGGATACTCTTCTCTAATCTTGGAAATGAGCAGGGTCCCCATGCCAGAACCTGTACCTCCACCCAATGAGTGGCAGACCTGAAATCCTGTATCATGCAAAAGCAGATATAAATATATCAGACATGTAATCTCAAAGTGAAAAAAATTCAGTGCATTTGAAAGTTTAGATGCATAACAGCTCAGAAGCAATGCAGTCATGTTATCCTAGCCAGCCAATGCAGTTAATGCATGGCATCATCCTGCTGAACTCATGTTTACGTTCAACTTAGCCAATTTAAAATATTAGAAATGTATCTATCTTATTCTAAATGCATGTCTTTTCTGCATTTTAATAACTGAATTATTATCCTTTTATACAGAAACAGAGGATTAATTGCATACCTTGAAGGCAGTCACAACTTTCGGCTTCCTTTCGCACAACATCAAGCACAGAATCAATTAGTTCTGCTCCCTCAGTGTAATGACCCTTAGCCCAGTTATTTCCAGCACCAGTCTGGCCAAAACAAAGTTATCAGGTCTAAAGATCTGGCCATAAGGGCCAGATCGAACGCTATCCATGGTACCAGGCTCCAGGTCCATGAGAACAGCACGAGGTACGTATCTACCACCACTAGCTTCATTAAAATAGACATTGATACGTTCAAGCTGGAGATCAGAATCCCCGTGGTAAGTTCCGGTTGGATCAATACCATGTTCATCACAGATAACCTCCCAGAATTTGGCACCAATTTGATTTCCACATTGGCCTCCCTGGATGTGAAGGATTTCTCTCATTTTTGCTGATTGATCCTCCGGAAATAACTAGGAGTAAGAATTGGGTGAGAGAACGGGCTGGTTGAGGGGACGCGCCTCTTACATATCCATCCTAGCTTTGCAGTTGCGCAGATCGAGCCGTCTATCCCATTAACTGCCTTGGCGCATCTTGATGCTTTCCTCTACGGCTTGGATTGAATATCTCATACCATTAGATTTTTATTTTAATTTTCCATTGTGATCTTTGTTTCACGCCAAGGTTAATAAAAAATAGCAAGGGGAATCAAAGATCTAAAACCATCCTCGGCATCCATCCACGAATTTAAGGCTACGTTCCCATGCGCCTCCGACCGGACTCAAGATTCAAGGCAAGTAGTTCAGAAATCCCCCTCCATTTCTGAAAAATCCAAGGCAGCCTTGGAAGTTGACCTCAAATTTTGAAGTTAAATATGAACATGGGAACTGGCTCGACTTCACCTTGACAAGAAATTTGGAAGTCTGGTCTGTTTCATGGGAACGTAGCCTAAGTCTCTTCCGTCATGTGTCTACTTTCACAGTTGTTCACGAGAGAAGAACGAGTTGTGATTGTAAAGAAATGAACTTCTCACATAAGTTCTATTTTATGAAGTTCTGGTTTTTGATTCGTTTCAAAATGTTGCTGGCGCATCTAATATGCTTTTGTCATGGCCTTTGGTTCTTGCACCACCCTACCCACTATCTTGACAAAGGTCATTGTGAGAAGGAATCAAACGATTTGAAACTATCAAATTGCTAGGAGCTCCATCACCTAAAGATTGGAGCATATATCTAAGATGGGGTTTAAATACATCATCATCTCCAAGAGATAAGACCGTCAGGATGGGCAAGCAACGTATTTGTTTGTAACCCAACCAAGATTTGTAAGCAGGACTTGTAAGTAGGTAGACCTACTACAGATTTGAAAATCAAATATTAGGAGGTTAAGATAATAATAGACTTCGCAAGTTACCAACATCTAAATGCTATGGCATACCATGCACCTTCTTGAGTACATAAGATCATCGTTGTATCTATAAATGATCATAAATTTGCTTATTGTTCATATATTGCACCTCCTACAACATCATGAAATGACAACGCCACATGAACCTTGTTGAACATCCAAATAGCCATTGTAATTGACGAGAGAACATGCATGTTAACAAAAGCATAACATTCCACGTGCAATCTTGGTTGTTATGTGCACCATGTAAGATTTGTTGTCAAAATTTGAGGTCGAATGGCTGCACAATATTACTTTACTTAGATCTAATTAAATAAGCAACACTCATGTCAATGGATAATTGAAATAAATGAAATTAAATGCATTGAGTGCTAGGATATTGCAGTTTAAGTGTGATTATAAGAATGAGAGTTTACTAAATGATTGATATACTTTTTGATGTAGCAACAAAAGGCATTCTACAACTTATTCTTAAGCTATCATGCCATAAGTAAAAATAGAAATGCTCACAACTTCTTCCATCTTTGCCCTTCAAAATGCTTTTTAAAAAGACAATTATACTTTGAGCATGTTGTACAATATTGAACTTCCATCTTTGTTCTGTTCGTTGGATCTTGGAGTTCACTTCACTATTGATGGAATCGATTGATGGTGCAATTGATCTACTGGAGTGTAAGGTAATGGGATGCATGGAGTCCTTTAACTGAAAAATGATAACATATAGCAAATGCTTTGTAAGTAAATTTCATTGAGGATGTTGACAAAATCAAATTAAAATGTTTTCTGTCCTTTTTTCAGCAAACTCAAAGTACAAGATTTCCTTGAATTCTAGCTTGTCCACATGTCATGTCACGTCAGTCAAATCTATTCTAAAAAATTAGATTCTTGGAAGGAGGACTCGCGATATACGCACACCAAACACCGGATAGATATGCTTTTCATTCATCGCAACAACAATATATATCGGGTTTTTTGAAATGAGTGGGGTAGTCGACCATAGGAACAATGTTGGATCACCGCATATAAAAAATAATAGTATAATGATAGGGCTAGGCAAAGTGAGAAAAATTGACAAAGGCTTCTCATCGGGATGGAAAACCCTGCCCTTTTGGGTTTTCTCGCTAATGTTCTCGAGGTAATGCATGTGATGCCCAAATGAGAGTGGAGATGATTGAGACCAATGGAAGACATAGTCTGTAGGTGCCTGTGAGTTCTGACCTGAAAAAATAACAAACTATATTGCGGTAGTACTAACCACATATGAATGTAATAACTCTCATGAAGCTCAATCTGTGTGCCCTGCGAGTCGCCAAAAAAAAAAGAACATAAATTGCTCAAAACAAAGTAGCCTCCATTAGTACGAACAGAAAATAACTGGTCAATGAAAAATGAAAACCTCCAGAGCGGCTGGTTGCGCATGACATGCGAACAAAAGACCTCTATAACAAGGAGGGGATGGTTGTGCATGCCACCCGAACAAAATATAAATAATAAAACATGAAAATAACCGAAAACCTCCAGAGAGGTTAGTTAGGTGTGGCCCGCGAAAAACATATCAACAACATAAATGGAAAACAAAATATTTTTATAATATCTGATAACACTTGCCAAGCGAAAAACAAAATCAAAATTTCTCAATTTGGAGTGTGGGTTTTCACAATGCTACTATACGGTTGTGAGAAAAACGTTGAATGGAGAACAACTTCTAAGAGGCCGAATATATATCGCTCATCCTCTCCGGAGAATGTTGATCTGACGCGGTGTGATCAAAAGCATTCTCGGAGGAGGACTTCACAATATATGCACACCAAACACCGACCGAAAGAGAGAGAACTCTACTCACTATCCCGAGTGATGAGACAACTGCAACTGTTGATGAAGATCTAAAAGGAATATACCAAGCATGAGAAGGTGACTAACGCCATCATCTTGCTACTTTCACGAATGTCATATTCTTTTCTCAAAGAATGCCATTTTGCTATGGGGTATATCCACACATAAATTGACATTGGCCCCTTTTCACAACAAAATTGCATGAAAAAGTCTCCAAAAATTTACTCTTCTTTTCAAGTCAAAGTGTATTTGCTTCAAATACTCAAAGATCTCACGCTCACCTTGATTTATAAAATGACATTTCATTTTCACGAGAACCATTAAATAAATGTAGCAAAATACAATTCCTTGTTGATGCTCTATATCGCATGAAAACACACACGTCAAGTATACACCAAGTATAATATGCCTAGAGTTTTTGAAAAAAATGAGGTGTAAAAGACTGCCTGGACTGCTTTCCAATTATTGGTAAGGATACCAACTACCAATTTGTATTTGCTCATAATTTTAATATTAGTCATATGTACATAACCAAGTCTCAGATGCTGTAATTCTATTGGACTTACTCTCGCAATACTTGGAAGACCATTTAAGCAATATAATTTTCTTCTTATTCTTGCTAGTATACTCCCTCCATTTTCCAACGGTTTTCTCATAAATATATGCATCAAAATCTACTTTATATCTAGATTTGCAACTAAAACTAGATTGTAGAATAGAATAGAGTTTTTATCGTCCATGGAGATTGTATAACGAGATTGTAGAAAATATAGAGCATTATCAAGAGATACCATATTCTCATCATGCCATTCATATGTACAATGCCATGAAGGGTGCAAGGAAAAGTTGGGCAAGAAAGATCCTTGGCTTTCAAAAACCGAAGCGAATGGCTTGTCATCCTCGAAAATCTCTACTTATAGTGCCCTATTGCATGAACTTCGATAGTGTATGGCTGCCACCTAACATAGGTAAATGTGCGATGCCACTTAGCATAGGTGCATGAAAGGCACTTGGAATATATAAAAAAGGATGATTGGCATAACTCCATGATTATGGTAATAGTGTCCTTGGAAAGTCGGTAACTTGTAGCTAAAAGGTCATTGGTTCAAAATCCATCTTCGACATAAGCCTTTTGCATATATGTGCGGCAACCATCTTCGTATTTATATCCGTATGATCATCACACTATCCCCTCCTCATCACACTATCCCCTCCTCACATTCATCTGAATCTAGATTGTTAGAACATATAATGGGGCTATAGAGACCACCACACATAAATAGAAACTATAGAAACACACTATCCCCCTCACATTCATCTAAATCTAGATTGTTTAGAACATATAATGGGGCTATAGAGACCACCACACACAAAAGGAAACTATAGAAAAACACACTATCCCCCCTCATCACACTATCCCCTCCTCACATTCATCTGAATCTAGATTGTTAGAACATATAATGGGGCTATAGAGACCACCACACATAAATAGAAACTATAGAAACAAACCTCTTGATAACGGATGACGTGGGGCTGTCTTTGCCAATGTTGGGTGGGTCATGTCCTCCAAAGTGAAGGGTTGGATGATGAGTAAATGAATAATCATGAAGAATCAAGCTTGCGAATAGGAAGCAAAGATTTAAGAAAGAATCCCCATTTATACCCTCTAAAAGCGTCAAGAAGATCCACTTTAATCCTTCGCAGGAAAACTTCCAAGGAGGAGGTTAGGTGTGGATTATGCCAAAAGCAAGGATCCATTAAATTGATAGAGGACAATAGAGGCTCATATGGAATGAAAATTGAGCAAGCACATACTAACCATTTGCTCAAAGGTTTGCAAGTTCTAAATTAGTCAAGCAAGATAGTAAATGAATAAAAAGAAGAAGACATTGTTTAATATGATAAGTCGATTATTGGCAAAAGGGCCAGAATTGAGAGGCACTCTCATGTACCCCAAAATGCCAATGCAAGCTAAAGCAAAGAAAAGCCAAGCTTGTTTAATATGAGGTGGGCCTAGGATGATAGATGTAATCCCAAAATGCCAATGCAGGGGAGTGGAAGCCCTAAGACCTTATCTCTTGAGGAAGTTAAGAGGCTAGAAAAGATGTCATCCCAAATCTTGAATTGGTAGAACAAGCATTTCAATGGCTTAATTGGTTAGAAATCTATTTTGAGCCACCAAAAGGGAGATGTAGTCGTGGTGTTGCCCATTGCTCTCTAGTTATGGGGAGTTGCCGCTTCTTGGTGGGGGCTCCTCATGGGAAGCGGGTGGAAATCAATAGTTGGGGAGATTTTTGTTAACTCTTTATGCAAGAGTATGCCCCTCATCATGATGAACATTATGCCTTGATTCAGCTTAAAAGCATCGGACAAATAGGCATGTTACAACAATACACCAACACTTTAAGGGGTATATTTACAAGGATCGAGGATATGCCAACTGGATGCAAGTGAGTTATTTTGAGGATGGTCTTTGAGATCAAGATCCTCAAGGCACACATTAGGGGTGTAAATCAAAAGGGGATTTTAAGTCCGCCATGTCCTTAGTAATTTAAAATAGCAAGTTCCCGAGAGGAAGAAGGGAAGAAGAGAGCAAGAAATCTGCCGCTTCCAAGAATGGAAGAAAAGAGAACTTGAAAATAGCCAAGGAGGACCAAAGAAAAGGACTAGGGTAGCCAAGCTAATCTTCCAAATAATGACAAGAACAAAGGGGAGGCATACGGGGAATAAACCCACTAAGCCATGTTCTTGCGGGGATTGCCACAACATCATAAAGGAAAGAAGATGATGGCCTCAAACAACCAAGCAAGCTAAGCTAAGGGGAGGAACGAAGTAACTCTTTCCATAGCCAGGAAGAGCTCAACTCAACTTAGCACAAGAGTTAAAGTTGGTATGGTTCAAGCAGCACCATATGAGATTAAGACTAAAGCTGGAAAGTAGATTCAACATTGGAGCCACGGGGTGATTGGCGTGCACTTGACTATTGATTTAGCAAAACTAACAAGATTTGATGTGACACTGTGTATCAAATGGCTTTAAATGATTAGTCCTCCTATTGATTGGAAGAAATACTTATTAGTTATTTATAAGGTAGGAAAGGAGGTCGCCGTTTAGGGTACTTCCTTAAGTCAATAACGGCTATGCAAGCCAAAGGTTGTTTCCATTCGAATATTAATGAAAAATATATTTCTATGTTCTTGACTCCCCCTAGATTCTATAAACATATAAATGCTATGGATAAAGATAACAAACTTGAGAGTTTGCTTGATAAATATAGGGATGTGTCCAGAGCGAGTAGCATTACGTGAAATCTCTCATGAGATACAATTCGAATGGGAAAACTAAGCCAGTAGCCAGGGTGCCATATTAGCTCAGAGCAAGAAGAGGTAAAAAAAAAAAAAAAAAAAAAAAAAAATTAAAGAATTGCTTCAAAAAGGTTTCATTAAGTCCTAGCAAGTTTCACTATTTGAAGGGCCCGTGATCCGTGTAAAGAAAAAGGATGGATTGACTCTATGGCCTTAAATAAAGCCATATGGATCGTTACCCAATGCCTAGGATTATTTCTCTAAAATTGATCTAAGGAGTGGATATTATCAAATTAGCATTAGGGAAGGGTATGAACCCAAAACGGCTTTTTGAACCAACCAAGGGCACTTTAAGTTTACAGTAATGCCATACGGATTGACTAATGCGCGGTTAATGAATAATATATTTTAGGGGTATTTAAATAAGTTTATCCAAATATTTTTGCATGATACTTTAATCTAATGGAGTAAAGAGGAACATTTGGAACACTTGAAAAGTATTGTTATTTCGGGGAGTGCAAAAACGTTTTGCCAAACTCTCAAGTGTGAGTTGGTAAAAAGCAATAAGTGGCATATCTTTCGCACACAGTCTTTGAAATGGGATTGACCCCATGCCCAGACAAAGTACTGAGTCATAAGGAATGGCCACAACTAGTAGATGTGCCGGATGAGAAGCTTTCTAAACTTAGCCACTTATTATAAAAAAACTTGTTCCAAAAAATTTCAAGGTAACTACTCCCTTACTGGAACTACTTAAAATGGACAAAGCTTTTATGGGGGGAAGAGCAAAAAAAGCCTTTGAATAGATTAAACTCTTGCTCTCAAGTGAACCGGTCCCAGAATCCACGGATTTAAATTTGCCCTTGAGGGTTTGCAAGAGTTGTTGGCTATAGTTCATGCTTTAAAACTTGCTTTGGCATAGCCACCCAAGTTTATAGTATTATAGATCATAAGCCATTGAAATTTCTGCAAAGCCAAAGCAGAAATAAGTCCCGCACGAGCCCCTGGTTGGATTTCTTAAATAAATTTCCTTGAAATTCAACACAACCTAGAAAAGACAACCCAGTTGTAGATGCCCTTCAAAATAAATACATCAACGACATGGTATCTCTAAAATGGGTTAGGCTTCCAAGAAATTACGGGTTCATGTGAGAAGGATCAAGATCCAACCAAAAAAGGGAGGACAATCTTTGGTGCAAAATGATGATTTATGGTTCTATAAGGGACGAATTAATGTGTACCCTTAGTAGAGAACCTTAGAATGAGATTCTTCACGAGTTCCATAATACCCCACAAGTAGGGCATGTGGGGAATGAAAAAAAAAACATGTTCATTAAAGACAATTCTTTTGACTTGGTATGAAACAAGATGTAAAAGCTTATGTATCCACGGTGCCAAGTGTGTCAAGTCAGAAAAAGATCATGACGAGATGGATTGTTATTCTTTGGAAATGCATAAGTATGGATTTCATAGTTGCACTCTCTCGATCAATTGACAACACATACAAGTACTAACGATGATCGATTATTTGACAAAGTATGCCAAGTTCTTAGTATTACGAGGTGATGCTCTTTTGGACAAGATGTGGCAAAGGAGTATCTATGAATTGTGTACCCTACGTTTGATGCGCCATGAAGAATTTTAAGCAATCGAGACTCTAAGTTCATAGGGTATTTCTTTAAAAGATTTCATGAAGAGGCTAGGAGTAAGCCTCGGTATGGGTAGTGGAAATCACACAAAAACCGATGGATCTAACGAGAATGAAGTAAAAGGATCCCGGAGGATATGTTAAGAAGTTTTGTGTTTGAAAAAAACTTAAATGGGAAGAATATTTGCTATGTGTAGAATTCGCTTTATAATAATGTGTACCACATATGTACCAAGATGAATCTCTTTATGACAAGATGGATAGGAGCTTGAGATCATATATTGTGACTAACCAGCCCGTAAGAATTAATTTAGTTATCCATATATCGAAGCTATACTAGCAATATTATATTAGTGTAAGACAAACTTAAAGAAGGTTTTAGATCTAACCAAAGTAAGTGCCAACAAACATCGAGAGAAGTGGCCTTCAAGGAAGGTGAATATGCATTTCTGAATTATTTACCCTTTGACACTATAGGTTGGCACCTTCAAAAATATTGGTCAAGGAAAGATCCTCAAACCGATTAACACATAACTACCATTGACATTAATTGACACAACCATTGGGTCCAACACATTTAAATTAAAATCCCCTTAAACCCCCCTTTGGTTTGGATGCATATTCACACAGGGGTGACTCAGCAACAGATAGTTGGATGAGCATATTCACCCCTTATTCCTTAATCTACAAATGCGTAAAGTTCCTCGTTTTGAGGGTATGCAAGTACAAAAATTTGCTATATTGTATAACAAGATTAGAAAATACTATAAGATTTCAAGCGGAATACTATATGGTGTTGATTTTGTGCGTGCAAAAAATACAATTATGAGGGCTCTACCATTTTCACGTCACCCGTGTGAATATGGACCCAAACCAAAGGGGTTTTTTGGGGGATTTTAATTTAAATGTTTGAACCCAATGGTTGTGTTAATTAATGTCAATGGTAGTTATGTGTTGGTTGTTAATGTCAATGGTTGTTATGTGTTGGTTGTTATGTGTTGGGGATTTAATTTTTATATGTTGGATGTTAATGGTTTGTGTTGCAAAAAATTTGTTGGCCCCTTTGGGGCCTTAGGGACGCCCCCTCCTTCCCAGGTGTGACAAAAAGTTTTAGAATTCAAAGCGAAAAAAACTAGAATTCATTTGAGGCTTTCATCAGAGAGAGCTTTTGAATTTCATCACAATAAAACAAATAGAACATAAGTAAAAGTTACCATAAAGATAGGCCGGATTGATCCCATTATTCTGAAAGTCATAAAGTTTGCAACACCCATACACAAACATTTTTCAACGGAATTTAATGCGACCTTTGGCCTCCATGGATTCTTGTCGTGAGAAACCAAAAGTGGGCCGCTTGTTAGCACAAGGATCTAGAAGCCTTGGAATTTGCTTAATAACTGCCTCAAAATCTAAAAAATGCATGGTAATTTTTTGCAAGCTTCATTCGAATGAGCCATAAAACAATATCCAATAAGCAATCATGTATTAATCACCGGTAGGATGTGAAAGCCTACCAAACCCCGTAGAAAAAATTGTTGTTTTAGCATAGATAACTTAACCAAACATATCCATATCATACACTATCAAAAGATCTAGGAGAGAGCTTTCTAACGCAATAAAAAGCATCTCAAAACAGAGCTCTAGATTAAAAGTAATGATAAGAAATGTGTTGCCGGCTGAAACCGCATCTACATGCGCCTTCAAGCCCCCTTCATGTGTCCATTATGCACCACACACACAAAAAGAGGGCTTTTGTTGTGAGCCATTGGTTGTTGACCATTATGCACCACACGCACAAAAAGGGGCTTTTGTTGTGAGCCATTGGTTGTTGACACAAAAAGGGCTTTTTTGTGAGCCATTGGTTGACCATTGGAAAAAAAAAGGCTAAAATCAATGGCTCGAAATGGTGCACTCTAGATGTGCGCATTAGTACATCCGCGTGAATACATCCGAAATCATAGGAAAACCTTAGTGAAAGCGTACAAAACACAAAGAAAACCCACGTTATTATGCTACATATTACGGTAAACCAACTCAAGAAAAGCTATATTGTCCCACGGACAATGTGATAGCTCCGGCGACAATATCTGAGTCCTTAGATCTAAGGTAACTCTGGCCGATTCTAGACCGTGCATTTGGAAGTTGCGCCAATAGCATTATTGCAAAGTACTTGATCTTGTGGCGAGGTCGAAAACCACTCTCAGAGGCCACATGGAAGAGTGAAGAGTATGTGCAACAAAATTCTCATCGACTCAAACCCCATGGAGGCCATGAAAGAAAGGAGAAGTAAGAATTATGCACAACAATGACTTGTTTCGACCCGGTCACACTTTTAGGCCATCGGAGGGACTTATGAAGAGGACTTCATTCTTACCTATAAATAATTATCTTCCACTGAAGGAGACTGTAGGTCGAAGACCATTCTTTCTGCAACCTATTCCGAACTTTAAAAGTTTTGATGTTATGTATATAAGTAACGCATTAGAGGGGGCATTTTTTGATAAATTTTAAAATATATAGGGGTAAGATGGTAATTATCCCACTTAAAAAAAAAAAACTATTCTATTCTATTCTATTCTATTCGTAGGGGTATTTTGGTGGTTATAATTTGGTAGAAAAGCCACTTCCCAAATTTCTACACTCACAAATTTATGCAGCTCCAATCTAAGGTGCAAAAGCCGGTTAATTTGATGAAATAGATAAAACTTGAAGAAATTACAAGGGCTTTTAACATCTTCTTAGTGGAACGAACTACTTAACTCCCTATATCAATTAGGAAAGGCAATATTGCATGGGACTTTTAGCTTCGTGCAGGTCAGAATTAATGGTCGAGTAAGTGATGGCATTTAAACTTGTGGGATCGATTCATGAAAAATTGGAGTAAACTTCTTATTCGCAATTCATAGATCCTTGCTTGACCGTCCTTCTCAAAGCCATCAATTCAATGCATTCTTAGCTGGCTGCATTCCAGACCGGGGACTATCTTCATCTCCAAATTAGAACTCGATGTTGCACATCTTTTCCAAAATGTCTGAAGGTAGGAACAATCATTTTCTATATATGCTTTCAGCACAAAAGAGAAATTCATGCAGACCATGTCGTGAGCGAACTATTCTTTCGCTTTTATTAAAGAATACCGTGTGTGCTCGCCACAAATAATGGCATATGCATTTTTTTTTGGGATGCCTTTTTTTCTTTGAAAGGGCTCAACAAAACTTTTAAACATAATAGTTCTTGTCTGTGACCTTGTACCAATTATTGCTTAATCTGCAATCTTATTTCATCATTGACAAGAATGCTTAATCATTTCACAAGAGAATAAGCAATCTATTATTTAGATAATGAAGCTAAAAGACTCCATGTTAAAGAATTGTGTCCAAAAAGGATATTTGAGGACAAGCATTTAGTAAAACAGAATAGAGGTGTATGACATAGTATCTGCACTCCACGATATGGCATTATCATTATGCCTCATGTTTACTGCATGCAGCGTACTCTTTCCTGCTCATTTTTTCGTGCTTCACGTGGAACAAATATCTTATCTTCTTTCCCAAACTTTAATAAGAACGAAGAGTTACATCAGCTTCCTTAATTACATCAAAATAGTTAAGATGCTTAAGAGTTAATAGATCAGTTGGGCATGGCATTTGTTATGCATGAATGTGGTCAAGTGGTCTGTTGTAATAGAGCCAATTTTGATAAAATCACAGCAAACAAGTTGACGAAGACCCTTATTATACCTCTATAATTTGAGGATAAAGTGGTTAACATGCTGACTTACATGTTCAAAAGCAAAGGATTTAAGGACTCCAATTTATGTAAGGTTTATCCTTCGCAAGAGTAGTGGGCACCAGAGCATGTGCCAAGATGAGACTAATGCTATAAACAGAAGTGTGGCTTTAAATCGCCCCCATGACTTTGTGTGGTAGCCATGAGAATTTTCAAAGATCCTTGTTGTATTTGTCTTCCACCAATTCCAGAAGGCTATTTAGCATGCCATATCTCTGCAGAACAAGATTGCCTTATTGGAGGCATTCTAGAAAGCTAGAGAAGCTTCACCATTAGTAGACAATCTGATAAGCCTAATTCCTTGGAACTAGCTATGTGTGTGCAATAGGGTTACTTAGAACAAGCCAAACATGCAAGTTACTCAAACAGTGGCAATTCGACGGAAAAGCTTTAAGATCAAATGCCATAATTTATCGAAATGAGGTATCCAGTTAGCTTCTGTCAAATGCGATATCATTGTCAAACCAATCTTGACATTGCTTCTAGACAAGTATAGCATAGCACAATGAAAATGTTGCAGATGAGAGGCAAAAGGACCTCTTTGATAAACACTTTCTGCCAATGTACAGCTTAACATGAATTTCTATTGTGGAGGCTTATTTTCCCATTTTCCAGAAATAGAACCCATAAATAGAACATCTGCTTGAGTTGCAAGGTGATATATGAATTTCAGAAAATAATGAAAGGCATCCTATCTTCACATTTTCAATGTTGCATACTTCATCTCGCATACTATTCTTAGGTGCAAGAATATTGAGGCTTGGGTGCAATGCAATACAACATGAAAATTCCAGAAATGATGTTTAGAGAAATTTGTTTGTTAATTCACTCAACGATTCAATGCCATCCCTGCAAATCAAGATTTCAGAAAGCATATGCTTTTGCATATAATGAAATGTTCTTCCCTAATTGTTGCTTAGGGCAGAGCTTTGAGGTCCAGTCATTTCAATTATCATAGTTCAAACTGAGCATTTCCTTTCCTCCAAGGCACATGTGGATGGTTAGAATGCTTGATGCACCTAGTTAACAACTTACTTGCAACATGGCCTTTCAGCATATATCCTTTGGAACTGCCAGTTAGGCTCTAACAATGCCTCTGCTCCCGAGTCCTCAAGAAGCCCTGCAAGTTCTTAATATTGTAGGGAGGAGCATGATGTGAGAAAGGATATTTCTGATTAAAAACATAAATAGCACATTGCCTCTAATTACCTGGAACATATGCAAGAAGCACCAAAACAGATGCATAATAGTAATCAAAAGCAAAGTTGAGCTTATTTGGCATCCTAATACAATACAAATCTGACACCTGCAAAAAGCCCAATTTTGATATAAGTACATGATCGAACACAAAACATAAAAGCATTAAATCACTACACACAAAATCATACTAATGTCTAGACTATGCATTTTGAATATCTTTTGAAAACTCCTCAGCCATTTTCCCAAGTATTTCTGCTAACCTTCATGTATGGCAAAGCCAGGTAAGTAAGTCCAACCTCCCCAAATATCCCAGATGGGTAAAGGAACATGAAGGTACTGTATCTGTGAAAGCAAAAATAAAAAGGCTCAGAACATGCTCGTATATTTGTTTCTATATCCAACTAGGAATGTGCCTACCGCAACCACTGTAGAAACCCAGGGGTCCATCCAACGCCTTCTTTTAGAGCAAAAAATGAATAACGAATCACCTAAACATCATTCACATTGCAGAGATAAGCCAATCAGAAAAAGAAAAGAACACAAAGGTAAGTCCAGTTCTGTTAGGTCTGTTTTTAAGGAACAGCTCGACAATGGCCATATCACTCTACATTTATGTCCTACAAATAGATAGCTTTTGGCAGGTCACAACTTCAGACTTAACAAGTACTCAATCTGAGAATTCAGTCACTAATATCTTGATGAGGGGTTTTCTTTTAAACAGTCTATGTCCTCATCCTCAGAAGGGCTGTGAAGTACCGTAAACTGCTGATTCATTTTGATTGCTGAAGTCTGCTTGTTAATATATCCTTTTACCTATCTGTCACATGACTCAGCTGATGTGTCACTCGACAGCTCATTATCTGCCTACTGATGTGACCTATATCACAACGGCATATCCATGCCCTACTTTTAGTTCGTTTGTTCCATATTGTTATCACTTTTCTAGCTGTTAAAGTACTTTCATAGCATTGTTGCTATTTACATTGGCAGATGGCAGAATATTTGTTATCCTTAAAAACCTAATTTCAAAACACAGCACCAATTCTTTATGAGACCAGCAGTTTGGTCAAGGTCATACACATACTGCAACTAGCTGCAAACTGTATCCCTGATTGTTCTAAATCTCGCCATTATAGAAGTCATCGAGCTCATTCATTTAGACCTTAATTTCAAACAAGTAAAAATATGTACCTCAGTGATCGACCAGCTAAGGATGAGAACTGAGACGATCCAATGCTTTTGTATCTGTCACGGGATACATATCAGAAAGGCAAACGCTATTGGTATTAAAAGCAAATAAATGATGAACTATGTACCTGAGGAAAACTCCAAAGAATGCCCCACGTGACATAAATTCTTGACGCGATTTGAGATAACGTAGCTGATACAGGAGATCTCACAAAGACTAATGCGCAGAAAGAAAAAAATGGATGCTCCCAGCTGATTACAGAAGACGAGGCAAAGGATAGGTTAAAAATATCCCACAGGCATTGTTTGATAACGTAAAGGACATATATAAGGATCGATGAAGTGAAAACAAGCACGACTATACCGGAACAGGATCTGTTCTATAGTTCGTACTAGGAACTATGCTGAAAATGCATAGACAAATCCCATAACCCGGACGATGAATTGAAGCCTGCTGGCTTGAGCGCGATTGCCGGATCTACACTTCCTTGGGAAGTTGTAGACCATAGATGACCGTCACAGTGGTCCATTCTATCACTGTTGAAGGTCAGCAGGCAGTCTGACGGGTTCTCTTTTTCCACTTTGTTGCTTAATGATCCAATCCAAAGATAATTCCACGAATATGCCAAATAAGGATTGAGGAATTTTCACATTACACCTATGTAGAACTCAGTGCTCCACATACGTGTATTCATATGCATATACATATACAAGAAAGAGAATACAAATACAGAAATTGATTGGACGAAAAATTGCATTGATATTGACATAAGACACAAATGAAATTACATGTAGCAACTCCAAATTACATGTAAGCAGCTTCATAAAGAAGCCTGCAGAACAGAAACACAATAGGCAAGAAGAGATAAAACAGATTGACATGAGCTGCCACAGCCCTTGAGACCATATGCACAAAAGACATCATCCCCGCAAAAACCTGGCAGACTCAAGGATTCCATTTGTACAACTCCACCTCACCTCGCCCCTGTAGCAGCCATATCTCCACCAATAGGATAGCAATCACAAGGCACCCAAAATTAAAACACTACATGGTTTTTCCTATGGTTATGACTATAAAACCATTCTACAAAACCAATGGGTGTTTGGGGGTTAATTTCATTAAAAACCATATGTGGCTAAACTTTCTTGTAGGATTGTATTATGGCATGGTAATTGCAAATGGCTATTATGTAGTGTTTGTCAAAGTGGTATTATATGTTGGTAAATGGTATGGTATATATATAATGTTTGAAGTGCACGGTTTGTCAATGTGGTATAACGTGATGGCTCTCGACATGGTTTAATGTAGTGCTCTTTTCATGTGATTTTAATGTGGTGGCTATTGTGGTAAAAGTAGCATGGCTAATTTTCATGGTAAATGCACACGGTTTTCAATGTGTTATATGCAATAAAGCAACAGTATTTAATCGGTCAAAGTGTTTCGGTTATTGTCTTAAGCACTGTTATGTTTATCAAACTTAGATGTAATTCTTTTTTTCCTAAATGTCCGTGGTTTTATAACCCATTACGCCTATTGTTATCATTTATAAACTAGTATCGGTTATTATCTTAAGCACTGTTATGTTTATCAAACTTAGATGTAACAAGTGTTTTTCCTATATGCGCATGGTTTTGTAACACATTACGCCCATTGTTATCATGACATATATAAAGCATGTTCCTTTTCTGTTTTTTTCTATTTTCTTTGATGCAAAAAAAAACCTAGGCTTGACACCTGGAACAAACGCTGATGTTGGCATGTGACGTCATGGTTCCCCCTTTCTTGCTCTCCAAGCAATCCCTGCGTCTATGATTCCTTGCTCTGCTCTGGCTATCTGGCTATGGCAGATCCATCTTCTGGCGCCTCTTAGCTCTCCAGCTTCTGTTTCGATGGCCGTCAACGAGATCTTCCCTGCCAGATTGCAAAAAGCAAAACGAAGGCGGATTGATGCCCTAAGTAGAGTAGCTCGACTTCTGAGGATTATGCAGCAAGCTGGACCGCAAAGACTATAGTAGAAATTAGAATGGCACCTGCTTGGGAACAAGAATTGAAGATCGGGTAATTTTTTTTCTGTTTATTCATCATTTATTGCATTGAAGTTCCCTGCTCCATTCTTTTAGCCTATATTTCCATCGAAGTTTTGAAGTCTGGAAGCATCCGGATTTTTTGATGCAAGACAGCTGCATTTTCTGGATCTGGATTTGCTGATTTTGATGCACCACCTGCTTGCATTCGATCATTTTGTTGGAAGCATGACTGACCAAAAGGAACACAAATTTTGTGATGAATAGCCTATGTTGCAGCAAGCGGGCAGCAAATGGTGCAATTACTGGTTACCATTAGTAATGTCAAAAGAGCTCAACATCCATGGGGCCTATTGTACTCAAATCCTCAGCCAGATATTCAAGACCCGACCTCCCAAGAAGGTCAGTAAAACAATGATAGTGATCCAGCATTGGTGTGAGTCCATAACATGCAGATATAGAAAGAAAATAATAGCACCCAGCATCCAGAAGCCCTGCATCACTACATGCACAAATGATAGCTACAAATGTGAACTCATTTGGATTCATGCCTTCGGTGATAGTGGCTCGATTCAGCAACTGTCATCGAAATGCAAGAGCACCAGCCCCCGTTCCGGCATAGGCACCAGGCACCTTTTGCCAGGGCTTCCAGAAATGGAACCATGCCTCTTATTTTTGTCCCTGCTCCATACTAACTTATTTGGTGATCATGGGTATAGATCTTTGGAAGCCCCTTAGGGCTTTGATTCTTTTCGTAAGCTTCTCCCAAGCTTTCAAAAATCTGAGCATGGGTTCTGGATCTTGTGGTTCCCATTTATTCATAGCATTTTGCTCCAACAATTGGAAAACTACCTCCATGATCAATTGCATTATATGGGCTCAAAACGAGAAAATAGCTTCATTGTGCGTGGTCCCTTGCCAATACATTGCTCCCTTCTATATCGCTTTGAAGTATCCTCCACAATAACATTCTGGTGCAAGCATTTTTTGAAGGATTATCTACTTGTCACCGTGTGTTTGGCTTCAGAAATGCATATAATGGTATCGGGAATATCACGGGAGATTAGTGCAGGGGCTAGTTTCTAAATCCATAGATACCATCTTGAAGCCACTGCTTGCACACATGCAACAACAGTTCTGCAGCAGATAGGAGATGGGTTCAATGCGGAATACTCTTTGCGAAGTATTGGCGAGAATATGGTGGAAGTTGATTGAAATCCTCAAAGACATCATCATTATCATTTGAGATAGATATTTGTCTGATAGGTTTAGTTGTAGACTTTTGTGAAACCTAGTTCTCGTTCACTTGGTTTGAGGTTGTTCCTGCATGCAGCTTCATGTAAAAAATCATCACCCCAGCTTTACAGGCATTTCTAACAAAGCATTTGCTCGAGAAGTTTTCAAAGCCAGTATTTCTCAAGTATTGCTATCAGCTTTCTAAATTATTAAAGGGCTATATACTGAGGAACTTGCAGTGCACTGAGAACTATAAAATCAGTGGCCCATTCAGAGTATGCAATCCTTTTAAGTAGCTGGGGCACTTCAAACGCACACAAGAAGTATTTGCAAATGGATTAAGTCTGTGGAAGAACACAGGCTTTGGAAATTCTCATTTTGAAACTCCTTTGTTCCAAATGAAAATGGTCTTTGCTGAAGAACATCAGTAAGAGCACTAAGATTTTAAAATTTGAAATTTTTTGAAATGCTATCTTTCCTTGAAGAAAGAAACATCAGTTAGCAGCTATTTCTTATCTTTTAAAGCAAATAAATGCAGAATAGAAGTTGATAAAACGAGAAATGCATTAAATATTGCAATCTCTAGCTCATGGTGTGGAGTTTTGAACGTATCGAGTCATTTGAAATTGTTTTATAAAGACACTTTTTAAAGAGCAACTTAAACATGACATGTTCAATTGCAACCATCATATGTTCAATTTTCTTTCACCAAGTTATATGGAACCAGATGTCTAAACTTTTAGTGTTCTCAATCAATTGCATTAACATTCCTAGAATGAAGTACTGCGGTGGGTCTATTTGACATGTAAATGATTACAATGGAGCATTTGATGCGAGACAGGTCTTTACCTACATGCTTCATATCTTTCCAATCAACATTTTTACCATCCATGTGCAAGGCGAATGCTCGGGAAAGTAACCACAAAACTGAAGCTGCAATTGAAATGGGCGCAGAGAAATTCCAACCCACTACGGTTTAATGCATCAGGGAGTAAGGCAGGTGCCGGAATGCCGGTAAGATGCTGCACCATAGCTCGAAAACTTCTATAATCAGCTTCTAAAACCAGCTAAAAAAGCCAGAGCAAGCGAAGAAGAGCTTCAAATATGACTTTATCGATTTCTCCAACACTCTGTAAATAGTTTACAGTTTTTCTGGCTTGCTGGATTTGTACACAGCGCCCAATCTTCTGTTACAAAAGCTCCAATCGACACACCGATCTTCCTGCACACTACATAAGCGAATTTTCCTAGTCCCTTCCTGAAATTGAATCCCGACCTCCTTCTGATTCAACCTTGCTCTAAAAGCAGGCGTTCTAGAAAAACCGGGGCTTGAACATCCTACGCTATCCTCCGATTCAATTTGGATTCAAGAGTTCGGGCAATTTGTTCCAAGAAAGCAGGCTTCCACTATCCTTCTGATAACTCCTGCTAGCTCCAAATCCTTCTGATTCGATCCAACCTACTACCCGATGAATCTGTGCACCTGGACTGTACATTTTTCCCGTTTTTTTTCTTTTGCTAACCTACTTCTTGCCGCGTGATCGACACTTTTAACATAAACCCACAATCAAATGATACAAATGCTGGATAGCCAATGCCATAGATGACTATATTCTTAAGAGTTTCTTCTGCTTGCAAGACTTGATGGAAGCCGATCTCTCTGCTTTAAGTAAGGTAAGCTACTAGTTTTTTGCATATCAGAACATGGCAAACCATTAGATAATTGACCTATCAAACAATAAACCTCTGTATTGAATCATAAGCAAAAATTGATAGCACAGAATTGTGAGCCTTTTCGCCTACTTTAAAAATTTTGAGCCTATACAAAAAGGTTGGGAAAGAGAAACGTTCGCGGCGGCCTTGGCCGCCGCGATAAGTTTCTTGTAATTTATAAACTAGTAACGTTATCTAGTTTAAAGCATTTCAATTACTGCATAGAAACCATGGAGATCTTTTTCACTCAAGGTGTACTTGTAAGGTTGACAAACCACTAACGATTTCTAGTCTTAAGCTTCTTAGGTTACTGCATAGAAAGAATGGCGATCTTTTCGCTGAAGTTCTTACATGGCTCTAAAAGAAAAACAATATATTGAACATTTGAAAATATGTATTGCTTTTTCAACAATGTCCATATATATATTTATTTTAAATTCTTCTAATGTATTCTCTTGGTTTTACATGTATTAAATTTTCACGGCTTCAACATTTCTTTTTGAGTTTTTAATCTTGATTTATTTGTGCTTTGCTTATGCTTTAAGAAAGCCAATTTTGGGAATTGAACCCAAATAGTCCATTTGAGCATAAAATAAGTCCATGCATAAAATAGCAATCTTAAATATTAATGAACATTTGATAATCTTACTAAAACAAAAACACAAGGCATCATCCAGTCTGCAAAAAGCATAAACGAGTTGGGAAAGAATGGGAAAGAACATCGTCAAGATCATTTCTGGGCTATAAATTTTATTTATCAACCACTAAAGAGGAGAAATACCATAAAATATAACCTGTTCAATTAGGTGAAGGCAGTTAGCCTTTTGATTCAAAACACAAAAGGGTGAAGCACACATAATGCCATAAAGAAAGTAGAAAATAAGGTTTAGAAGGAAAAGCATGATCTAGAAGCTGTTAAGAAACAACAAGGACGCTATCTAGATAAGAAATATGTGAATAGAAAGAAAGAGGGCATCACCTCCTTATCCGCTAAACAACGAAGCACAAGAAGCACGGAGGCGGCAAAGAACCGGCATGAAGCCACATGATGCATAAACTGATTAACTTTGATGCATTTGACGATTTGATGCACGGATATGGCGGAGGATTTGATGCAACCGGATGATTTGATGCAGAGATGGAAGAGTAGCGAGAGATGCAAGAGACGGATAGAGATGCAGAGATGCCGCTACATATTAGATAGAGAAGCGCGGGATCAGTCAGTTAGAAATAGTAGGCCAATAGAAACTCAGGAACAGGATCACAATCTTGGCCGTTGATCTTGGCTCTTGGACTAATGTATAATTTCACACGCGCCCAAATAATGCATTATTTATATTCCCAAATGCTTCCCAAGTTTCAAGAAAATGTCTAATGGGATGCCTTAAGACAACATGAAAAGGTTAGCTGAAAGTGAATCTTATGTTGCCCGTGGCATATCCCTACAATCCGGAATGGAAAGGAAGGAAGGAAGGAAGGTTCTTTTATCGTCCGCGGAGGCGGGGAGGCCAATTCCGTGGATTTAAAATTTGAAAGCCTATACCTGGTTACTGAACAAATCATTAACTCAAGTTTTACACTAGGTCTTTCTAAACCAACTTTTTAGAAATGCAGAAGTTTTACTCAACAAGCTTTGTTGAATCAAGTTTTTACAACAGAAACATCACATCTTCTCACACAGAAACATCCATCGCTTTGAACAAAAAAACCTTTGCTGGTGCGATGGCATCTGACCATGCATTATCTCGGTACAGAGGATACAAAGGAAATGAAGAAGACCATAAGATGGGTGGTCGGCGGAGGGTTTTATTAGCTCTCATTCTGCCAAGCCTAGCGGAACTAATGCCATATTACGCACATTCGACACGCATGCAAGAGAAATTAGATTTGAAAGCATAGAAGGAAGAAAGATCACTCAGAAAGATTATACCTTTCTTTTCCTCGAGAAACGGAGGATCTGGACACTTATTTTAGGTGAAACAGTAGAGGTTCGACTAGAAAATCTCTATAAAAGAAACAAAAATCTTTGAATAATAGGGGCGGCGCCATAGCACGCTCGGCGCCGGGGAATGCAAATAGGCCCGATTGCCATAGCCGTCGAGGCCGAGCGCCACCCACTCATCGCCATTGCCAAACCTCCGCCAAGAAGAAAAACTACTGGGAAAAAATTTGCTCCCCCTTTCCATGTTGTGGGGGCATGCTCATTAATTCGCACATTTCGGTGTGGGTGATGGCCCGCTCCGGCTCCCACCGGTTGCGGGGCCCCACCGGTCCCACCGAGAATGTGCCCCATACAACACCAAAAGTGTGTCACAAAAGTGATTTATCGATGCCACGTGACATACCCTATATTCTAGAATGGAAAAGGGCAAGCCAATTAATGTACTTCAAATTTCACACCCTACAAGCCGGTTATCTTATTTAACACTAAAATTTTTGGATCAATGTTTTCAAATACTCATTCAAACTTTACATTCACTTTATTTTATACTTCTTACTCAAAGTTCAAACCCGATTGTAGCAAAAGAACAATATTACTGTATGCAAAAAACTTAAAACCAACAACATTAAATAAAGAAAAAATGAACTCGGAAAAGGAAAAATACGGATTAAGCATTCCCTCACCGCCACAATACCTTGCATGCATCCTAAGACATCCATTTGCACTTGCATTTAACAAAAAAAACAAGCATTGTTAGCGAGAATCAAAGAAAATAAAGATAAAACCAAACTACCTATAGCAAGTTCATTCAAAGGCGATGTGAGCGTTGGCGTTTTGAAGAACTAAACCAAAGGTCAACAAAACAAAGAAAACTTTTCGAAAAAAAGCGTGCAAAGTCAAGAATGGTGCACTTTGCCTGCGCCATATATGATCTTACGTCTTGATATGGCTTTGGCTGAGGCGGGACCGTGATGATCCGCCCGGTAGAGGCCCCACCAGTCCACAATGAAATGTGGTCGCAGGTGGCATGCCACCATACATCTATGGATGTCTTAGTTGCTCTGAATTCAGTATGAAACCTGTTTAATTTTTACTCTTTCACATCAAACTTCAAAATTTCCTTTGGAGATGAACCTAAGATATCCAAAACTTAATGAAAATCATGTGAAATTTAACCTAGTAATTTCATTTTACAAAGTGTATATGGAGCGAGTCTAATTACTAACAAATTGCCTATGCTTTACTTCTTGGCACGATCTTCGAATGGTATGCTAGTGCTTGCTAGTAGTTTAACATGTACATATAGGATCTAGCGAGAAATTCATGTTGTCTTTCAATCATCTGTTGACTTTCTATTTGGGCATGTGAAAGTAGATTCTGATGATCTGCTCTTAATTAATACCGAAACACAATATACTGTATTTAGGGTGAACCATTGTGTCCCTGCCCTTTTTTATTAGTAATGTATGCAGAATGTTGTTTACCTAGTTGCAACTGCACATACTTCTCGGCCAGATCCTCAGTTCCCAGGAGGAGGATAAATCCAAACTCCATACCGTCAATTCCCGGTGCTTCACATTTTTAACTGCAACTTCTCGGCCATGTCCCAAGTGCAAGCGACCAAAACTTCGACCTCAATCGTAAACCCTTCAAGAACCTAGGAAGACACATGGTTTTGCGTTTGGAGACTCATATCCTAAGTCGGTCGACCCGGGACCTTGCCTGTGTCATGATATAGAGGGAGGTGTTGGCCCGGAAGGCAGATCTTTCAAACCCTTTAGAAGCAGAAACTTTGCCTGCTAAAATCGTGGGTCACTTTAGAACATGTAGACATGATCAATATGTTTTTTAACCAAGCATTGTGGAGATACGTAGAGATAATTCGGCTCAATGATCAAACAGTGTTATGGTCAATGCTCTCGAAACTTCTACTACAGTCGTTGTAAACGTTAGAAATGAAATAACAGAAGTGATAATGTATAAATTCTCTAGTGAAATAAACTTGGAGTTCGTATCTTGGGAGCTCTTGATTAAAGATTTACTCTACACTAACATCAAATTTTATAAGTTGAGATTTGGAGATGGCGTATTGCAAATGTGGAACTTGCATTGCACTGGGCCATAACCGTTTAAAGCAATTGAGAACAATGATGAGATTTTTTTTTTTATTTTTTTTTATTATGATTATGCTGTTGCATGCTCCATCTCCCTAAGCTTGGGAAGGTTTTGAAATCTGAGCACTAGCACTGGTCGTGTTATGGTGTATGGAATAAAACTTGCACAAATTAAACCAATGATATGGCCATATGGGTTTCCTCAATGCTCTATGGCTAGGGACTTGAGTGGTCTACATTCTAACTAGATTGGATGTGGACTTTAGTGATTGAATAGTTTCTGAAAAAATATGGATGATTATCTCCTTAAAATTCTAGATGCAGAATGTGATTGCTTCTGTCAAAAATGACTCTCCTGGGGCAATAGTAGAATATGGCCTTAAGGGAAATATACCTTGAAAAATGATGATGGACTTGGGATGACACAAATGTACCATGGTGTATAACCAACAGAAAATGGTGTGTCTACAATAATGGTGTGTACATGTTAACTTGATGGTGCCAACACTTGGGTGTTGACGTGTACATTGTGTATAGCATGTTCTACTATCAAAACCAGGGATGCTTTTGAAGCTGTATACTTGAATGGACCCTCTGCTTTGGTTGACATGATGGGCGTTCAATATACAAAGAAATATCTTCGGAATACTTAGAGGAATAGTTATCTAAGGCCTTGAGATGTCTTCTGACTAGGATTCCCCTTAGAGTGCACCTTGGAAAAAGGTTGTGGTCTTGAGCTTTCACAAAATATCTTGTGGTATATGCATAACAATAAAAATCTGGGCCATACTCACAAGTACATAGTACAAGGTATGGTGGCGGTTTACATTTAACCCTAACATGTATTCTATTGTATGGGCGTAACTTTTCAGTACGAAACCCTAATGATTAGAAGCGATTTACGGCAAATGGCCTATCATAGCGGATCGCTGGCGGTGGTGCCTTAGTGGGTATCGGCTTCAATACAATAGAGGCGTTTCCTTGATAAAAGCCTATCTGTAGCGGATTGCATGTAGCAGTGCGGATTGCATACGGCGGGCTTGGCTTCTACAATTCCGATCTCTATCTGCGGTGGCTCATTTGAGTTCTTAGATTTCGGATTTAGCTTAGTTGAGGCGAAGCTTGGTCATAAGAGGCATGCTGATGGCTACTAGGAATGCTTCTACCCAGTTTATCATTGCAAATTCAAGATGAAGATAATCTGGACTTGGATCCAGACAACTACCAGGTTCTTTTTTGCATTTGCTATTATATATGACGTTAATACAGCTTGGTTAAGAGGATAATGCTTCTCTCATTACTCTGTACATAGAAAGCATACACTCTAGTGCTGGTTATATAATTATACAATGGCAAGAGCCTTGTTATAATAGTTTGAGGGATTGGGCATGTTAAAACTCTGATTTCTTATGAACCATGAATGCTGTAGGCATAAATTTCCAACTTCATATCCTTCTTTGCTTAAATTAACTGAGGGCAAAAGGCACAATGGGTGATCAGTGATAAACTGAGAGTCCTAATGTACCTTTTGGCCCTTGCATCTTTACCGGGTTATGGTTGGCTGCAGGTACCGGACTCTCTTCTCATTGTAGCTTATGCTTTCAAAAAGTTTTTTTCTGCTTGAAGGAATATGGAGTATTTGAAGATAAACAAGCGGAGATTTGCTACTTTATATCTTTGTGTAATTTCTGAATAGATCTTAAACTATTTTAAGTGCAATGAATGATCGTGGGCTATACTCTACAAATGATAGTGAGCTATACTCTCTGAGGTTGTGGTAAGCTTTATGAAATTTTAGACAAATTTTCGCATGATGGTTGCCATCAATTATGTAGCATGAACTAATTGTAAATGTCATTTTAACATTATGAACTTGGCTGTTTTGACATTATGAACATGGTTTGTGGATTCAAAATAAGAAAGGATTATTGCATACATTATAAACTTGTGTAATAAGTACTTTGTTACACTCTAATATAATGACTTTAATGTCTAAAGGCATATTGTGTACTAAAATGGCTTATCGGCAATGGCTTTAATATTCTAGGGATTTCAAATGTAACAAGCTTCAAAGACAAACATTATGAGAAAGTTTATGGCTTATCTTTGTGATGTTTTTGATGTGGATGGGACATGTAGCATGCTAGAAAGGCTCATTCTAGTAATGGGAGGATAATCTTGCCAAGGGATTGACCGAGGTGGGATGTCCAGTCTAGTTTTAACTAGTTCGGGCCGTGTTTTTAGGAACTTCTTCTCATTGGTACATCGGTGTTGCCGCATGCCCCATGGGCGTTTGTCATGAGCAAGGTATGTTTTCCTAGAATACTAACTAGGAGGCGAAAATATTGAAACATAAAATCATTACGCTTAAAAGAAATATCTTTGGATTGCTTTCGGATACAATTGACTTACTTCTTTATTTACTTGGCTAAATGCAATTGACTTGCTTCTTTATATACTTGGCTAAATCACGGGGCTCTTTGCACAAAAGGAAAATGTACAAAAAAAGTATTTGCCACTAGGCACGACACATGTCCATTCGGTTAGGTGGACACTATACATGACTAGGAAAATGTTTGGCCACTAGGTGCACATAGTTCGAGCCAAGAGCCGGTTGGATACCTTTGCCGGTGTGGTACACTATCCACTTTTTTGGAACCATGGATTTCCACTAGCATGGATTTCTAAAGATTTCTTTGCAAATATACAAACCACCATATGACAACCGCGATTGGCGTTGCCATAGCGAAATCTTCAATAAGGTAAGATACAACTAGCTTGAAAATATGTTTTCATTAAATACTTCTTTATCTTCTTGGCTAAATACAGGCTCTTGCACAAAAAGGAAAAAGTGCAAAAGGAAAGTGTTCATCACTAGGCGACACAAGTCCATTGCCGGTTGGATGGATACTATGCATAATTAGGAAAATGTTTGTCGATGAGGGCCAAACAAAATTCCAATGCCGGTTTAAACGCCACTTGGTTCACGCTACCTATAAGGATTTCCATTTGTATGGATGTCTAATGGGGATTTCTTGCAAATATATGGACTACTACGTGACAACACGTGCGGTGTTGCAATTGCTAAATCTTTACTAAGGTAAGATATGACCCTCTTGAAAATATGTTTTTCATTCCAATTAGGTAGGCTAATATGGGATGTGGCATAACCCCCTTTTGTGATAGTGGGGTTAGCCATCCCCATGTCTCATGATTAACTAAATTGGTGTTATGCCCATATCCCACGGTAGGTGGTAGGGTTTTTTATTATGATTATTTGTTGCATGCTCCATCTCCCAAGCTTGGGAAGGTTTTGAAATCGAGCACTAGTAGTGGGTGTTATGGTGTATGGAATAAAACTTGCACAAATTAAACCAATGATATGGCCATATGGGTTTCCTCAATGCTCCATGGCTAGGGACTTGAGTGGTCTACATTCTAACTAGATTGGATGTGGACTTTAGTGATTGAATAGTTTAGAAAAACTACGGATGATTATCTCCTTAAAATTCTAGATGCGGGAATGTGATTGCTACGTAAAAAATGACTCTCACGGGGCAATAGTAGAATATGGCCTTAAGGGAAATATACCTTGAAAAATGATGATGGACTTGGGATGACACAAATGTACCATGGTGTATAACCAGCAGAAAATGGTGTGTCTACAATAATGGTGTGTACATGTTAACTTGATGGTGCCAACACTTGGGTGTTGACGTGTACATTGTGTATAGCATGTTCTACTATCCAAAACCATGGGGATGCTTTGAATTTGTATACTTGAATGGACCCTCTACTTTGGTTCAGCATGATGGACGTTCAATATACAAAAGAAATATCTTCGGAATACTTAGGGAATAGTTATCTAAGGCCTTGGGATGTCTTCGACTAAGATTCCCCTTGGAGTGCACCTTGGAAAAAGGTTGTGGTTTTGAGCTTTCACAAAATATCTTTGTGGTATATGCATAACAATAAAAATCGGGCCATACTCACAAGTACATAGTACAAAAGTATGGTAGGCGGTTACATTTAACCCCTAACATGTATTCTATTGTATGGGCGTAACTTTTCCAGTCACCGAAACCTAATCTGATAGAGAGGCGATTCGGCAAATGGCCTATCTCAGATGGACGCAGAATGTAATTTGCCTTAGCTGATTTGTCGCTTCAATACAATAGGCGTTTTCTTGATAAAAGCCTATCTCAGATGTAGATTGCATGTAGCAGATTGCGGATTGCATCTGACCGCCCGGCTTCTACAATTAAAATCTCTATATCTAGGTGGCTCATTTGAGTTCTTAGATTTCGGATTTAGCTTAGTTGAGGCGTAAGCTTGGTCATAAGAGGCATAACGATGGCTACTAGGAATGCTTCTACGGGTTTATCATTGCAAATTCAAGATGAAGATAACCTGGACTTGGATCAGAACAACTACAAGTTCTTTTTTTTTGCATTTGCTATTATATATAGCGTTAATACTGACTTGGTTAAGAGGATAATGCTTCTCTCATTACTCTGTACATAGAAAGCATACACTCTAGTGTCTTTGGTTATATAATTATACAATGGCAAGAGCCTTGTTATAATAGTTTGAGGGATTGGGCATGTTAAAACTCGATTTCTTATGAACCGTGAATCTTTGAGGGCATAAATTTCCAACTTCATATCCTTCTTTGCTTAAATTAGCGAGGGCAAAAGGCACAATGGGTGATCGGTGATAAACCGAGAGTCCTAATGTACCTTTGGCCCTTGCATCTTACCGGGTTACCGCTAATGTTTGCATGGTTGGCTGCAGTCTTGGGACTCTCTTCTCATTGTAGCTTATGCTTTCAAAAGTTTTTTTACGCTTGAAGGAATATGGAGTATTTGAAGATAAACAAGTTTAGGGATTTGCTACTTTATATCTTTTGTGTAACTCTGAATAGATCTTAAACTATTTTAAGTGTAATGAATGATTGTGGGCTATACTCTACAAATTATAGTGAGCTATATTCTACAGTTGTGGTAAGCTTTATGAAATTTTAGACAAAGGTTGCATGATGGTTGACATCAATTATGTAGCATGAACTAATTGTAAATGTCATTTTAGCATTATGAACATGGTCATTTTGACATTATGAACATGGTCAGTGGATTCAAAATAAGAAAGGCGATTGCATACATTATAAACTTGTGTAATAAGTACTTTGTTACACTCTAATATAATGACTTTAATGTCTAAAGGCATATTGTGTACTAAAATGGCTTATCCGGCAATGGCTTTAATATTCTAGGGATTTCAAATGTAACAAGCTTCAAAGACAAATATTATGAGAAAGTTTATGGCTTATCTCGACCGATGTTTTTGATGTGGATGGGACATGGGGTACCATGCTAGAAAGGCTCATTCTAGTAATGGGAGGATAAACGCCAAGGGATTGACCGAGGATATGTCCGGTCTAGTTTTAACTAGTTCGGGTTTTTTTTTTTTTTTTTTTTGAGGTTGTTAATGCACAAAATTTCAAAACAAAAGACAAAAGTCATGCCAACCAATTTGGCCCTTTGTAATTAGCCAAGTCATGGTTCATTAATTACTTGAAGAATATTTACATTGTAGGAATATTGGTGTATGTCACCATAGTAAATGTTAATGTGCATAACTACGTTACTCGATGGAAGTTAATCAAGGGAATATACTTGCTCTGTGGGATTCGATAGCCAAGTCGGTGCTTTCTGTAGCACTCATGTTTGTGACCTCCGCATACTTGCGCCGAGAAAGTGTGGTTAAGGGAGTTGGATGACACCATTAATTTTGTTTGGGGAGAAAATGAGGAGGGGCCTCTGATGAAAGGTCGCATGGTGGAAGTGTGTCGCGTCCCCGGAGAAAGGCGGGGGCTTGGGTATGCTTGATGTGTCGTTGCACGAGAAGGATTACGGTGTCAAAATTCATTTGGCGGTTGTTGCGGAACAACAATCCCAGGTTTGGCTCTGTTGCGCGGTTAGCCGCCACTCTATTGTGTTTAGGAAGTGACCCAATTCACTTTCGATTGTCGTGGGCTCTTGTTTGAGGATTTGCGGCCATTCCCTCATGCCCAGCCTTTTCTTAAGGGTCTCCTAAAAGGCACGGAAGGTGGTCAAGGTTCTCTTTCATTGGCCCTAGCGGTGTATGGTAGCCTCATAAGCCCTTTCTGGGTACCCTTGGATTACGCATCTCCCTTGGCCTTTCCCTACACCCAGGAATTTTCGGCGCCCGATGGATTTGCTGCGGGGTAACATCCATCCGTGGCGGTATTGGGAGGGTCATCCGGCACCGTGGGAGTTTTTAGGGAACGATTTGGCCTTGCGATGGGACATATGGACTTGAGCGAATTGCTAATACTATTCCATTCTTGCGGGTCTTCTCAAGTCAATCGGCGTTTGGAAGTCACATAGTGGACTTGATGCATCTCGGTTTGTAGCATCGGCTTATGGGCTTCGCCCCGAGGACCGTTGTCGCCTTTGGATAAGTGGTGGCTTAAGCTTCGGGGAGGTAAGTGGCCCGCCATGTGGAAGTGGGCGTGGAATACATTGCCTCCTCCTAAAATCCGTACCCTTTTGTGGCGAATCTTTGCACCGCAACCTCGTGGTGAATGTCCGAGTCCACCTGTTCAAGCCTCGGTGGCAAAAAACATGCCTTTATGTGGGAGGCGACGAGAGACCATTGAGCACCTTTGCTTTGTCCTATGCAATGAGGTAGGGTCGGCTTGGTCGGGTGAGAGCCCTCTTTGGGACTTCAACTGTGCGGTCGAAGATTCTCTTGGGAGTCGTTCCTAGCTTGGTTAGGCGTGGCAAGCGGCCCGGACATTTCATTTATCACGAGCTTGGCTTTGTGGCTGATTTGGAAAAAGACAGAGGCGAAGATCTTTCGAGAATCAAATGCTTAGCCCTTTTCGGTTGGTTAGATCACGAGGCATAAGTTGTGGCGGGCTTACCAAGTCTCAAGCTTATGCAGCGCGATTAAAGCGGGAAATTTGGTCGACATTCCTACAGATTGTGGATCATGATGGGCACTTCATTTCTTAGCACCACACTTATCATTGTACTTGATCGCATTCTAGTGGTTTAATATATTCTTATATTCTTCAAAAAAAAAAATAACCATGTGTTCCTTAACCAAAAACCACTAGCATTCTTTCTCAAGAAGAAATAGCAGAAGTCGACCATCAAACCATCTTAAAGACTATTAAAAACCATGGAAAACCTCGAATGAAAAGACCTTGTCAAACTATGCCTAGAAACATTATAGTTTTTCCCGAAAGGACCACTAACATTTCGGCAAGTCGTGTTTGCTTAAAGAATTAGGATGAAAAACCACAAACGAAAAGACTTTATTAAACTATAGATAGAAACATTGAGGTATTGTCAGTTAAAACCGCTCTCAAAACCATCTACATATATAAAAAATAATTCCACATCCCTTTCTTACTTTCAACATTGCAAACTGCATAATTAACCACCATGACATGTCAAACTGGTACCAAAAACCTTGATAAAAAACCTTCATCATTTCGAATAACCATATAAGAGTATAAACTAGCATACAAAACTATATTTTCATTCTAAAAACCACTATAATAGGTGGATTTTCTTGAGGAAAAATATTTTTGCATAGAAAACCACTATCATAGTGGTTTGGTAGTGGTTATTTTTGAGATTTAAATTTTTGGGTGCCTTGTGAATTAGAACCGCAGCTCCACAACTGACGTACTTTCCAAGAAAGTCCATTGATGCCACAAATGATTGATGTGTTTGTACCGTCTCCAGCACATAAAACACAAACTGGGGAAGAAATCGTTCCACCATCAAGCAATCAAAGAGCATAGCTGACGAGCCTTCGAACAATCCACAAGCCATATAACTGGAATCACCGACATATTCCTACTTGAATATGCAGAAGAATTTCTTTACCTGGGAAGCAGACAACAGGCAAAATTCTGATACTGTAATCCTATCTCAGGCTCAGTGTTGCTGGCAAAACTACGAACTACTGGTTGCAAAACACCTAACAAATGGAGATAGGAAAAACACCCAACAAGGCAATCTTCAGCGAGTTGAGCCCACCCAGTTGATAATAAGTTGAATCAACTTCCTAGAAATCTGGCTGACCTCAAATCCTACTTCCAACCGATGAAGGGCCGGGGAGGCATGTACTACGTTCTTTGGAAAGGCGAGAAAAGCGAGAAGCGAGGTTGGGATCGAAAGGGGAAACGGACCACAATGGAGAAACAGAATCAAAGACCAAAATTCAGGGTTAGCACCCTCATGTCGGAGCCCCAATGTCAGCAGATTAGTTGCAACTAAAGCCGATGAAGGCCACAGGGAGCAGCATCTCAGTTCCACAATATCCTCAAAGACCTGGCGGCATCGGATTCTGGTACATGCGCCTTTGGTCGGAACCATGCCCGCCCGCGAATTCTAACAAAGCGGACCTTTGCTCGGTGGGCCAAAAAAAAAAAATTTTTGAGGCGCAACTCTAACCCTTATATTTTGGGCCACCATTACTAAAACCTTATGCCTTGGCACCCTTCTTGCTTTATGTTCTTATTTTTCCACTTTCCACTTTGTTGCTTAACATTCTTATTTTTTATTTTTGCCACTTTCCATTGCTACATATGTCCAAAGCATTCTTGCCAACCCTTCCGCAACTTCTATTTTATGGGGGAAAGTTAGCTGAGATCCCTTTCAGGTGTGGCCCACCTAACATCCCAGGAAAGGGATTCAGGTTACTTGTCCCCATCTGGTCATAGTCATATATTTGAGGCCCCGAGGCTGACAATAGCCTCTTCCGATCCACGAGGATCTAAGAGACATCTTCATTACACAAGAACATTATAATATCTTCATTCCATTCTCTAGAAATGCCATGGCCTATCCACATCTATGGGTTTGTGTTGCAAATCTCGTTTGCAATTTGGGCAGTAGGAGCAAAATCCCCAAAAAAGGGGTAAACAACATTATGAATCATTACGAGGCACGACTGCATGAGCATTAAAGAGTTGGCAATAATTGGGTGGTCTGCATATTGATTCACATCATCATCTCATGTTGATTGCTATTTTGTTCCACATACAGTTTGGGCAATGTAAATCCACAACCCACAAGTAGTTAGAAATTTCAATGTCAAGTGGAATTTAGGAATTGCATATATTTGATTAAAATGAATTAATCTCTTGCACTATTTTTTGTTTTAATTTGATCCATTTATTTATGGGTGGATCATCATCCCATATTAATTTGGGCACAATCCAATGGCCGAATTAACTAGCACCCACTATTCATTATTGGCGACATTGCAGATGCTCAACCCATACCGAGTTTAGAGTGCATTTCTTTGACTTGAATTAACCTAGATGACTCAACTTTCTTCATCCATATATCCAAATAAATAATGATGTGGTGACGTGGCTTGATAAGTTGGACATAATATAAAATTATGCTCTATGGCCACCATCCTCACCACTTTTATGTTGTTAATCCATCTAGAATGGCCAGTTATGGGCCTGATCCCAAATCTTTCTTGCCCTTTAGATACTCATTCGCCCCCTTGATTATGGATCATTTGATGTTGTCTACATCTTTGATATAATATGTCTCCCCTGGTATATGATATATTATCATCTTCAATTATCCCAACATCTTCAATGGGATCTTGGCTATCTTCAAAGCCATCTCTAAGACCTAATTTAGATTCCCCGATTGAATGTGCTTATCTATCTATTGGCCAACATTTCATCAGGCATCGGCTAAAAAACTGATGATGATGCTGGATTTAAGTTTAGAACATCTAAAAGGCGAAGGGAATGATGGAGAAAATAAAACCTATACTGGCAAGAACTATGTCCTCCGTTTAGTCAGGAGTCCTCCCTGGAAGGAACATTCTGCATGCAAGTGCATTTGAGGGTATGTATTTGGCTAAAATAGAGGTCAAAGAGTGATATATATAAATTGGATTGTACAAAAGCATACCATAGTACTAGGTTGTACAAAATGATTTTAAAAGTGGGATGCAGGAAATCTTTGACTAAAGCATTACAAAATTACATCACTTTGCACATGTCTCTTTTTTACTCAATGAACTCCTGTATCGACATTGGAAAGGGTATTGCTGGAAGAGCCCACTGAAAGAGGTATATCCACTGGAAAAGCTTTTCTTATAGGCCTCAAGGGAGATGGTCTGTTAGAAGGTCTGCACATGGAGGAGGAGGAGGAGGATTTACATCATGCCACATTAGCAAGAGAACAATGCAAATGTCGCTTAGATAACTTTTTCCTCTTGGTCTTTATGGATGTTAAACAATATATTCTATTCTATTTCTTAGCTTTGGAATGCCTCATCAACTGGAAGAAATGTTCTGCACAATTTGGAAGGGCCTCATCTTAGTTGTTTAGAGCGCCTTTTGTGGAAAATCATACAAGTAAAAAGAATACTCTCATTTTCTACAAATTCCAATGGAAATTAATATATATATATCTATAACAAAAATATGGGATGAGATGATATTAGAATTACAAAAGCATCTGAAGCGATGGACGGTCGCAGAACTATCAATGACTGGAATGATAATAGTAGCTGAGTGCAGCATCAACATCTATAGCCCCTTTAGAAAAAGTAACAGATTTGGAAGGGACAATTTGCAACTTCGTGTGGGGAGGCAATGAAGAAGAAGCACTAGTGGACATATCATGTTAGAAATGTAGAAGAGATAAAGGAGAAGGGAGAACATACATTATTGATTTAGCCTTATAAATCAAAATACTAATAGCTAAATTCATGTAAAATATACTAGAAGAGAAAACGAAGTCACCAGGCTTCCAACTCATAATGTAGGCCATGCTATTTTCTTACAGACATTCTAAAGTATCAAGACTTTTCCATGACCTCTTTTTTTGTGGCCTAAAATCATGTATTGAGGTCTTCCCATCCTTGAGAGGATATATTTATGTGTGGAATGTGGTAAAAATCTTTTCATAATAATTATTGACATTTTTTTGCAGACATTCTAGAGCATCAAATACTCTTCCATGACCTCTCTTCTATGGCCCTACAACTATGTACCGAGGCCTCTCGTTATTGAAGGGACTCATCTACGTGGAATGTGGTGAAAAAGCTTTTCAGGTTCAATACCAATAACTGTGTTGTGAGTACTACTCCATAGCAATACTCTTCTATGGTCCCTCTTTTAAGGCTCTTGAGAGCACTCATTTCTGCATGGAATGAGGTGAAAAAAAGCTTCTTATATGATTTATCCGCATTTCGAGATAAGCATATAAATCTGCTTCTTGAGGCTAGTCATTAGAGGTTTGATGGGATCACTTATTGTCCCAAACTCGATGCCACGGTGGAAATCGCGCGGCCAATCAAAATGCGAACAGGCTTTTCTTCATCCATGCCTACCATCCCATGCCAGGTGTCGTCAAGGTACAAGTTCGGCATTTTTCTTACCTACCTGCCCTGGAGGTTCGGTAGGCGGGAAGCAATAATTACAAATTAGCTTGTCAGTTCCTTTCAGATGGCGATTAGCTTTGTTACAATTGAGAATCATTTCGGCAGCTTTAATACATCTCTTGGTAGCTTCATGACAATTCGACCCACTGAAGAGGCCCTCACCGGGTGATCAAAGGCCGAAGAAATGTGATTTCATATCATTGGAAGGCTATTGTTGTTGGATTTGAGGTTAGAGGGCAAGTATATATCTAGGTGAGGCATCTATACACGCCCACAGATATGGGAAAAGAAAAAATAAGAGGTCGACGCAATTTCCCTGAGCTACATGCTAATTGTGAGTTTCAATCTGTCTTTCACTATTTATTTACGAAATCAACTAATTGGGTCTTTGGTATCTCAGGGCTCTGTATTTCGAACGTGTTGGACCTGGAGCCATCGAGCTCCATAACAAGCATCTTCCATGCTTTCTATTATGATATTGGATCATTGTTGTTTAAAGGTCAAACGGAAGTGCAACTGCAGGGAAGAGGGATTTCGTTTCTAAGATATGAATATTACCATCGGAAAAGCAAAATTGTGGACTTACCATTGCCCCCAATATCACAGCTTAGCTCCTGGCCAATGGATTCCAGTTCTGTATTTCTTGCTAAGATGAGATTGTCACATGAAATTTTCACTGCTTTGAAGGGGAAAGGCGGAGTATGTGGACATGTGAAGGTAAATGTAGCCATCGATATATTTATTGCGTTGTTCAAGGATGCCAAGAATGTCAAGAAGACATCAAAAATGTTTACCGTGGGCGTCAACAAAATGAGAACAACTCTGAGGCCAGCGCCAGTAACTATGCCAGTGCATCTGGTAACCAACACATAGCAGACTCTTAGAGCATGGTGTTGTTGATTAAAGGCGAATGCGGGCGTTGTAGTTCAGAATGTTGCCAATGCGATAGAGGAGATATACAGAGACACATCGTCCGAGCCAAGTCGATCAAGGTCTTTTTGTCGCGGGCAATTTGTTTGTCATGGTGTGCACCGTGTGCGATGATTGCATCATGTGCATCGGCGTTGTAATTGAACCCGAGACTTCGGTTGCCTTTTCCTTTGATAGGGTGACAACTTGAGCGAGGCATTTTCGGATAATCGGCCAAGGTTGATGGCATCGTTAACTCCAACAATGGGCACTTTGGCTGCCTTAGTTAACGAGATAGATTTCATAATCAGGCTCAATCAGACTGTGCAGGTGCTTGATACGTTAGAAGGAGCAGGAACTCAGACAAACACTGTGGATCATCAGGATATTCTTATTCAGGATATTCCTGTTCAGGCTATTCTATTTAGGATATTCTGTTGGGATATTCCTATTCGGATGTTGTTCTAAGCGTTGTTCCTAACACGGAAAGCTTGATGTTGGATCCTCCAAATCGGACTAACGTTGATCATGGGAACCCGGTAAGGCGTAAAAGGAAATCCGCAGCGTGCCTAAGCGGCTATAGAAAAAGCAGGTGTTGTGTAAAGGCCCTTGAAGCTCAACAAGAAGAAGGGCAAGCCGTTTAAGCCCACAATATAGATGGATTCGGGGAGTGGCTTTTTGAAGGCTGTGTGAAGTGTGCGCGCATGGAAAGAGAGTGAAAATCATGCAGAGGGATGTTGCTTTGTGAAATATTTTTGAGGCGTGTAAAGTGTTGGTTTTTTCTTAATAAAAAACTTTTAGTTGCACTATGTCCTTACTAGTGCAAGTATACCCATAGACCATAATACAACATACGACAGTAATCATGGAGCACTAGTTTGCCATTCACCACATGTCAGCAAATTACAAGCATGAAAAAAAAAAAAAAAGACCGCACTAGCCTTGACAAAAGCCATACTAGCCACTTCTACATACCTCGGTCAATCCCTTGGTACTATTATCTATCCATACATGAGATCCTTTAGTTCAAAGACGGCACATCTATTCCTTGATCTCAGGAGAATTAACAAGAAAAATTGAACTTAATGAGGTCCATCAAACTTCCATTTAACCTTTTAGATACAATATGTTTCAATTGTTCCATTTCATCATAATAATATTATTGGCAATCTTTACCCTGCCCACCATCTTGGACCTGCCTTTGGTACTCTTTTACAAACATGGTTATGTCACTAACTCTCTTTGAGCCAATGCATTCCCAGCTTTACTGCATATTTCAGAAACTTTAGTTTCAAGATTTTATCCCATGCACATAATCAATATATGCAAACTCTAAACAACCTTGCAAGATTCTATAGATATCTTGGGATCTTCCCCTTGCCTTATATGACCACCAATGCTAATATCATTATCCATTTTTTTATTCACATTTGAAGCCTAGATCCCTAAGGCTTTTCAGTACATATATGCACAACAGAAATAAGTAATCTATCGAAACATCCTTTCTCAAGGAAAAACCATTTCAAAACTTGTATTACTTCTGTAATTTTACATACAAGTCTTCATTAAATTCAGTGCTTTACAACACTAGACTTATTTGTGTCACAGACCTAGCCTTTTTTAGTAGAGGCTCCCTTTGCCGCACCCATTCCACTTTCATGTAATTACATATGCAGATTAAAGCTTTCCAAACCAAAGCAACCACTTACAACCACCTATTTTCTTTAACATTTGTCTCTAAGAATAACCCTACAAGGCTCTATATAAATAGATATTCCCTTATTATGTCAAATAACATCTTACAAGATAAAAAGCTGTGGTCTGTTTGCCATTAAGGCCATATAAAGCATATCCAAAAATATATCACATTTTTGGGCTATAAACTAGCATCACAAATACAAGAAAAGCTTGCTAGTAAACTGTTTCAGGCAATTCATAATTGAACCATAATAGTTATCATAATGTTTCACCCTGTTTCCCATGTTCGACCTGCTCCATCAACTACTTGCTTAATCAGCATACCTCAATTTGAGAATGTTTTTCTCTGTTATCCACCTCTTATACTACTAGACTTGATCAAAACTGACACAAAGGAGACAGATGCAGAAGAAATACCGTACTTGCAGCCAAACATGCAAACATTAGCAACAAGTTGGTAATGATGCAAGGAAGGAAGGAAGGAAGGAAGGAAGGAAGGAAGGTATTTTTATCGTCCACAGAGACCAATCGGTCTATGGGACCCAATACAAAAGCGCCGCAAGCAGATTACTACCCGGATTAAAAAACCCCCGCTCCGAAGGGTTTTCGAGGGAAAAACCGTGGCAGCAATCAGCCTGCTGACAAACTGTTCCAACATACAAAATGCAAAAACACACAAATATATATACACTCATGTACCCATAGTGCGTCGTCCCGGCGGCGGTGAGGGGGCAAGGTGGGCTCGCGGATCGATTACCTCATAAATGTATGCGACTCGAACGCATCTTGGCCGGTGTGTTCATCGGCAAATGTAGGGGCAAGTCCGTGGTACTAAGGGGCGATATCGGCCGGATCGATTGAATCTTTGAGCAACTCACGGAAAGTGTGAGACTCATCCTCAATGGCACCCGTTTGGCAGCCCGACAAAGCACATCTGGCGGGGCTCCCCAATCCACTGCCCATCTCAATGCGGAGATGGTGGGCACTGTCGCGAATGGAGGCAATGAGCGTGCTTTTCGAGGCGGTTTGGGAGGAGGTAGAGCTGCGGGCCACTGAATGGGGTTGATGTGCTCCTTGTAATGGGCCATTTTGACCTCCTCTAGAAGGCAGGGGTCGAGCTTGCCAAGGAAGCAAGCGTCCATTATTCCGCCCGGTACATCGCGATCGGCCTCTATGTCCACCGGCCGCATCATTGCTCTGCACGTTCCATCTGGCCGAACCAACGATCTCTCTTACCCCTCAGCAGGGCCAGGCATTGCTGGAATTATTGCCCGGCGTAAGCCCGGTGCGGGGCGGAGCACCCCATATTAACCACTTTTACGAAAATAGGCGATGTGTCTATCAAGATGCACCCTGGCGGCGGCAGAATCCGGTTTCTGCGGCGAGAATCGATGGGGGCTGGAGGTTTCACCCCAAGTGCCGTGCCAAAAATGCTTATACACACTGCTCCAAGTCATTCAGTAAGCTAAAAGGCGTCGGACCCCCAAACCTCGACCCCATCTGAAGGGCGATTTCGACCGGCGACCCGGAAGCGGATGTGTTGATGGCCCCAATCATAGAGCTCTGCTTGGTGGTGTTAGTGCATGGCATAAAGCCTTCGGCCTCTTTGCCACAAAAGCGGATGGGCGTCTCTAGCTGGCGAGGGGGAACTCCACCCCTAGGTACTTGTAGGTGGGCGTGACCTCCAGGTGGCCTCGATATGTGAGTGCGGGGGTGGCGTGAAGAGGATATGAGAACCACCACGGTCTTGGCGGATTCGCAGCGCATGTCGTAGCTGGCCGGCGGGAATGTGTCTAGGGCATCAAATGGGATTTGCATAGCCACGGGGTGTGGGCGGAAGGTCAACATCGTCTGCATAGATGAGCTGGCGGACGACACAGTGCAAAAGTTGTATGCCATCCCCATGCTCGATAAGAGGGGCTCCTAAGCGGTCAATGTAGAGGCCAAAAGTGTTGGTGAGAGGGCAGCCCTGCGGGGACAGCGGATACTCTTGGTGAATGCTTGGCCCGTCGGTACGCATCACGCCAAAACAACTCTCATACAGCACGTATATGGCATTACGCGAGGCAGCGGCGTGAGTTGGCCTTGATCTAGCCCATAGCTTTTCGGGGGCCGTGTCGAAAGCCAGCGAAGTCCGCGAAACAACAATACAAGTCCCACCGATGGTTTGGATGTCTTCAATCGGTGCCCGCGATGTAAAGATATGGTCAACCATTGAGTGGCGGTCTAAAGCACGCTTGTTTGAGGGCTCGCACATCAGCGCCTACGCCCGGTAAGGTCAGCTGCTTTGCTTTCGAGAATGCCGATAGCGGTTTGGCAAATCTTGGCGGCCATGATCGTCCGGTAATTGGCGGGGCGGTGTGGGTTACCCGCCTTGTGAATGGGGACAACCACCAGCATGGTCCATTGTTGGAAACCTTCCCGCAATGCTGTTGAGCAGGGGTGGTGAGGATCGGCACCGGTACGCCACGCCCATTTGAGTAACTTCGGTGCGCATACCATAGAGGTGTTTGCCTTCCCATTAGCCCGCCCGTTCGCGGGCCCTCCACAATATCCTCCTCCGCGGGGCCATCTGTGGGGGGGTATGGGTGTCACCAGCGTCCACGGTGGGTCATAGAATGGCTGCAATCTTGCTCCCACTCCGGGGTGTGATGTCCCACGTAGGCTAGGCGGCCTTGGCACTCTGCGTAAAAGGTTCGAGGATGAGTGTCGGCCCGGCCGAACATCTCCCCGGTGCACGGCAAGGTACTTTGCGCCTTTGTCTCAACCGGATGGGTGCGGGATGCTTGTGTGGTGGCTTTTACTGGCGGGTGATCCGGATCGAGCGTTAGCCCGGGGCGTTCGTTCTTTACACTCGCATCAAACCACCGATTCGCGAAAGGTTGTTGTCCACTGGCGGCGGCGGGGAGGGTCTGCCAAAACACATCCCATTTGCATCCGTAATAGCTTTCGATCAAGCGGCTTTGTCACGCTCTCTAGTGTGGGGGTCCATGAAATTGCTTTGGCGGGCGTCCATGAGCATCTCGGCGTAGTCCTCCGCTGCTCATAATCCGGTCAGAAGCGAGGATGGCGAGGGCTGGCATAGTGGGGGTTACGGCGGCTTGCCAAGCCATGTCCAAATAAAGTGGGAGGTGATCTGAGTCAACCTCCTCATCCCGACTGTCGGTGCCCACCCGGAAACGATTGATGAGATGCATATCTCCAAAAGGTACATTGGTGTTTCTTGGCTTATCGCCTTTCACCAAATGTACCCCTTTGCCCCACGATCAAACCTAGTAGATAAAAGCGATTTGCATTTTTTTACACTCATTCAAGTGAGCGATATGCATAATTTACGCTATTAACTATTCAATCCAAATATACATTCTTTAACCTTCTTGTTCCCAGCCTTTAACTGTAATAAGTCTATTCTGACCCATAATATTACGTCAAGTATATTTAAAAGCATATAGTCAAGCCCTAAATAAAAAATCGGAGGCACTAACTATTTTTAGTGAATATTTCACTTTCAACTTTGCCATTTTGTATTTGCTCATGCTATCCATTTTTTTTGCATCCATTAGGACAATTTTTTTAATTAATGTACAAGTTCATACCACGGACAAAACATCTTGTTCATGCTCAAAACTTCATCTATTTCACTTTGTTATTTGCTCAAGAACCAAATGCATCGATGGACAATTTTCCTTGTACAAGTTCATACCGATAATTATCTTTGCCTATGGGCTTTTGCGATAATTATCTTTGCCTAAATGGAGCGGCTTTCTTGACATAATCTTTGAGTACTATTATCAATATATCTCCTTTTGGCTGCAAAACACCTTGCCTTTGCATTGCTTTTCCATATTTGTATCCTTAAAGCCTTACTGAATCGTAGCCCAATGCATGAGATTAAAGCCACAAACTTATTTTCCCATTTTATCTGTAATTGCAGCTACCCTGGCAGTGATCCCGGGCGCATCAATCCTGGTTATATCAAGAACGTGATGCTCTGTTTTGAGCGCAAGCGCTAACGTCACATACGTTATCAAACCCTAAAGATCACGGATTTTCTCATTAGAGTAATACTTCTCATTCTGTTTTCCTCATTTTCTTAAGAAATATCCTCTATGATAAATGTTGGTGGCTCAAGATTACCTAGGAAAATGCACTAGGACCTTGCCGCTCCCTCCATGGTCAAATCAAAGCATTAAATTCCATATCCATCATATTTTATTATTATTGGGTCTTGTTTCGAGGCCCACCTTTTGAGCCAACATTAAACCTTGTCTTGTTGGCATTTAGCTCTTTACACAACTTCAATACTTATTTTATTCATATTTCAACAACTTTAAGAACTAAATGCTTAGTCCCATTTCCTCCTACATGTCTTCTTCACAAAGGGCATACCTTCGTCCCAATGGCTAATACTTTATCAAAAAAGACTCCTTGTCTAAGCAATTGGATATTTACATTTATTAATGCATATAAAAAAAATAAAATAAATAAAATAAAATTGTTGCCCGCTTTATAATGTTTCGCGTATGCAAAAAAAGTTTCGCGTACGCGGTTCAGAAGGTTTCGCGTACGCGAAATTCAATTTCAAATTCGTACGCGAAATTTTTTTTTTCGCGTACGCGGTTTTTAAATTTCAAATTCGTTGCTACTCGCTTTATCTTTGTTTTTCGTCTGTGCGAAAAAAGTTTAGCGTCTGTGATTCGGAAAGGTTTCGGCGTCGCGAAATTCAAATTCAAATTCGTGCGCGAAAAAAAATAATAAAAAAAAAAATTTGCGTCGCGGTTTTTCTTGTTCCGTCTGTGAAAAACTTTTCGCGTACGCCAAAAAGATAAAGCGCCAAGACGCGAATTTTTTTCTCTGTTGTTTTTCACTATTTCGCGTACGCGAATTAGATGTTTCGTGTACGCGAATTAGTTGAAACATCAAGATTTTTCTTCTGCATCTGAAATAACCCAAAATTTCTGGGCGATTTCTCCACCATTCACAGTCTTATCTTAATCATTGCTTGACTTGATTGTGTTTGCGTGTCGTCAGTTAAGTTTGCTATGACCTGTAGATGTTCTAGACTAATGTGTGTACTGTTCTCTTGAAGTTCCTTCTAAAGCATGAATTGCATTGCTTGGTGTGCCGCTCCACTCATTCAATGTACCAATTGAAGATGTTTCCCCATCCAAGACGTGGACATGTCTTTAGCTTCCTCCATCCACGTGTGTGTATGGCAAACTTTAGATCCTCGGGTTTTGTGTATGAAATTATAAATTATTAGAGAGATTTGACGAGATCACTGGGATATCTGCAAGATATATAGCTACACTTGGCCTTTCCTAGTTGTATAATCATGGAATAATGAGTGCAATATGTGTTGAGGGCAATATAAAAGATTGCACAAACATATTGTTCGATGACAGAGTTGTTATGCCATAAAGTAATAGAGAGAAGAAATAAAAGTACTTGTCTTTACTTATATATGCACGACACCTGTTAGTGAAGGATAGTGACATTATAGCATCCTACAAGTTTAGACTCAAGAAATGAACAAATATAAAAAGCAGGAAGCTAATATTTACATTATTAAAATGGATACATATTTTGTACAGAAATAGCAATGTCATAAATAGGCTCCACCGTACTTGAAGGCAAAGTGAGAAATAAAGAGTGTGAATATGAATGTCAAATTATGTAATCCCAACCAGGGAGAAAGTGGGGACCCATGTGAAAGGAATTGAGGGTAAAAGGATCTGTCTCGACAGGGCCAAAGGCAGGCAAGTGGGAGTAAGGGGCTTGGATTTGGGACTCAAATATAGGAGCTCCACAAGGGTGGACGTGAGGAAGGAACGGGTTTGGTAGAGCAGATCCATGGCATGATGAATTAGCGTCAAACAAAGGATACTCCATTTGGTTTGGAATTGCAGCAGGAGCCTCTGATCTAGAACAGCTTGGCTGCGCCCGGTTGATTCCGAGCTCATCCCCGGATCTATTCATTGACAACGCGGGCACAACCACATGCATCATGGATGCTGCTGCCTGTGCCCGTGCCTCCGCACAATCATCATCATCATCACCACCATCACCACCACCACCACCATGGGTGCTTAGTCTCTCCCCCTGCTTTCTTTTCTTTCTCATGTAAGTGTTCCAGAAGTTCTTGATCTCGTTATCTGTTCGGCCTGGAAAATGGCTTGCAATGTAGGCCCATCTGAACCGCACGTTTTCTTTCTCTTAGTTTGGAACTTCAACAAAATACGCAGAGCGATTTTAGGCTAACCTGTTGCCGACCAGTTCGTGGAGGCAAATAATTGTCCTTTCTTCATGTGCAGTGAATTTTCCGCGAATAAGATTCGGTCTCAGATAATTCACCCAACGTAGCCTGCAACTTTTGCCGCAACGTTTCAGGCCTGCAGGCGGAAACAACAAAAGGATATAGATTTTAGGATATATACAGATTTTAGGATATATACAGATTTTAGGATATAGATTTCAGATTAGCATGGGCATTAAGAAGACAGTTTGTTTCAGCCCTGCAGGAGGAAACAAAGAGAAAATATTATGAACAACGAAGATGATGAAAAAAAGGGATTATCATGGTATTAAGAACGCCGTTTGAAATGAAAAAACAGTTGGTGGTACATAACCTGCAAGATATGGCTTGGAATGGCTGGCAGAAGCAGAGTATATTTACCTGCCAATCTGGGCACAGCGCTCCATCGAACCATACCATTCTGCTGCAAACAGGCAGTGAGCTTGGCATCCTCTTCTGGAGACCACAGGCCTCTAGCAGCTTTCTTCATGGTACCCCTCTTCCTTGCAGTTTGGGCTCTCGTCCCAAGGCTCCCCAACTTGCCTCTAATATGTGTACATATTACATACATGCATATTATATACACCTTAGTAGTGAGCACCGGTTGACCGGCACTTCCCTCCCTTCCTCCCCCTTTTTTTAGTTGGGCCTTCACATCGCCTTCGTCCCCCAGTGTCATAGGTGTCTTTAGATTGAGAAGTATCACTAACGTAACTTCCTTGGGCCCCTGACTGGCATCAGTCGGCTTAGCTGTGGATTATAGAGAATATAGACCTCCATTCCCTTCATTCCCATAACTTGCCAACCCCAAAGAATCTTTAAAATAATTGTTTCATTAAACAATCATTGGAAGTTTATGTCCCTACTAAAGTTTTCATACATAGGATCTCTTGACTGAGCTGTACATAGGATCTCTTGACTAAACTCTACTGGGTCTATTGAGCAATCCATTTCATCGCAATAAAAGTGCCCTAATCTTATTTCGTTACGTACCTTATGTCATGTGTGAAGCCATACTTCAAAAACGACATTCTGATCGCATGAACCAAGATGATGTTGCTTGTTCTTCTTGCATTCGCCCTTTTCGAAGACTATCCATGTCAAGATTGAAATCTACAGAGAACTTAGAATCGACATGGAAAATTGCCCATTCAAACACCAAGGGATATACGTAAAAGGATAGCACCAACGTGCATAAGGTGTGAAAAAAGACCCAGGTAATATATGGATTTTTTAAGTCATTTTGGTCCTACATCCAAACTTGTATGTATGCATATGCAAACATGCCGGAGAAACCCCCTCTTGTATATAAGAAACCTGGGGGATGCACTTAGAAAAATACAAACCATGTGAGTGTAAGGGAGGGATTTTTTCCGGGCCAAAGGCAAACTTAAGGGAGGGGTATATGAAATCTGGGGGAAAGTTTTTTAAGAAAATTCCATATAAGTGATAATTTCCCTTGACCCTATGCAAGCACATGCCCTATGCATCTTACATTAGCTGCAACCCCCTCTCCGCTCCCTACCACTCATGTTTTTACCACCCTTTAAAAGTCTAAACAAAGGGGAAAATTATTGGTACGATGAGAGAGACACAAAATTCATTTCCTCTTTGCAACCACAACCATCAAGCCTATAGTAAGTTTTTGGATGGTGTAGAGGATTGCACATGCTTCATCTCATTTGAATACTTATTTTAAGTTTGATGACAATCTTATTAGTATTTGCAAAAAAAAAAAAAAAAAAAAAAAAATTTGGGGCCATCGGGACATCGAGTACGCAATTGTTTGTAGTGGTAAACCGGCTTTCTAGCTAGCATCATGAGATCATTCTTTTCGGAACACTTTCCTAACAAACAAGTAATGGTGCATCATCGAGTGGAAATCTATCTTATGTTATGAACCCATTTAACAATGGTCATTACACCTTAAATGAAGTAGCCTTCAGTGAAGCATATACTATCCTAATTTATACTCAATTCAAAATAAAAAGATTAGTCTTACAAGTATAACATTTAAATTTTGCAATTTCAACATTTCAAAATTTTCTCAATCTAAGTAAAACACACTCTCTTTTTCAAATTGAAGACAAAAGAAGGGGATGTCAATAATAACAAGAATACTATTTCTTGATGTGCTTGATGGTTTGGGGGAGGATGTCAATAATAACAAGAATACTATTTTTTGATGTACTTGATGGTTTTCCAATAGTAATATCTAGATGTTTAAATATGGAGAAAAACAACCTTGAAAATTGTGAATTAAATAGAGATTATCTACAACTCAAAGCCTCAATTATAATAACAAATAACTTAGAGCATAGAGCTTGCCATAGCATCTTTGACTTACATAGTGTCCAACCAAATTTATGGATCCACAATTCAATAAAGACGTGTAAGTCCCTTAAGTAGTTTATATGTCATTTTCATTTTCTGTGTTAGATTGTGATCGTCTTTTTGTATGCCTAGATTGAACGTTCTAAGTTGAGATGCATGAGGGATCTATAATTTGCCTCAAAAGTTTTGTAACCAACTTTATTGTTGATGAATTTTTTTACAAAATTTTAGGAGAACTTGGTATTATATTTGTTTATGTATAACTTGAATAAGGTGAATGGGTAGATAGTTTCATATATATCTATTTATTTTTCAACAATAGGAATTGTACACACACGAAGGTACTAGCAAAAATAGCACAAGTTTTATCTTGACCCGCATTTGTAGTAGCTTATATATATAATGCTTTTGCATCAGCATAACAAAATTGAATTGAATTCTATTCTCCACGAAGACCAAAAGGCCTATGGGAATATAACACGTCTATTATTGTCCAAGATTTAAAAAAAACCATGCCCCGAAGAATTTTTGAAGTTAGCAGTAAAAAGCACGATGATAAACTGTACATTTGTATATGTCAGTGTAGCAACGAGGGACACAATTAAAGCTCTCATGTCTATGCATAGACCTTCTGATATATGATGCTAATGCCACTACTAAAGGCTCCTGCAATATCACATATAGCGATTGGTTAGGTTTAAGTAACTCGATGCAAATGCTGGGCATTGAAGAGTAAGAAAAAAGGGCGTTTAGCAATGTCTATTTCGACATCTGTACGACGTTGATCAACATCATCATGAGAATGAAATACACATCGCCACAAACATGGCGTCTTGTGATGGATGTTGCAATTGCAACGTCTTATTGACATAATAATACAATAAAACTTATTTAGTCAAAGATAATCGTGTTCTCCAAGAAGTTCAAGGTTACATTGTAAAGTCGTATCATTGTTCTTCACTTGCCCCTCGCAAGAGGCGATTGATTTTTGAGGAGTTTTTGGATGTGCACTCTTATGCTTAGGCAGGTTGCTTCACTCGGTGGGTCTCCGCTTATCCGCTGAGATTTTATTCCTGTCTCTGCATTTATACTTGTATTTGCCTCTTTGATTGAATAAAGTCTGACGTCCTTCAACAAAAAAAAAAAATAAAACTTATTTAGTGATATAAAATAGTATACATTAGATATCACATTGCGACCTCTATTTTAAGAAATTGAATAAACTAGCAAAAGTGTAGGCTTGGGGAAAAGCTAGGGTTTTGGACATATGAAGAGGTTGGAAGAAGTTATTGGTTTGTATATGTGGGGTATATGTAGCATAATAACAGGGGGTTTCTTTTGTATTTTTATACACTTTTTAATATGGTTTTCATATGATTTTGAGAGCGTATTCCACGAGATGTACTGATCAGTATATCTAGAGTGCGCGCGGTATTTTTATGTTTTAGTTCCACATTCTTAATGGTTTTTGCTCCCCTTACCCATCTTAATGGCCAAGATTGACCCTAGGAGTCTTTAATCCAAGGGTTTACAATGGAAGCCCTTTTCCAATGCACCATTTTTAGACGAATTTTCAAACTTGGCATGCATATGTCGAGCTCTTCTTTTCTAGGGTTATCATAATAGTCTCGCCCTCAAGCTTCCCAATCCAAACACCCTCCAGCGTATCGGGAATGTCTTTGGTCGAAAGTCCAACTCTATCCCTCATCAAGGAACCTCCTTTCCTTAAGAAGGCCGAGCAAGCCCTTTCCGTTATTCTTCTTCACAAAATCTTGTTTTTCTCCTGTTTTTCTAGAGTTTGTCACACATTTTCACTTCTTTTGTTATGCGAAGCGATGTATGCTTCTCAGGGGCTTAAGAGGCATATGATTTGTGGGAGGCTTTGGCGGATCGGAGACGACTGTAGCCTGGAGAATCGAATCTTTATTCTATCACAATCAAACCTAAGAAGGGAAGAAAGAAATGGAAGATTTCTTCAAGAATGGATGCAAATGGCGATGGCAAGGTGGCGTCAAGGAGCCGAAACTATAAGAAATGTAAAACCACAAGCGAAGCTCTTCAAAATGGCGCATTTGAGATGGAAATGGCTATTTGGACATGGAATAGTGCTATTTGGACATGGAATAGTGCCTAGAGTTTGTCAACAAGGATGCATTCTCTCGTAAGTGGGGCGTAAGAGTTGGTTTCTACATTCTAATTCTTCGATTTTATTTTGTTTGTCTTTGAATAATAAGTTATTAGTGGTTCATTATAGCAGACTGAACTTGTTGTAAACATTGGCCCAAAAGTGCGAGAGGACTGTGAAATCAAAAGTGCCGGCGGATCTTCTTTTATCGGCTAAGCAGCTTAAGCTGGGTTGGAATTTTTAAATCTTTTGCGGGGGTATTATTTTTATTCCCGTTCGCGGCCAACTTCAGGTTATATTACCCAGCGGAACTTACGGTTACGATCCTGTTGAGAATGATTGGTTGGGTACAATTACTGCACCAAGTGCTATGTTAACTCATGGTTCTGCTACTTCAAGTGTTCCCAGAGAAATGCAGCAATCCACAGTCCTAGTGCCTGCTCTACAATCTCATCGGTTAATGATGCATGTAAGTATGATGATGTTCAGTCACGCAACTCTTTCACGTGGGTCCCTATTAGCAATAGCTCCTTCGGTCATTACATCAAAAAAGAATATGGATACCCCAATAATTATTTCCGGTATAGACTCATCCATCTGGTCCTCCTCAGAAAAGAGCAATGAACGGGGAGAGAGCACTGTGTTTCCACAGGCGAAGCGTATTGCAATTAAGGTGCTTGGTAGAACTTAACAATTGCGGTATATTTGTTTTTTTTTTAATGTTCATGGGTTTCTAACATGATTCTTATTCAAATAGTTTGCAATCCATCTGCTGCTCTTTGTTGTGGATGGATTGCCATTCTTTTTGCATCGCTTGTGGATTGGCAAAGAAAATCTTATTTATTACGGACCGAAGACCTTTCCATATGTCAGCCTTAGGTGCTCTTTAATGTTATCTTATTTAATATTTTTCGGATATATTTACGAATACTTTTATCCATGCGATATTACCAAACTAGAATGCTTTGATCTTATGATGTTCTTCTTGTTTGCTCCTTTGGCAAGTTAAAGATGTAGATGTTTGAGTTTGCTGAGAAAGGGATCTTAGGTAAAAAGAAGGATCATGGTAATGCGGATGCAAAGAGCACGTTTCTTAGCTTCTAGAGGTCGCTCTTTAACCAAGCATTTATGGAGGGATTCGCGGATATCCATTATTCTAGCACGGAAATGCGAGAATGAATGTAAATCATCATGCTCACGGTACCTTATCACTCGGCAATGGAGCGGCAATTTTGGCTTGAGGAGATAGATGGGGGCGAGGGAGGCGCTTGGATAGATTTGTGTTTGAATGTAGTGTTCAAGAACAAGCACCGATTTTATTTAATCCAACATGTGATACCATTCCATTCGCCATGATGCTCACAGTGAATCTATGGTACGGTGCCATATATAATTATTTTCTTGTTTTATCAAAGGTGTTGTTGCAATGTAAAGAAATTTCATACTTGAAGTTGAAATGCTTTTTACTTTATGAAATGAATCTAACGCTCTTGCTCCATAATGTAGCCATACATCGTCTTGAATGTTTGATTTGCACCATTATCCTTTGGCATGTTTGATGTCACCTTCATGCACTTATGCTAGATATCTGATTTGTCGAGTTGTACTTTTGCAGAAAATTAACTATGAAATAGGTTCGTTAAGCCTATGTCTTCTAAATGCACCAATTTTTATATCTACTTTATATCACGCCCATTCTATAAGGTTAAAAACTTAAAAACTCATCCTTCCTTTGAATGTCTACCATTATGGACATGTCTACGCCCAAGAATCAAATGCTACAAACATTATGCTAAAAATATTATAGTTTCTTAGGCTTCATATTATTGTTTTTTTTTTTGTTATATTGCTACTTATTAGATATTGCTACATGTTTTACATCCGACATATATAACATCAACTCATCCAAGTGTGAAGTCCGCGTTGTTTGTTCTTTGCCAGAAGGGGATAAAAACAACCTATAACAAAAACCATTATATTAAATTAAATTAAACCATTACATTAAACCATTACATTACCTTTAAATTAAATCCCCCTTCAAACCCCTTTGGTTTGGGTGCATATTCACACGGGGTGGCGTGGGGGCGCGAGAGCCCCTATAATTATGTTTTTTTGCGCACAAAATTAACACCATATAGTATATTACCTCAAATCTTATAGTATTTTGCAAATCTTGTTATATACAAATATAGCAAATTCCATACTTCCATACCCCACAAACGAGGAACTTTGCGTAGATTAAAGAATAAGGGTGAATATGCTTGGCACTCACAAATAGGAATGAAATATAATTAATTTGGAGGGCATAAAGAGATACCATGTGTTTTTGGCATATTTGAAATTTGAATAATTTAAAAATGTAGTTCAATGTTTTTGGTCATGAAGAAATCTTTTGACCATATATGGAATAGAATAGAATAGTTTTTAACGTCCCACGAGGAGACCAATAGGTCATGGGACCCATACAATGGGCTAGTACAATCATTACTACTAGGATTAAAAACCCATCCTTACCGAAAGGTTTTCAAGGGAAAAACTTTTGCGTTAATGATGATACTAGACAAGCTTAGATAATGACCAATGGGGGCTCAAGAATTGCGGACATTTATCTAGAACCTCAAGTATGTATAATGCCAAGTCATGCACGGATGGTGGTGTGAGAAGTTGTAGGCGTGGAATGGAATGCTAGATCATTCGAAAAAATGATTCCGGACTATCTCAAAAGCGGGGCAACTTCGAAGAGTATGGCTTTCATCTTCAATAACACTGGTGAATCGGGGCACATAGTCATTAGCTTATGCGCGGCAATTCGCGGCAGCTCCCATCTACTGTCTCAATAAAGTAGCACATTTGGGATTTTGTCGCGAATTGATGCAATAGCTACAAGCTTGTTCTGGACAATGAAGCAAGCAAATAAGCTTGGGGCCACGGTGCCAAAGTGGGATTTATGTGTGCATGATAATGACGAATTTTCACTTGGGCCAAAGTAGCTGCGTCCCATATCTTTTGAGAAAAGCGACCATTAAGATATTGTTGCAAAAGCTTCGAGGGATCCGAAGCGGCAAGCATCAGGCGATTAGAACACGGTTGCTTAACGGGCAAACCATGTAGTGCAATGCTCTTTCCAACATCGTTTCAAAGCCGAGGAGATTCACCATGGCAAGTGCAAATGGGGATACCTAACATCATCCATGTGGTGCACCTTGCGGATATATAGTGGAGATGGCTTCATGGCGGAATGTTGAAGAGGCCAAAACACTGTCTCTTGTAAAAGAATAGCATAGCACCGTTGTTTTTTTTAACTCAAGGCTGTAAGTGAGAAAGGACTTTTACCGCTCCAAGCTCTCCCAAGCAATAAGCACTAATGGCGGGCCCCATACTTGAGAACCATACGGTAAAGCGGGCTCTACCAAAGCCGTAGAAACAAGTGGGCTTTAAAGGTGGCCAATCATGAATTTGCTTGAAAACAATTGTTTTGCATTGCATAGAGTGCTCTCCATCCGGCAACCACCCACTTGGTAATTTTATCGTTTCCCCAAAGTGTGTTCTTCTGGAAATTCTACACCAAGATACTTGTTCTATCTAAACAACTTCAACTTGGCGGTATATCATAGTGCATAGGGGGACATTGTGGCGAAGATTGAACTACCAAAAAGCTTGGTCTTTTGCTTGATCTTTCAAGGACACTGTGTTCTCACGAAACCTCATGTCTATGAGCATGTAAATGTTCTTTGCATGCTAATGTGTTATGTGCAAGAAATGAAACATCATCAAAGAGATACATAAGTTGCCTAATGATATAGTGTGCCAAATGTGGACCTCCGCCGCCATGATTATCGCCATTCTTCCAATTGATCAATGTACAAACCAAAGAGTGTAGGAGATAAAGGGGCAACCACGGACGAACTCCAATATTGCTAGTGATTTGAGCACGATGCTAGAAATTTAGCAAAAACCCTTTCATAGAGCCGATAAACTCCATTTTGAAGATCTTGTGGAACCCAAGTGCCAATAATTTTATTTCACCTTAATGTTGGTTAGTGGAAGTTATATGAGTAAGGAAACAAATTCATGGACTAGCCAATAATTTTATTTCACCTTAATGTTGGTTAGTGGAAGTTATATGGGTAGAGTAAGGAAACAAATTCAAGTACCCCCAATAATTTAAAACAATAGAGCACATAACTAAACTAATTTTCAATCATTAACAATTTTTGCGTGGACCACCAATATATTTTTATTATTCTTTCTTCATTTGTATTATTTCTGGTAGTGCTTAACATTCTTGAAAAGAAAATAACTTTGGCAAGGTCAAATTCGTCAGGCATTTTAGCTACATGGTAGGTGGCTATGTTGAAAGTTTTAATGAACAATTGCCAAATGGTATGCATGGTTGTGACCTGTTGTATGAATCGCGATGGGGATGGGGCCTAAAAGCATTGTCCCTACCCATTTTAGCTTGGTGTAATTTTATAGTCTTTTTTGACGTGCTTATAACTATTGTTCCTACTCTTTCATTTTGGTTTGGTGTATGCTTTGATGTTTAAAATGGTAAAGATTGTCAACAAGATGAAGGTAAAAAATTTAAGTCTTCGATTAGTGTCACCTACATGGGATTGCAACCAAATGTATATCCCATCACAAGATGTATTATCATAAACAAAGCTGGCAATCAAGTCTAGTATCTCATAGTTCAACGCAGAGTTACTTGGTTTCTAAAGTCAACAATCGGGCAATATTTTTACAATTACCACCGTAGAATCACATTAATAAGAGTAATTCAGCAATGAGTGATCTAGTGTCACCTACATCGCGTTAATAATCAATAAGAGTAATGCGAATGAGTGACCTAGTGTCACCTACATGGGATTGCAACCAAACGCATATCCCATCACAAGATGTATTATCAATGCCAAAACCCATTTTTTGTGGCCCCATATGCTTAGGGTAATTCAACGTTGCACTCACGCGGTTTACACGTTTAGAAATAATGATAAAACCATAATGAAAACAACCACATTAATTGAAATCAGGGCCATCTATGGGTGTTCTTGGTCAACCCTTTATCCTGTCTTCTTTTAGCAAAAAATATGAACAAAAACATTATCGACCTTACAAACCTTAGTTTTAAAGGGATTCTCTTAACTCAACCCGGCAAGGTGATCCATGCATTCTTCAACAAATAAACTTGTCAAAGGTTTCATGTCAAATTGTTGATAAACCGCTTTAGGGGTTGGGACATATCTATACTCGCAATAATGGACCTTAAGCCCTACATTGCTTGTGGACCTCTTTGCATTGATTGATATTTCAGGGCTGCGAATATGGACATCTTGCAATTGATTTTTTAGCAAATACTAATCTCTGCTAGTCATTCTTATTCTTATTCTTTATCTTGGACATGTATCTTATCCTTCATTATTTTTAATATAGAAGTGCGCAATTCTTTCATAAGGTTATTAACAACAGGTTTGCATATTAAAGGGAATGGCTTTTGGATAAAAGAATGTTGAAAGCTTTTACAACATGCCAAATAGTTCTTACTATATAAAAAAGAAATCTAAGTTGATAAAAAGTCATGCACTAGCTTCAGGTTTCGAAAGCTAATTAGATACTACCTTATTTGTTACAACATTGGAGCTAAACTTACTTAGTTATTATACTACATGATCCATTTTTCCACTGCAATATTCTCTTCTCCAGAATAAAAAGGCATAGAGAAAAAAGGTATTATGTTGGTGATGATCAATTCCATATATTTTTCCTTCTCAATCCAGGAAAAAAAAAATCATGTAGACTGCATGAAGAAGGAGCAGCCTTCAAAGAGATGATATAGACCAGAAGAGAATGGAGCTTAATCTAGAAACAAATTAAGATGGATTTCTTGTAAGGCCCATGGCGCTCTGATTCCACAACTTGCAACTTTTCCATCAAGAATTCATGGATTCTATCAGAGGTATTTTGATACAAGGAAGGAGATACGAAAACTTTAGCTTGTCTCACTAGGATATAGTTTCAAGAGTAACAAATGTTGAAGAAATTGCCTCACTCGTTTTTGCTACTTCAGCTTGTTTGTTGGTTATGTATATGCTGCAGCTCCTAAATCTCTTGCTCCAGTCAGTATCTTGCAAAGATGCTGCATCCTTCATGGCTCTGAAACATTTTTGCAAATTAACCCAGGTACCATTATACAAGGTGTTCATAGCCTATCCTTATCAACATCCTCAATCACTTCTTCTTTTAATCCATCGGCGGGAGAGGTATCTGCAATTGACAGGTACAATTAGAAAAAAAGGACAAATAAATCTACATTGAATAAAAAGACCTTTATTCATCTCATTCTTAGTAAATTTTGCAGTGAATTCGAAAATATCATTTTGGCAAACAGTTTGTATTTGGCACCTTTAACAGTATCTTGTATTTGGCATATGATAGCGAGGGCATCATCAGTGAGATTTAACTGCCCCCTAATATCCGAATAACCGAACTTCTCTGATGAGTGAAAAGGAAGTACCCCTAATATCCGAATAACTGAGCTTCTCTGATGAATGAAAAGGAAGTAACACTGTACCTTATAGTACACATTCTATGGGAGTAAAGATCTATGGGAGTAACACTATCTATGAAAAATTATACCTGGTAGGTGGTAACAATAAGCTCGATCTGTTTGGGTTCAAACTTTCCAATTACGTTACATGTTCCGAGTTAGTATATCCAAGTTAGCTTCCAATGCTTTGTCTTTGTTTGTCAGAACTTAAATGTCTCGACACATTTTACCTAGAGACATTGGATAATGTAAACATATATTTCAAGTCTTTGTTTCCACACAATGCCTAGTGTAACATACCATTTCAGATCGTAAAGCATGATCCAAAGATTTGTCTAGGCAAAAATCCAGTTGTCAACAATGTCACTGTAATATCGATGTCTAGACTAGATTCTGCATTAGAAGCCAAGTAGTCCTCAAAACTTGTCTGGTTTTCCCTTGGAAGGGTTGAATCTGCCACATGCAAACATATAAAACAATAAGGAAAGGGGAAATATCTAATCTTTATGCTGTGAGCAATTGTGGGCTAATACATGCCATACTCTCCATCTTGCTTGTAAACTGTCCACCACAACCTTGTTTCAGCTTGGTAAAATGCTCGCTCATGATCATCATTTGAACTCTTATCAAAGAGAAGCCTGTGTGCAAGTTTTTCCTGCATTATATCATCTTCCACGTTAGAAGCAAGCATTACCTCACCACCATGCAGATGTAAAAGTAACTTGCCTGTAAAAACTCGGCAAATAAATCTTTATTGCTGATATATGAAAGAAGCCTAACATCCTGTAAAATTAATCAGCATGCTTTTGGACAAAGTGGCTACCATTATAATGCACAGTAATCAACCTTTTTTAAGGGTATTAGTAAGCTTCTCATATGCATCCTTCTTTAACAGGTTATCACAAAATGTGCAAGCAACTCTGCACTTGTACTTCCAGCAACTCCTTTGTTGGAAAACACTTCAAATGCTTCTTTCAGTGCCTGCAATCTCCAGTTGTCAATACACAAAGGTTCAAGACATTTCCATGCAAAATATTTGCTCTGGCTGGAACTGAAACTATGTCACGGCAGTTTCTCATTTGAAGCATGAACAACCCAGGAAAATATAAACCTTATGAAAAAGAATGATTGAGGGAAGCATTCGCTCACATATTTTGATACTTATCATGTAGCTCAATCGCCTTCCAAACAAAGGTCTGCAAAAACAAATATGACACATGGATTGGGACAAACGGAGGAGAACAAAAAATAACAAAAAATCAGAGGCGTATAGAGATGAAAAAAACTCGAAAAACTATCATCATGGAGTAGAAGGCAATCCTACTGTTGTAGATCTTCTGGTATTTTCGTAAGATCTCGGCGAGCTCAGTTGCAGAGAATCCTTCAAAACTTGCTCTGATCTTGACGGCTGCTTGAGCCCTATTAAATAAATATAATTTCAAACAAACGCCCAAGCTTCGGGACATCAACCGCAAGTTTTTAAATCTCTGCGGTTTTTTCACTGCGGTTCTGAAGCTTCGCATAGGGTATGATAGGGCCTTATTTTCCAGGGGTTTCGAATTTCCCCTCTCTGGCTACCTCTTGCTCCGACGGAGGCAAAGAGGCTATATCGCCAAAACTCCGGCAGACAATTAGTTGTTTTTTTAATTTCCCTGACCCTACGATAAAAAAAATACAGAATCGGACGGCTAAAAATGATTACAACTGACATGGCACGACACGTGGCATAGCTAGAAACGCAGGAAAGTGGGCAGCTCGGGTTAGGCAACCCTGCTAATAAACATTACATTACAATAATATATAGGAGGATTATAATATAGGAGGATAGGATGTATGAGGTATTCAATCCAGGCCGTAGAAGAAAGCATCCAACGGTAGAGCCGAGGCTGGAAGAGATGCTAAGGCAGTTAATGGGATAGACGGCTCGATCTGCGCAACTGCCAAGCTGGGATGGATATGCAGAGGCGCGCCTCCACATCCCCTCAACCAGCCCGCTCGCTCCTCAATTCTTACTCCTAGGTATTTCCGGAGGATCAATCACCAAAAATGAGAGAAATCCTTCACATCCAGGGAGGCCAATGTGGCAACCAAATTGGTGCCAAATTCTGGGAGGTTATCTGTGATGAACATGGTATTGATCCAACCGGAACTTACCACGGTGATTCTGATCTCCAGCTTGAACGTATCAATGTCTATTTTAATGAAGCTAGTGGTGGTAGATACGTACCTCGTGCTGTTCTCATGGATCTGGAGCCTGGTACCATGGATAGTGTTCGATCTGGCCCTTATGGACAGATCTTTAGACCTGATAACTTTGTTTTTGGCCAGACTGGTGCTGGAAATAACTGGGCTAAGGGTCATTACACTGAGGGAGCAGAACTCATTGATTCTGTGCTTGATGTTGTGCGAAAGGAAGCCGAAAGTTGTGACTGCCTTCAAGGTATGCAATTAATCCTCTGTTTCTATTTAAAAGGATAATAATTCAGTTATTAAAATTCAGATAAGACATGCATTCAGAAGAATATAGATACATTCCTAAGTTCAGCAGGATGATGCTCTGGATAACTGCATTGGATGGCTAGCATAATATAACTGCATTGCTCTGCTCTGCTTCTCAAGTTGGAACTTTTCACGCATCTAAACTTTCAGATGCACTGAATTTTTTCTCCTTAAAGATTACATGTCTGACATATTTATATCTGCTTTTGCATGATACAGGATTTCAGGTCTGCCACTCAATGGGTGGAGGCACAGGTTCTGGCATGGGAACCCTGCTCATTTCTAAGATCAGAGAAGAGTATCCCGATAGAATGATGGTCACTTTTTCAGTTGTGCCTTCTCCAAAAGTCTCAGACACTGTGGTCGAACCATATAATGCTACCCTTTCTGTCCACCAGCTTGTGGAGAATGCTGATGAGTGCATGGTCTTAGATAACGAGGCTCTCTATGATATTTGCTTCAGAACTCTCAAACTTACCACGCCAACCTGTAAGTGATCTCTCAAACGTGCATATTAAGTAATCTTTATAAGTAAAACTACTTCTATTCTGCTGCTTTGGGCTCATTTATTCCTTTAACAACTCACTAAACTTGTTCGTTTGCTTCAGAACTCTTAAGCTTACCACTCCAACCTGTAAGTGATCTCTCAAATGTGCATTTTATATTGTAATGTTTTACTGTATGTCGTAGATCAAGCCCTCAAAGTTAATGGCCCAGATTTGACTTAAAAGTTAGAGAGTCCAGATAGCTAACCCTAGCTTGCCCAGCAATGATGAGCACAGTAACCAGTAACCTTTAAGTGCATCTACATCTTTTCTGCCGCTTTGTTCGTATATTGCTTTAAGAATTCTCTAAACTGGATTGATGGTTCTTATTGAAGATAAGTTAGATAAGATCTGAACTGAGAATTCCTCCTACTAAATTGCAAATTGCTGTGCTACAAGAAAATGCTCTAAGAAATTCAAGATTTTTCACAAGCTCTGATAAAGAAGGAATTTAAGCAATTATCTTAGCAAATAGAAAAAGAATCCATTCAACTAACAAGAACTACTAGTTACCTGGACTCTTTGATGTTTATTTCGCAGTTGGGGACTTGAACCATCTGATTTCTGCGACAATGAGTGGGGTAACATGCTGCCTGCGCTTTCCTGGTCAGCTAAACTCCGATCTGCGAAAACTTGCCGTAAATCTGGTTCCATTTCCACGGCTTCACTTCTTTATGGTCGGATTTGCGCCTCTAACATCCCGAGGCTCCCAGCAATACAGAGCCCTAACAGTTCCAGAGTTAACACAGCAAATGTGGGATGCTAAAAACATGATGTGTGCGGCAGATCCCCGCCATGGCCGATACCTAACAGCATCTGCCATGTTCAGAGGCAGAATGTCGACCAAAGAAGTGGACGAACAGATGCTAAATGTGCAGAACAAGAACTCTTCCTATTTTGTGGAATGGATACCTAATAATGTAAAATCCAGCGTTTGCGACATACCTCCGAAGGGCTTGAAAATGTCTTCGACATTTATTGGAAACTCGACCTCCATTCAAGAAATGTTTAAGCGAGTAAGCGAGCAGTTTACCGCCATGTTTCGACGAAAGGCTTTCTTGCATTGGTACACTGGAGAGGGCATGGACGAAATGGAATTTACGGAGGCCGAAAGTAATATGAATGATCTGGTTTCTGAATACCAGCAGTACCAGGATGCTACTGCTGATGAAGAAGGTGAATTTGAAGAAGAGGCTGAAGGCGCTTAGATCTTCCCCACACACACATCTTCCCCACACACACGGAAAAAAAAAAAGGGAAACTCTTTTGAGTATTTTGCTTAGATAGATAGACTGGTTTCCTGTTTTTGATAACCTAGCTCTTTTTTTGGTCCCTTTTGTTTGATGCAATAAAAACTGCTTATTTCCCAGTTTTGCAATGTCAACTAATCAATTTAATTTCCTTTCCTAATGCTAACTTCATACTTTATCCCTGTAACAGTATTATTAAACTTAGCAAGTATTTAAAATAATCGAATGTAAGCTCATATTCACCAAGTCCAACATCATGATGGTAAAAATTATAGCATGTATTGCATAAGGAGTATGATACTTATTGGGCATCAGGTGCTTCTGGGACAACATGAGGGCAACAGCAATTGAAGATGGAGGAATGGTAGAAATAATGAGTAGGAGTATTATTAAGTAAGATAAGAGCACCAATAAAGAGAAATAGGCATTTTGAAAAGAGAAGCAAGATTAGGAGGCCACAAATTACTTGTGTTAAAGGAGAAAGTAACTCGTGAGACCAGTGCACTCGTTTGTAGGTATTAATAGGGACTGTTACTTGCGGATTATTTGTTGTAAGTGTATAGAAATAAATAAGTTGTAGAGAAGGGTGTAGGCTATATGGAGAGCTCCTGAGGATGTATTCACATAAAAGCATTTGATAAATCTCGACCATCTTCATAAGTCCAGAATGAATGAAAATGTAAAGCCATCAGAACTGTTGAAGTCAAGAAACACGTTACCAGTGCTGGTCGACTGTAGCCATGGCTTCCAACTGAGGTGAGCAACATAGGACTCAATTTTACAGCCATAAGCAGTGAACTTAAGCCAAGAATTCCTCACTTTTTGTGATATCAGAAATGCTAGTGCATGATTGCCCCATGAATAGAGTGTCAGTCAGATACCATACTTTGCCATGCTACATCATATAGAACAAAAGTTCCAATATCTGTAACTTCCACCTTGCCACATTTGCACCAGCAGCCAGACTGTTTGATTGCTATTTCCTGGTTGCAAAACTAACACTTGGTAATGTTTTAATAAAAGCGAGAACTTGGCTCTACTGGGACATCAGCATACCATATCATTTGTGGATTTCCTTGCGGTTTGCAAAGGATTCCAAAACCAAGTTTATTTCTGGATGGGCTAGAGAAACCAATGCAAAATTTGTCATTGGCTAAATGTTTGTAGCTTGAGTAAAAAACAGGAAAGATGGAACTGCTGATTGGGTTTACTGTAAAATATATGGTACTTTGTTGGAGATATGCAACACCAAATTGTACCAGGAAGAGAATAGTCTGCAAAGCTGACAGTCTTATGATCTGAGCAGATTGTTGGATCTTGAGAAAACAAAGGAAAGTTGACACAATCTATATCCTAAAGGATTGATTTTTTTTATTTTGATTAATATAGAGAGGAGAAAAAATATAAAAATGTACACAGCCACAAAGAAGAAGCAGTCTTCTAGATACTTGAATATTATCATACAATAATCTGCACCATACAGAAGGCTTGTTGATCAGGGGCACATTGGAATCAGAAAAAGTCCAGGAATGGTTTACAAATCTAGGTATTGACCAACTTAGCTTTTTCTTGATCCATGAAATTAGTTTGAATAAATTTGAAGGCTGTTTGATAGGTATAACATGCAAAATATAGAAGTGCACCTGGGGAAGGCATACCTTCTTCTGGACATATTCAAGAAGCTGCATGCAAGGCAAGGTCTAATTTCTTTCTGTTTGCATTGATGGAATGTTATTGTTTAGCCCGTGGACATGGACGTACTTTCACATTGAATTTGGTACCCATCATATTCTGGAGATAAGTAGATGATATCTAGAGCAGTATCAACTGTTCGTCTGCAGGATAGTTTTTTCACACACAATGTGTGTGGTCAGAACCACAATAAACAGGATGCAATCTCGCCTCCCATCTCAAAGTTATCAGAGTGTCTACAATGCAGAGTACATAAATTGCCATACAATGTTATAGGCATTTTTAAGTATTTCTTTGTCGACTTTAGGAGATGCTGCAAGAAACTGTTATAAGTTGTCTCGAACAGGAAATGCAACCCCTAAGTTAAAGAGAGCAAGGACTTATTATTGCCTTTGCATTGTACAATGGTATTGCGGGCTATGAAGGTGTATACTTATATTTTTCACAAGAACCTGAGGGATGGGACCCTTTTGTATTCCTTGTGAAAGACAGTGCTGCATCCCAAACCTTGCCATTTTCATCCAGAAATGTTTAGTTAGGACTTTTTAACATCAATATTGACTCAGAAAATCTGTAAGGATAACAGATGCTACACGTGTTTGTCTGAATTATATTTTTTCTATGAAGGAACCGAGTTGAAGGCAACCGACAGATTTTGTGGCCACACACGTTAGAATAAGCTTAACCAAGCCTTATTTTTTGTGCATGAGCTTGCCATTAGACAAACTGGGTTTTCGAGATTCCAGACCCAAGCTCATCCACATCAGTCGATGTCCCTCCATGGAAGGGATGGTTAGCGGAGGTATTTGTGTTTTAATTATTACAGGATGTTTGTAGCCCGAGTGGACACATCTTGTGTTTTATTTTATCAGTTGGGCATAAATAGCCTGGCTACCACATAACAAGATGACGTCAGCTGCACACTATTCTTTTATAGAAAACAAAATGAGGATACTTTTGACAACCCATCCTCAGACGACTTAGTGGACTTTGTCCTTTTGTTAAGTAATAGCAACAAGATTGGGCTTGGATACTTATCAACATCATCTTTGCAGTAGATTTTTGAGTAGGCTGAGTTGTTTGCTTTGCGACTTTCACTGGGATGGGATTTATAACTGAAAAACTTTACAGGCCAATTAAGCCTGCAAAAAGAAGTTCGTCAAAGTTTATTCCTCTTGTTAGATTTCTCGAAGTGTGATCTATCTGGGGTGAATAATATGCGACTCCAATCATCTAGTGATGGTGAAGTTCATTTTTAGGATCATGACTTTTATTGCTTCGTCGGATTGCAGTAGGTTTGAGAAAAAGCAAAACAAGCTTGGGTTGAAGAGCTAACAAATCAAAATATGTTTTTTGTACGTAATTACATTCCCAATGTGTTATTTGAAACATCCTCATTTGCACCACTAATTTTTCCGAAAATCATGATGCATTCACATTTTAAATGTTCCATGTGACTTCTTAAAGCCCGATTGCATGTCCTTTTTGTCGCGACAATGCAAGCACACTTTTAGGAATTTTGAGAATACACATAGTCTACATGAGCGTGTCGGATGCGGAGATAAGCAATGCAAGATCATGGCTTGCATGCTTTATTTTGACATGAGATTCGATTATATTTTTGAGATCGTAGGTGCGGGCGACTTTTCGGCTTTTGGTCGTAGCTTATGTTTTGTATAGTTTTTTGCGAGAATGTCCGACATGCAACAGGTAACTACCTTTCTTTATGGTTTTAGTGTCTTTTTTTAAACTTCACTAACCATTTGTTTGCTTTTCAGGTTCTTGAGGGTTGTTTAGCTAGTAATGTTGTAATGGCTTAAGGTGATTCTTCTCTGGATGTATCTGTCATTGTGAAGAAAATCAGTGGAAGTGGAACTTAAAAGTTCTTTTGATGTTTGTTTTTCTCACTGTAAAACGTTTTGAAATCTGAATACAAAACTTTTTACTTGCATTCTGCAAGCCTTTATCACTTAATAATCTGAATTTTTGACTGTCGATTCTATATTTTACCTTCCATTCTAGACAACATTCCAGATTTTTTATTTTACATTTTTATAAACATTTAGCAATTGTTTTTTTTTTAAGGCACGGTTTCATTCATATGATATAAAGTTCCATTCTAGACAACATTCCAGATTTTTTATTTTACATTTTTATAAACATTTAGCAATTGTTTTTGGATTGCCCCTGTTAAGGGGGCAATTCGTTAGGGGGAGGGTTGGTTTTGGCATATTCTGGCATATCAGGGGTATATCTGATAATCGGCGGCCGTCATTCTTGATTGTTTTTCATGTGAAAAACTTTTGGTTTTTAGCGTATGAATATCGCTAAGGTTTTCCGTGTTTTGGGCGTTAAATTATTTTTCCCGTGATGAACTTCGCTTTTTTTTTGTGAAAAACTATTGGTTTTTTTAACCTTTGGGCTAGAGATTCCTTTTTTAGAATTTATCTTTGGGTTTTTATTTTTAAAACAAACTATTTTTTATTGGAATGTATTTATAGAAAAGGATTTATACCTCGTGCAAACCTTGGCCAACTATTTTTTGCAACAAAAGGAGAAATCGACGACAAAGCGAAATAACAGAAGCCGAATGCCATATCGGAGGAAAAAGGCTTGGGAGGTGATCGAAATAGCAAAGGCGACCACCTTTTTTCTCCAACAAAGGTATGCGGTGGGCTTAATCGGGGAGTTAACGGCCGGTTCGGGGAGTCTACAAATCTTGGCGATGATGCAAGAATCCGATAGAGGGACATCATTGGATTTGAATCCGGTGTGGGATCTCAAGCTTTGTTTGGCGGCTCTGCGAATCCGGCACCAACAAACCTTCGGCCTCGGCTTGATGAACCGGGTCCACGTCCCATTTGTTGCCCAAAAGGCGACACTTGTAACTCCTTGATCCGGCTGAAGCTCTTGCGGCGGGACTTACGGGCTGCTCTACGTTCCGGCTTCGGATCGGCCAGGGATATCTCGGCTTTTCGGTTAAGCCTAAGAACCTTCGACCTCGGCCTGATTGAACCGGGTCCCCGATCGTTGTTGCCCAAGGCGGACACTGTAACTCCTTGATCCGGCTAAAGATCTTGCGGAGTCCGCCTCGCTTTTCGGCGGCCTGGTGGGGATATCGGCTTTTCGGTTAAGCCTAAGATTGTATTCCTTGGTGATTGAATTGAGCCCATACTATTGTAAGATTGGTTTGATCATAGTAGAAGGGATAATAAGCTATGATCAATTCCTTTCATTTTTTCCCTTGGAAATTGCCTTAGTTCTTGTCTTGGATCCGGTTGGGTGGAGATTTGGATGCCCAAATCCATTGGTTGTGGAAACCAAAGTTTGTTTGTTCTTATCTAAAGATTGTTCCTTCTTGACTTGTCTATACAATTGTTGTTGCAAGTAGCTTCGCCTTTAAGTTTTTCCCTTAAAGTGTCATCATCGGAACCACAAGATCTTGCGGGGAAGGCGTCGCTACAAATGTTGGCGGCAACCAAGAAGAGGACATGGCAAACTTGACATTACGGAAAGAACAAGAACCAATACATGATGAGTTGCAAAACAGATTCTTCAAAAGTAACAAAATCTATTTCTTATTTTGTCATTGCCAACAATACAAACTAATCTAGATTTCATAGGGGACAAGCCAAGAGTTTTGTTCAAAAAGCATTTGCGTGTCACGATTGAGGCATTTGGCGATCTCTCCACATCAAATGCAACACTAGCATTCTTAGCGAAGAAGACCGAAGAAGGAAACACACCCGACAATTGTAAATTACGACACATTAACAATTCGACGCATGAAAGACATTGTGTATCCAAGTCATGTCGAAAACAGCAAGGACGTAACGGTAAGCAAACAATTGTACCAATCACAAATATATGCAAGTAATTTCAGTATGTACTGACATATGCCCTGCAGATCAAAGGCAAATTTGAAGCACAAACTAACAATTTCGATAGCATACGATCACGTTTGTACACATTACTGTAACTGAAAGCGTATGCATTAGAGCTAAAACGTGGAGGTATAGTAGAAGACCTTATTTTCACACGAGGCAATATCTTTCTCTAACTCTTCTAAATCTCCAAATTTATAGAGAGGTAATATTTTTCAACACGTGGCTAAGAAGATAGTTAATACCCATTTTTCATATACCTAAAAATCGTTGAGATGGGAGGACATGGCGCCACGTGTACTTTTGAGATTTCTCAAAATCGAAAATAGATCTGGTTAGACCAGGTGGAGTGAGCTACTCGAGGTCGAGGTGTTCGAGGCCGATCTCCAACCCTTTCTTGCGCACCGTTGTCGAGATCATCCCGGTGTGGCTCCACGAACATATCGACCCTCTGACCGTATACATACGGACTTTCCCCTCCCATGGCAACCAACTTGCCATAAGCGGAGCCCCTCCGTCCTAACTTTCGGGCCGTCTATAATAAGGCGGCTCAAGTGAAGGACGCGAGGGGTCATTCGCCCACGCCTTCAATGAAGCCTCGTCGCCGGAAGCGTGAATACAAGGGTTAGCACCAAAGCATAAATTATATATATAAATAACCACCACGAAGGGTGGCACATCCATCAAATACCAGCGGCAAAGCATATGCATCTAAACCTAAGAAAACACCCCAAACCCAAGGTTCTACCCGGTTAGACTCTGTGAGGGTAAACCGGCGGCTTGGCCTCAAGAGATCGCCAGACAGGTATAACCTGGTGTTGGCTGGCATAGGACATCGGCTAGGGTGGTCCACTCCATCCGCCCCTCACGTGCACACTTTGAGATGGGTCAATTCACGCTATGGCTTCGCTATAGCTTCCAGGAGACGCAGCGGGCTCGAGGCATCACCCTGGCGAGCCTACTCGGGGTTCATGAAGCCCCGGTCAGATGAGGCAGGTCGGGAGGCGTCCCCTTCGTAATCACGGTGGTTCCATGGGTGAGCTAGAGAATACGTGCATCGGCTGACCCCGCATCGTACCCGACTTACTCACCCTAAATCTACTCAAAGTGCAAGGTGCCCCATACGGGTCACACCTCTACACCGGGAGTGTCGGACCCATACAGCCCCCTCGTGGCCCGGCTATCGGGCCCTAGCTCATTTGTAGGAGTCGAGGAGCCTTTTATGTTCGTGCAAGACCCACCCCCACTTCACCCTTGTGTTCCTTGTGCGGTGCTAAGCCAATACCATAGCATCTATGACCGGTGGGCTCTTGTGCCACGGGCAGCATTTGCGGGATATCTGGGGCTCTATCTAGGAGCATACTACAATAAATAGCCTCGAGAGGTCTCTACCCCCTTAATTCCCCATTTCGGTAACACTAGGCTAACAACCACCAATCCATCTATTACAAGCAAAACCAGAATCGAAATATATAGAGAACCTACCTTTACAATCAAGGGTTAGTTCCTCACGAGTAAACACAGAGAGAATAGACCAACAACCCAAGCGGGTGCCCAGCGAGGGCTTATCCTAGAATTCACAACTACACTAGCCACCCACGTGTTTCGACTCGACCCATTGTCATTGGGGATCTCCATCTTCTTGATCTTGGTGTTCAACTGTGTGAGAAGGGTGGCGTCCAATTGCTCAAGGTGGGCTTCATTTCGGTCACAAGGGTGGCTCCTTTGCTCAAGGTGAGTTGTGGCTGATATGGGGGTGGTGATCCACCCTATTGACCCCAATTAGCATTATCATGCTAACCAATCGAGGGTGGTGCGTGGCCTTCCCAAACCATAATTAGCTTAATTATGGTTTTAAATATTAGTTCCTTAATTATAGGTTATTATTGTCAATAATTAAATTAGCATAGCTTATTTAATCCCTTTTAAGTGAACCACCTAGGTTCCCATACCCCATGTGGCATGTATGTATCCTTGGTGGCGTGTCAACATATTTATACTTATCCAGTATAAATACTTGGGCGTCACATTCTCCCCTCCTTAAAAATAATCTTTGTCCTCGGCATTGAGGTTAGATACAAATATAATAAATGACAAGAAGGAAATTCCTTATTTGAAGGTAATATATTAAAGCTTTCAAGTTTACAACGGTTTAAGCACCAAAAGTGCAATTTACATCCTTATCATAATTAAAAGTGCAAGGACCAAGGTCCAAGATCAACAACAAAGCGAGAACATGTAGATAACATAAAGCGAAGAAATCGGGTCATCAACAACCCCTAACATGGGCCGGGTCGCGTCTTTGCTCAGCGGCGCACATGGTAATATATTAGTTTATATAGATAAAATAATTAGGTTGTGGTTGAAGGGTCCACCCTATAAGAAAATAAAAGAAAATTTATGTACACGAGGAACCTATCATGCCTATAGTTCGTAGTTCATTGTGGCGTAAGGAATGGTCGGGGTTCCTATTATAGCCCCGAGATGAATGCGGCTATGAACTACATGCTTTACAAGCGGTTAGCGGTCATGTCCACATTGGCGATTACACCCGTCCTAAGGAACACAAAGGTGATCCCATCATCGGTAGTAGTTGTTAACTAGGATGCATCTACCCTCTACATATTCTCGGCGAATCAAGTCTTCAAGCTTACCGCCGGGGGCGGGGTTGATAGCATCGTTGATGGTCTTGACCTTGAGATTGGCGCATAAAATCACGGATAGTGCTTCTCAAAGTGCGTTTCCATCACCCATGTAGCATCCTCCACCGGCAAGTGCTTCCACTTGACCCGGTATTGCAACTTTTGAGTCCTCGAATTACGTTTATAAGCCGGTCAAGGAGAGCTTGAGGGCACTATCTCATTTGCTCCTCTGTCATTTCGAGGAGGGTTGGGGTTTCCAAAACCTCTCTGCGGATCAGGGGGTGTCTTTTTTTAGAAGACTCGCGTGGAAGACCTTGTGGATCTTCAAGCGGGGCGGCAGATCAAGCGATATTTGTTCTCCAATAAATTTCGGTGATTTTGAATGGTCCCGCCCATGCGGGTGCTAACTTCTTGCGGTTACCAATTTTAAGCTTGGCTTGTTTTACCTTGATTTTTAAGCCAAGCGGATTAAGCCCACTTGGAAGATTCGTGGGGTTACGTGTTTATCCGCTACACTTTTACGGCATTTGCGTGCTAACAAGTAACCACGAACCTCTTCAACTAAGGCTGCATTTCCAAAAGGGCTGTTGGGAGACCTCCACTTTAGAAACGAGGGGTTATGCCGGTGTGCGGGTGAGGCATTGATAACCATAGTTTATCATGAAAGGAGACGATGCGGAAGACTCTGTTTCATCTTGTTATAGGCAAACTCAGCGAGATAAATATAGTCGACCCATTGGGATTGCTTACTCCACACATAACCGTAGCATATCCTCTATAATACGATTAGTGCGCTCTGTTTGACCATCCGTCGAGGATGATAAGGTGTACTCATAGCAAGCTTGGTTTGTATGGTGGTGAAGAAATCTTTCCAAAATGCACTTACAAATTTGGGATCTGCATCGGATACAATGACCGTGGCATTCCGTGCAACCTGAAGATCTCTTTTGCAAAAAAGCGAGCGATTATCAAAGGCGGTGTCCGGTGGTGCGACATGGCAAGAAATGAGCCATTTTTGACAATTTGTCGACCCACGACCATTAACCCATCATATCCACGAATGCGTGGAAGGCCCACTATAAAATCCATGGTTATCACTTCCCCTTAGCGTTGGGCACATCAAAGGTTGCAATTCTCACGGAGTCCTTAATTGTTACGCCTTGGTCTGGCGACATACTTGACTTTGCTTAATGTACGGCAATGTCCTTCTTCATCGAAGGCCAAAAATAAGCTGGGCCGGATTTTAAAGTAGGTCTTCATAAAACCGGCATGTCCGGCTATAGGGCTGTTGTGCGTGTCATGGAGGATTAACTTACGCACCAGGAAGTATGAGGTACACACAACTTGTCCTTGTGATACAACAAATTGCCCTCTTTCTTATATGATGGGAGGAAGCGTCCGCGTTCTTTATAAATGCGTGCCTCCTTATTTAGACTACTCAAATTTCATAGAACTTCGGGATCGGTGGCTAAAGTTTGTTCTATCGTTTACCAAACTCACTTGTGAGTGTCGAAATCGCATTACAATGGGTTCGGGTTACCAAGGGATGGCGTGATAATGCATCCGCAACCACATTGTGCTTTCAGGGCTTATACATGATCTCAAAATCATATTCTTCAAGAAATTCCATCCATCTCCTCGGCGGAGGTTGAGATTGGGTTGGGTGGTCAAATATCGGAGACTTTGGTGATCGTGTGTCAAGCTGGAACCTTCTACCAAGGAGGTAGTGTCTCCATATTGCATAAAAGCTTGAACAATGACTAGCAATTCTGGTCATGGGTAGGATATCGTTGTTACGTCTCATTCATCTTCTTTGAATCATAAGCAATAACCCTCCCCTCGCATTAGAACCCCACCGGTGGCAATTTTCGCGGCATCTGTGGCCACTAGTTTATCCTTATCGGGATCGGACAGCGTGAGAAGCGGGTGCGAGGTTAAAGGCATCTTTAAAGCTGCTGGAAACTTCCACGAACCTTAGTCTTCGGTGCTCCATCCAATCCTTCACCTTCTCATGCTTGGTAAGATTTGTAAGAGGGGCTGCAATCCTTGCAAAATCCTTTACAAATTTTCGGTAATATCTGCTAATCCCAAGCTGCGGACTTAGGAGACATTTCACGGAATAGGCCATTCCCTTACCGGCCTCTATCTTTCGCGGGATCTGTAGCAATTCCCTCTGCTGAAATAATATGACCCAAGTAATCAACCTTTGGGTGGCAAACTTGCATAGAGAACTTGGCAAAAGGCGATGGCGTCTTAACTTTTGTAGAGCCAATTTAAGATGTTTCTCATGCTCTGTAGAGGTCTTCTTGTAGATGAGAATGTCGTCAAAGAAAATAACAACAAAGTCATCCAAGTATTGTCGGAAAACATCATTCATCAACCGCATAAATGTTGCGGGGCATTAGATTAATCGAAGGCATAGCGGTAAACTCATAATGCCCATATCTAGTGCGAAAAGCAGATTTATGGATGTCTTCCTCTTTAATTCTTATCGATGGTATCTGGCGAAGATCAATCTTTGAAAATACTTGACCCCTTACAGCGATCCATCGGATCATCGCCCTTGGCAAAGCATAGTGATTTTTGATAGTATGCTTGTTGAGTTGCCGATAATCAATACACATTCTCAAGGAGCCGTCCTTTTTCTTCACAAAAAGAATAGAGGCCAAAGGGCAGCAGCTAGGTCGAATAAAACCTAGGTTTAGCAGCTCTTGAAGTTGTTTCTTAAGCTCGCCAACTCACGGAAGACTCATGCGGTGCGAGGGCCTTCTTTGGTGGGTTTAGTACAGGGCTCTAAAAAGCTATCTCACATTCTACCCCTAAAGGAGGAAGCTTACGGATTTAAATGCGGGAAAAGATCGGCTAAATTCATGGAGAATCTTGGCAATCCCGTGGCAAGGTGTTGATTACTTGGTTTTGCTTACAATGGACTCAATGGAAGCAAGTCTAATATGAGGAGGAGCTTTTGTTTAGCGTATAGCTTTATCTAAGCTGTCGAATGGACATAGGCGCATGATAGGGTTGAATGGTTCACCTTTTATAGTTCTGCGCGGGTTCCATTAAGCTGCGTTGAAGGTAACTTCTCTCTTCTCATGATCTATGTTGGCTTTTGCGGATGCCAAAATTCCATTCCAACAATGAGGTCGTATTTGCCAATATCCATTAACTTCGGCACCCTTGGCCCAGTGCTGGCGCTTTTGCATCTTAAGGTTGATCGGCGACCATGAGTATGTCTAACCTTACCTTTGGCTAAAGTGGCGGGCCTCGATTCGTGACCTTAGGGTTTCGGTTTGTAGGACTGGGCCATTCTAGGAGAAGCAAAATTATGTGTACTCCCGGTATCCATAAAAATTACAAAAGGCTTCTTGTCTACTTGGCCTATGGTGGAAAAATGGCCGGTGACTTTCAGCATTGCCAGTTTCTATAGCTGCAAGGATATGAGATGCACCGTGAATGTACTCGGGAGCGTCCTCGTCAGCAGGTAATGTTGACTCAATATCGTCCCAGTCAAGGTCGGCCATGGCCGGTGGGCGATCAGGGGTAACATATGGGCAATTGTGCATGAAGTGTCCAGGCCTCATACACCTGTAACATGCCTTATCTCGGCGCAGCTGTTCTCTGGCCTCTTTAGGAATGGACTGTAAGAGGTTTCGAACTTCCTTACCAGCATTGTTCTGCTTATCTGGCGTTGTAAAAGCGACTTTCTTCTCTGGCGGCAAGTAAGAGTTTCTGGCGAGGGGGCCCGGACTTGGAGAAACGGGGTTTGTAAAGGTGTGGGCGGCCGTGGCTGCGAGTAAGGAAGCGGGGCGGATCCCGATTCCTTGGTATGTCCTCCTCGAGGCTCAATGCTTTAGCCTAATTACGCAAGCGATTTGGTCGATGGCCTTAACCATCCGTTTGATCGATGGTGCCAAACCCTCAATATAGCCCTCCACTGCCCTTTTCTCATTCATACCAGGTACATACGGTCGGGCAGCATAAACTCATCCGTGTAAGCACAATGCGGACATACTCTTCGCTCCAACTTTAGAAAGTCACGGATCTGTTGGCATTTATGTGCCGCGGGGGCACATAATGCGATTTGAAGGCCTTGGCAAACTTTACGAAGTTGCATCTACTCTGTCCGGATGTTTGGCTCGGCATAGCCCTTCCACCAAATGCGGGCAGCTCCGGTAAGGTTTGTGGTGGCAACCTTTCGTATCCTTCTCTGTCATGCCATAGGACTGCGAACTCCTTCATTTCGTCCGGCCCAAGATTCGGCATTCAAGCCGCCTCTAGATTTCCCATCAAAGCGGGGCCAATTTCCTATTCTTCCATATACTAGTTATGGTTTGTATCAAGCTGTCTTGCGGTACTCCTTATCTCGGCTTTGCATGGCCACCCGGATGATCGCGGATGATTCAGATGATGACTGAAGTGGCGGACTTTGAGGAGAAAGCGGATCTGTTGGCATTTCGCGGGGCACATAAGACTTTGAACTCCGTCGGATGTTTTGGCTCTGGCGGCGTAGCCCTTCCACCAAATCGGGGCGTGGGTTTGTGGTGGCAACCTTTCACGTATCCTTCAGCCAAGATTAGGCATTCAAGCAGCCTCTAGATTTCCCATCAAACTGGGCCAAGCAGTATCTGTCTTGCGGTACTCCTTATCTCGGGCTTTGGTTTGATGATGCGGATGATTCGGATGACACTGAAGTGGCAGACTTTGAGGAGGTGGCACTGTCGTAGAGGACTCTGGCTGGGGCCTCTTTGCGCGAGGGTACCGGGCTGGTTTGTGGTGGGACTCGGAGGCGGACTAAGCGACTAAACGGGAGGCAACTCGGTCCGTCTTCTTGTACATCTTTTGTGGTGGGTTAGCATGCAACACATAGGCACATAACTTCGCCTGTTTGTCTTTTCATTAGCATCAATTCTTGTTGGTGTTAACCGGTGGCGTTTGAGGGTGTACTGCGCGGTGGCATTGCGTCACCGTCTATATTAAACATCACGATGATATAAGAAGAGTCACGATAACGAGTAAGTGTTATAACAAAGTCATTTTGGGTAGTATCGAGAAACACAAAGTGAAACGAAAAGGACGGAAGATTCAAATTACAAAGCGAAATAGCGGTTACATTAAAAAGTTCATCACGGAACACGGTTATAAACTTATAGTTATATAATACATAAAGGGGCCTGATCTGAGGCCATTTCCTTATTTCATACTGAACATAGGAACACAAAGTGGAGGATTCGGCTTAGGGGTTTGCAAAGGGATACATGGCGGAATGGCGCACACTCTCACGCCGCATTTCGGACGAGCTTGTAAGCGTGCCAAACTGGATGATAGCGGGTTGATAATCCCAAGTGGGGCTAATGATGAGAAGGTTGAAAAGCCTCCATAGCGTAGAAGATTTGCGGAGGTGATCATTGGCATCCTCGAAGGCTTCATGCGGACATATTCGGTAGTCCCATGTGCGGTGGAGGGTCCATTTCAAATCATCAAAAGCCCGTTCTCGGAGGAGGGTAACTATCGCCATCCCCTTGTCCGGATCATATGGTTCTTCGGCTCTGCCAGATTCCCTCATCGCGTCTCCATTTTCTCGCTCAGGATACTCTTAGGTACCTTTGCCGTAATCTGTTCGGGGAGGTCCTTGGTCATCCACGAATATACGTTACGTGATCCTCTCTCCATTACTCCTCAATGTTTCTTACGCAAAGCGGGCGATGAGCATATAGTACCAAGAATTCCAAGAGATATAATGGCGCATCATGGAAGAGATCCATTCAAAATTATATTGGCATTACATATTGATTGATACAATGAGCGGTAATCATAAAGGATAACACATCACAGTGATAACCATGGCTTAAGACATTGCCAATGAAAATTTTACGGTGATTTCAGAATGCAAAATACATAATACAATCATCTAGGAGCTAGGTCCCTCGTCTTCGTCCATTGGTGAGGAGGTGGGCGATAGCATCAAAGTGGTGCTAGGGCTAGCGAGAAAGGCGGACTCGAGCTGCTGCCTCGGTGGTAAGCAAGTAGCCAAAAAGGCGCCACAAGGAGGCGCATGTTAAGCGCAGCCTGCCCGTCTCCCAATCTTTGCTATAGCCAAATCTCTGGACCCGGAGTAATAGTGGTGACCACGATAATCAATCTTCTTATGGCCGGCTGAAGTAGATATGGCTCGGGGGCCCACCAAAAGCTTGAGGAAGATGGCCCTAAATTCTTGGAAAAGAACGGCACCTCTCCTTGGCGGAAAGGCGAGAGAAAGAATCGGGCCACATGGTTTGCCCATTGCCCTAGCTTGAGGGGTCGGTGGAGGTCTCGGCTTCCTTCTCCAAGTCGATGGGGAGCTTCTCTTCTTCTTCTTCTTCCCTCTCATCCCTAAGGCTGACCTTGGTGTCCCAAAGGTCTTCCTCGTCTTGATCCCCTAAGCCCATAGTGATTTCGAGGCCGGATCTCGAAGAAAGACCGTGTCGGTGCCATAAATTGCTCTTCACGGAGGTTGGGGGTGTTGAATCTTGGCGAGAAGTGATTGAAGAGTCTCAGCGGGCTCTTGTTCCTCGGCCCGATATGCCAATAGGCTCTCTACGTGTAGGTTGCACCAGGTGTAGTGAAGTCGATGAAGTCATCTTGGCAATATTCCGCAAGATCATAGAGAACCTCTACTTTCTGCTGGCGGACCCCAGTAAGAACATTGTACGCCCACATGATATCGTCAAGGATTAGGTACTCTTGGTTATTCAAGAGTACTATAGGAAGAAGGTTTAACCCTTCAAGTTTCAGGGCCTACATTAAATTGGCGAGGCCTGTAGCAAGTTCCTTCCATCTCACAAAATCCTGCTCATCGACGACTTCGTCATCTTCTGGGTCAGGAGGTAGAGGCGTAGAAGAATGCTCAGCAGGAATCTCCTCATCCTCTATGTACTGGTCCATAATAATGGCGGTCTTGAATCGAACCTCAAAAGCAGGTTTCCCGATCTATTGTGGCAATAGGGAGGTCAGGTCCCTCGCCGTCGATGCCCTTGATGGCGTTACGGGCATGATCATCCCCTAACATCTGGTGTAAGGTGTGGAAGTCGAGGTAAAGGCTGCTCATCGTCATCATTACCAGCAGCATGAGGCACAATCTCCTCTCCATAGAGGCCCGAAGGAAGGCGAATAATAACGGGTGGGCTGCATGTTGGAGATAAGATCTACTTTGAAGCGGTAGGGGTGAAAGATCAAAGGGAACATGGGGTCCCAATGCTCTCAGATCCACATACCCTGCTTTGAGGGGTTGGCGAGCCATGAGGAGTGAAGGCGCAAAGGAGGAGGAGGAGAAGAATTTGGAACAAGAAGGAAAAAATGAAACCCTAATGGCCAAAAGGGGTTTTATACTTTTTGTACGTTTCCCAAAATTATTATTAAAATTTTTATTTACTTAATATTATATTTCAAAAAAAAAAATGTTTTTATATTCACAACCCCAAAAATGGGACTAGTACATGGATAAGTTACAATTTTTTTTTTTGAGAAAAAGGCGGTTGTGTCATCACCTAAATTCCCCCGGATCGCCGTGCGGTGAAGGTCCTTGGGCATAATAGTGACCCTCTTGGCGTGTATGGGCCATAAAGGTTAGCGTCGCTCAAAAAGTTCAATAAGATCGCCTCGGCGACTTCACTGTAAAGGCAAGGATCATAAAAGCTTGAAAACCTTAGGTCGGTCTTGAAGTCTGAGCAATCTCTCGTTACAAATTTTTTGGAAGGAAGCCCGGCGGATCAATGGCTCGGTAGTCTTCGATGCTACGTATCTCGAAGTGCTACCGTGCCGGTCCTTTTGTGGGGTTTCAGCGGCTTAAAAGTGCCTTAAGCGGCGGAATGGACTTACCCGCTTTGTGTTAGGGATGCCTTGTCCGCTCAACGATGTGCTCGTCTACGGCGATGTCTTCTTGGCGATTGTTGCATCTGCTTTGCGGTCCGGGTCTTATAGTGCACCCCACTCTTAATAGGCGGGACTTTGTTCTCTTTAGTCTCCGATTACCTTGCGGCTTCGGCTGCTTGCAGATGGGTCTGCCCGATCGGTTAACGTCGGCGAGGGTTTTCACGGGGATTAACATTACGGACAACTCCCTAGGTCCTGTTGGTGATCTTCTTTGGCCCCCCTCTTGATTCTCACTCTGTAGCGGCTATGAAGGTCCCCCCTTCCTCTTGGAGCTCTCTCTCTTCCTCCACGGCCTCCTTGTCGGGCGCATTTGTATCTGTAGGAGCAATCTCGATTAATGTGGTACATGCGGGCGTGCTGTATGTCCTCTGCCCGGAGTTCGGTGGCCTTGACTAAACCTTGGCGGGACATTCTCAAAGATAAAGTTGTTAAGGTCTTCATTCCAAGAAGGTAGGAAGATTAAAGTATTCGATGCGTAAGTATCACGACCTTTCCCCAAGTAATAAAAGCGTTCCATTCTTATGTACGGTGGAGCAGCGGCTATCGGTGTAAGTCTTCCACTCTCGCCAAGATGCATGATCCTCACGGGCTTCATTAGAACTAAGCTCTGCGGGGGTCGTCATCACAGTCTGGCGGGGATAAAACTTAACCCGACCCATGCATGGTCGGCTGCTCCCCGAGAGTGTAATCGACCGGCTTCATTCAACTTGAGGAGGAAGCCGTTGAAGTGGAAGATAGGGTAGGGGACTTCGTCGGCCCTCGACAAAGTGCTTGACAAAAAAGGTTAAGAATGGTATCTATCATAGGGTCTTCCTCGACCAAGATGCTTTCGACTAGGGACGGCAAATAAGCGGGACACGCTCAACTTCTTCAAATCCACGGTTAGCTTGAAGCGGCGGCATGGCTATACTAACAAAACAGCAAGGAAGGAGGAAGGTGAAGCTCAAGCAAGGCAATTCGGCGCTAAGAAAATGGGGGCATCGAGGGGTAGAGGCGGATGCAAAGGGAAGCGTGGAAGTCGGCTATGGCGGTTTGGAGCTTAGGTCCGTGACTATGGCGGAAAAGGGTGTTCGAGAGAAAACCTGCGCCCGAGAAAGATATTTCAAAATTCAAATTTTAACTTTTAACTTTTTATTAAATTTTTCAAAAAAATATATATTTTTTAAAAAAAAAAAATTTCAGTAGCAGTATAAAATCTGTAGCGTGACGGCCATTATATAGATTTGGCGTGTTTATCTGGCGTTTTATTTTCAAAAAGAAACACCCTCGGATACCTCGGCCCCTTTTTTTTTCGGTGACTTTGTTGTCGGATTTTGCCTCGGGAGGCGTGCCCCCTAGGGTATTTGAGAGGTGCAGATCCATTGGAGCCGTTTTGCCTTCACAGGAGCTACCTACAAAAGTTATGGCTCCTCGAAACTTGGGTCCTCCAGTGACCTAGACTTCCTTAGAATTTATAGTCGTTACCTTAACCTAGCACTAAATCAAACATGAAAGACTTAAACAATCACTCTTGCTTAATTCTCTCTCTAACTACCGAACTAGCGAGTTAGGGTTTGGTCGGTCTTTATGATTTGATAACAGAAATCCGGCTCTGATACCCTTTGTGGCGGCTCCACGAACATATCGACCCTGGTCGGTATACATGCGGGGACTTTCCCCTCCCATGGCAACCAACTTGCCATAGCGGGACCCTCCAGTCTAACTTCGGGCCGTCTATAATAAGGCGGCTCAAGTGAAGGACACGAGGGTCATTCGCCCATTACGCCTTCAATGGCCCCTCGTCGTGAGCGTGAATACAAGGGTTAGCACCGCGGCATAAATTATATATATAAATAACCACCACGAAGGGTGGCACATCCATCAAATACCAGCGGCAAAGCATATGCATCTAAACCTAAGAAAACACCCCAAACCCAAGGTTCTACCCGGTTGGAGCTCACGGTGAGATGGCCCGGCGGCTTGGCCTCAAGAGATCGTGACGAGAGGTATAACACGGCGTTAATGGCATAGGACATCGGCTAGGGTGGTCCACTCCATCCGCCCCCTCACATTGCACACTTTGCGAGATGGGTCAATTCCACGCTATGGCCGCTATAGCCTTCCGGAGAGCAGGGCTCGAGGCATCACCTGGCGAGCCTACTCCGGGGGTTCATGAAGCCCGGTCCCATGAGGGGTCGGGGCGTCCCCTTCGGAATCCACGGTGGTTCCATGGGTGAGCTAGAGAATACGTGCGCATCGGCGACCCCGCATCCGTGCAGAGACTTACTCACCCTAAATCTACTCAAAGTGCAAAGGTGCCCCATCACGGGTCACACCTCTACACCAGTGTCGGGACCCATACCCGGCCCCTCGTGACCCGGCTATCAGGCCTAGCTCACTGTAGGAGTCTCGGGAGCCTTTTATGTTCGTGCAAGACCCCACCCCCACTTCACCCTTTGTGTTCCTATGCCGGTGCTAAGCGATTACCATAGCATCTATGACCGGTGGGCTCTTGTGCCACAGCCGCATTTTTAAAGGGATAATCTGAGGGCTCTATCTAGGAGCATACTACAATAAATAGCCTCGAGAGGTCTCTACCCCCTTAATTCCCCATTTCGAGGTAACACTAGGCTAACAACCACCAATCCATCCATTACAAGCAAAGCGGAATCGAAATATATAGAGAACCTACCTTTACAATCAAGGGTTAGTTCCTCGAGTAAACCGAGAGATAATAGACCAACAACCCAAGCGGTGCCCAGCGGAAACATCCTAGAATTCACAACTACACTAGCCACCCACGTGTTTCCATTTCGACCCATTGTCATTGGGGATCTCCATCTTCTTGATCTTGGTGTTCAACTTGTGTGAGAGGGTGGCGTCCAATTGCTCAAGGTGGCTCACTCTTCGGTCACAAAAGGGTGGCTCCTTTGCTCAAGGTGAGTTGTGGCTGATATGGGGTGGTGATCCACCCTATTGACCCCAATTAGCATTATCATGCTAACCAATCGAGGGTGCCCGTGCGTGGCCTTCCCAAACCATAATTAGCTTAATTATGGTTTTAAATATTAGTTCCTTAATTATAGGTTATTATTGTCAATAATTAAATTAGCATAGCTAATTTAATCCCTTTTTAAGTGAACCACCTAGGTTCCCATACCCCATGTGGCGTATGTATCCTTGGTGGCCGATGTCAACATATTTATACTTATACCGGTATAAATACTTGGAACGTCACACCGAGGGTAAGATAGTTTTTGGAGAAAGGTTTTGCATTGTTTATAAATTACAGATTTAGAGTAGAGATCTCGGCCTTACTCTCTACATATTTAGAGTAGAATCTCGGCCTTACTCTCTACATCCACGATTTCAAATTCAAATATTTGAATTCTTTGGATCTCCCTCCCAATTGAGATTCAAACATTTGAATTGATATAAATTAAAAGCGAGTTATTAAGAGATGGGTTTGATCTACTACTATGGCCCAAATTGTCATTTTTTGCCTTCACGGGATTATGCATGGACTTGGAGCGAAGGAATGGTGGCTTCAAACAAAAGAATTTGGATGAAAATTTGTTAAGATTACTGGAGACAAAACATTGCGATATATGGGCTAAAGGGGAAATCTACCCTCGTAATCCTTTCTTTGGAAAGCATCGGACTTCCAATCATTGAGGGGCTCATAAAGTTTGCTTGTGAGGGAAAGCGGGGCCTTTTAGGCTATTGTGAAAGCATGGTGAATTATTATATGCAATTGTCATGGTATAATTTGGTACAGCGGGGAGATTTCTTGTTTGAAGTTAAGCAATGATTCTTCATTGAGTAAAGTAGAAGAAGGAAAATGCAAAGTGTTGCAATTGGAGAATAGAATCTTGCGGCTTCAACAAGATTCTTGTTTGATGGAACTTGTGATTAAACAAGCAAATAGAGAAAGTGATATATTGAAGGCTGATGCCAAGAAATATAAAAAGATGAATATATCATTGCAAAGCAAGGTTGAGGCGAGGCTAAAGAAAACATCCTTTGGGGTTTGTGAGAAAGAAACAAAGTAAAAACCAATTATTCGTCCTAAATCCAAGAGGTGGTGCTTATTCACGGAGAATTCATGCTATCGTCGGGTTATGCACATGGAGAAGAATGAAAATGAAATGGTTGTGACCACATTGACAACGAAGGATGAACGGAGAGCCATGTTAGATGCACCATCCAATATTGGTTTACAAAAGAGTATCATGGAGGTTGCACTTGAGGAAATTGGCTCAAAAATTGATGTTGAGCAGGTGCAAGGAATTTGTGACCAAGCTGGAATCAGTAGACAAGGGTATAGGCTGCTGTTCAAGCCCTTTCGTAAAAGCATTAAAGTCAATTGGCACAAAACAAGATCATCGTGCTAAGGCCTGCAACTTGGACAAAATAAGGATAAAGAGTAACTAATGTCTTGGATATATTGGGAGGTTTGCACTCCATAGATTCTTCTCCAACAAAGTGGTACGGAACTCAAGTGATTCTAGTATTATTAATTTAAGTTCAAAAACAATGTATGGGCTGATTTGGAGAAAGCCGAATTAATGGTCATTTTATGATATACATGAAAGAGATGTTCTTTGGGCAGTTAGATATTTGTTTGAAATTGGATGAGATGGAGCTAACCCACGGTACAAAATATGAGAGGGTATCATTAACGTTAATGAACATGGCTTTTCACCGATTATGAGAAGCAAAGGGCAACTAGTTAAAAAAAAAGAGATCCACGATGGTTTTGGTGCAATCAGAAGACCATACATGGTGGTGGGACTCTTTCAAGTTAAAAAAAGAGAACTATGCAGTCTTAAAGTGGGTATTTGAGAAAATAGGTATGTCTAATCAAATCCAAATGTATAATGAAGTGGGAAATTGCATGTTGAAGGTTTTGGTTCTTTAGTGTGTAAATTTCCATTTGGGTCTTTGATTTGAAGACCGGAGAAGGCAATGTTCAATATAAGTTCTTCAAGGTGCAAAAACATGCAAGAATTGTTTATTTTGCCTTTATACGTTGAAAGATAAAACTAAGGGAGCTTAAAAAAGTACTCTGTCATCGACCCGACAAAAGCACCACGATAGACATCTTAAAGATGACACTTTTGATCCAATATTGCCCATCCCATTAGAAAGAGTACATATATGTACTCTTCATGCACTGGTCCGTATTGTTGAAAAGATGATTTTCCACTCTGAGTGTTTTGTGTGGAATATACGGGATGAGAATGAGCGAAAAGATGGAATAGAAAGAGTAGAGAAAGTACTTTCAGAAGCTGGGCTGCATGGTGGATGTGTGAAGTTAGAGAAAGACACGAAGCGCTCAGGAAATGGTAGGAGTTCTGTCCCTGCAAAGGTGTCCATTGGAGGAGAGAAAGCGAGGCATTTTCTCTTAAATTCAGATAAGAAAAATGGTGTTTATGAGTTTGGAAGGAAATTGGTAGAAGCTGAAAGGGATAGGACAGATGGAGCACATGGAGAAGCAAGAAAACGCCATGCATGGAATGCACTTTCAGATCTGAATGTGCTACTGCAGAAGCAATTCTTCACAGTAGATGATAAGGAAAGATTTCGTGTGGTGGTACGAGAATTCACAAGCGCATACATAAAGGCATGGGGTGAATGTGAAGTTACACACTATATTCACATAATATATGCGCATGGTCCATGGTTTGCCGAGAAGTATGGCAGCCTTGCTATTTGGAACACGCAAGGAATGGAGAAATCACACAAGCAAGCGAAGATGGCATTTAATAGGAAAACACAACGTGGCGGTTGTTCTCTCAATGAAAATTCCAATCCATTAAGGCAGATGTTTATGTGGTTTTATAGACGCATACTTCGTCGTCACGAGGATAACTTGGCAATAAGAGCTTCCGCTAAGATGAGAGCACGTTGGTAGAGGCCACAAAGAAGCGTAGAAGAGAGGCATGGAAAAATCAGATGCACTTGTGAAATTAGCACAATGGAGAGAAAAGAGATGTAGAGTTGGGAAGCAAATCGTTATATTATGAACAAGTTTCAGCTGAAAAGATTTTTTTTGTGGCAATTTTTAGTCAAGTACTTTGATAAGATATTGTGCTGGTAGGTCACAAACAACTAGTTTGTAGTTATTAGACATCGAGTATTTGGAAAAATGAATATCCATCTGAACTAAACTCGCGGCATCACTTGTTTGTAAATGAGAAGCATGTTTGTGGTACTTTAGATTACTTGCATAGCGGGCTTTTAAGCGTCTAATGATTATGTTGCTTATAACAATTATGTTTGCTTTTACAATGATTATTGTGCTATTGCTTACACTTCCTGTTTTCTCTAGTATTGGTAATTGATATTGAATATTTGAACTCTATGCAACTTGGTGCCATGTAAGATGATGGGCATGGGACCTCCGGTGTGTTTATGAAAATAGCAAAGATTACAAGAAGAATATTCACTCTTATAGGTTTGTCGAACTTTATGCAAAAGCAAATGACTTACTTAAACTAAACCAATTTTTATCAATCCTTTTGTGAAAGACTGATATGGAATGTTGCATTCGATGAAATTGTTAAGGAATAAAACTTGAAGCATCAGATATTCATGCCCTTTATCACATCATGTGATAAGCATACTTAGTGTTTAACTACGGACCATGATTGCTTTAATCGGTTCGAGAAATTGCCGCTGCCGCCTGTCCCTTAACATATCCGGCTCATGTGATTATCACTAGTGTGGAAGGCGTTTCCTCAAAAAAGGTATTTGAGAAGGTAAAGAGAGGATCAATGGCGGGGATGATCAAGATGATACTCTCCTTCAGAAGTAACAATTTCCACACCAAGGCAAGTGTGTCTCTGTCCATGAAATGAGCATTAGCTAATAGCACCTCGATGGATATTGCGTTACTCCCCAAGCAATTGGGCAAACTAATATTTGGCCAATGATTTTTACAGATCAAGTTCAAACTAGATCTCACAAACACATGGCTTACTTGCTCGCAGAATGTTCCCACCAGCTCCAACTCCTAATGGGGGCACACATGGAAACAATTAAGCCCAAGGGATCACGGGGAAGTTCTTGATTGGCAAAGTGGAACTGAATTATTTACTTGAAACATCTATGGCTTTCAACAATGTTGCAAGAAAAGAAGGAAACAGAGAAACAAACGAAAGATTTGAGAGAATGGATTTTCATATGAAAATTTGTGCATAACTTCAAGTAAATAAATACTAGATTGCTAACATCTTGGGGCGGTTTACCTTATGCTATTTGGAAGAATAGAATCACGGTTGGCACTTGAAATTTCTAGGTTGTGGTCGGAAAAGAAAAGAAACCTGAAGAGAATGAAGCTTGGATGACAAGAAGGCGTTGTTGTCCATCAACCTTTCTTTCTATGCTAGGTTGCAGAGAAAAATTTTGGACGTGAAGACAGCAAAAGAAGCAGAGGACAGCATGATGGGACTAGAAACTGCACTAGGAAGTAACTCTCTAAATAGGGAGCTCAGAAAATTGGGCACACAAAACGAAATTGGTGGCTTCACAACAACCAGAACCGACCTTCAATTTTCAGTGGGGATGTAATAGATTCATGGCAAAAAAAACTGCTAGAAAAATTGTTGATGTATAATGTGGGCACTCTTTGGAATACTCTATGACAGGTTTCATTGTTGGATCTTATTAGCCACTCTTAAAACTTCAATATCTTAAAACTTGAAATCTGCCTGCATTACTTTGGTTCTGGAAAAGGACACTGACCTTGAAGCATGGAGTATAAGGGACATGCCGCAGTGAAGGCCTGCAGAAAATCCATGGACGACAAAAATCAACTATGTGCAAAAACCCATGGACCATGTTTCATAGGATAGAATTGCTGCTGAAAGTTTGTAAAATTATAAAGTTATGGTAATATAGCCATTCTGGATCAGGATCATGGCAATTTATGCTGGGCTCTGGTTGGAATCACTTAAAACAGTGATTGGAATCACAAAGCTAAGACTGTTGTAGACTACATTCTAGACACTGTAAATAATCAGTGGAATCCAGTATCTGTTTGTTATGAGAACGAGATTGTTGAGAAGGTTGTTAAGACAAGAAGACAAGGACATGCATCTGCCTTGAACATTCTTTGGTAAGGTTTAAGTGTCTAGTAAATAAATTATGCCTGCATAAGTTCTACGTAAACAGTCTGAGACATGAAAAGAAAACAATAAAATTCATATAAGGTGAATCAAAGAACCATTCAAGGAAACTAAGTCCGGCATGCAATCAGGTTTTCAAGTAAGCAACAAGATTTTTTCAGAGCATTCTCAGATCGCATGGCAATTTCACAACACCCCTGAATCTCATTAAGTTGCTTTAACTGGTTCAGAAGTTCTGCATGCCATAATTACCCTGCTGGTCATGCACAAAAACAGTGAATCATATCTCTATTTCCATGTAAGATCGTCTAAGTACACACTAGTAGCATCAACTCAAATGGAATATGGTCGTGGCATATGGCAAACTAAATTATCAGAAGAACAAATCTCCTAGCTTTGAATACTTGATCGGGCCCTGGCAAACTATGTTGTACTGTGCCACCTTTGCATGTTTACAACGGAAAAACTGAATATCACATCCTTTGGCGATAAGTTAACCATTCAGAATGTCAGGACTTGAACCTGAATATCCATTTCTTCTCAAACTTTAATTATTTCTAATTGCTTTGGAATTTTACAATCTTTACATTTGATTGAATATTCACGTCGGTATCCAATTTTTTTTTCCATTCGGATAGAAGCTAAAATCACCATAAAGTCTAAAAAAGTATTCAGAATCTCCCTACACTTTCGAGCAAACTCCACTCTTCCTCCACATTGATGATTCGGCTACTCAGCATATGCACGGTGAACTTCTAGATCCATGGATGGTGACCTAGTAACGTGCTCCTCGCTTTCCATGTCCGATTGTTGTTGTTGTCTCGAACACGTCTCTTTCGCTCAATGAAGTAATTAGCATATAATGTTTGTTTTGTCAACCTGTACCTGGACAGCAAATCAACAATGCATTATGTTATACAATTTTAGAACCAGCCTAACATTAGATCTGCCAAATGTTCAGAAGCATTATGTGCCACAAATAATGGTTTTAAGTGCTCATTGTTTGTGCCGCTGACAAATCACTCATTTCCTTTAAGAAGTCACAACATAAAATCGAACAACAAATTGCACAATTGACATGTGAGCTAATGGACGAACTTGAAAGAAATAAAAAACTAGAAAAGGGCCTCATTTACCTACCTGAAGATAATCGTATCACTGGCCACAACACATTCTGTAATCTGGCCTCCAGTTTCATGCTCTCTTCTCCTCCATTCTTGGCCAAATACATTTTTTAGTGTCTCATCACATACCTTGACAAATGTATAAGTCTCGTGGAGCAATTTTCATGGAGGATTTCGAGTGAAGATATAAGAAAAGGCATTTATGGGAAGAAACACCTTAATAGCACAATCAACACCACCTCTTTTCATTAATGTCCTGTAAACTTCTCTTGCCATATATTCTTGATATTTGATAATTAATTTGCAATCAGAAAATTCGCTGCCCATTGACTGCAAGCTGGGTGGATCCAAGTCTAGCAGTTTTCCAGCTCCTTTAGGCGTTATGACATAATGAAATCTATGAAACCATATATTTCTGTCCCTCAATCTTGCCATAGTACAATTCTTAAAAAGCAAATGCCCTATCTGGAAATGATGCACATGTAATATACTAGTAATGCTTTCGGGGACACCGTGATCAATTAAAATCGAAGAGCAAATGCTATTTGCTTCAAGAAATGGAAACCAAGGTTTTGTGGAAATTGGTTCCTTACGCGATATCCCGGGAATCATAAGCATGCTCTACAACCAATTCCTTCCTTTGTCTTACCACTAGGATTGAAAATAATGCTTCTTCACGGCTTTCCAATGAGCATGCACATCATTTAACCTAGAACGTGTAATACCATGCTCACCTCTCAGTTTAGGCTGCATAGTAATCCATGAGCCTATAGAGACATTTAAACCTGCCCAGGTCCCGTCTTCTTTTTGTTGATTATATAGAGTGACAGTTTTAACTTCAGACCGAGTCTTGGCCATTTCGCTAGAACCTGAGACAAAATTTATACATTAGGATAATATCTGGATCACAGACAAATGTAAGCATCAACTTCAGCAAAGTGAATACCTTCACAATAGAATCGTTTGAATACCTTCACAATAGAATCGTTAGACCTTTTTCCTTGTTCCAAAGCAATGCCGAAACCCTCTGCTGTACCTCTGAGTTCGAATGCTCTACTTCCTCGCCAAAAAATAGAATAATGAATGAGTGAGTTTACTTGGATCGAATTGAACGGGAGACACCCATATTAATGGTTATCCCATATTTTGGCACGAAAACAATGAATTAAATGTAATCACACATTCGGCTTAGATTTTCTAATATTCACACATTCGGCTTAGATTTTCTAATATTGGATGGAGATACTATGGTTCTAACCTCCCTAGGCACATTAAGTAAGAAGAAACATGTAACCTATTATAAGTTGACATGTGTGTGCCAAGTCACTTGCCTTCTATAGTCACTTGCCACATCATACTATTATTAGAAACAAAGGAGGTTTTCTCTCATTGGCTATCAGCAAAAGCTGACATGTATTTTCTTAGATTTCATAATGGGCTCCAAAGAGACCCCATTTTAGCTCTAATGAAGAAGAACACGGCAAGCCGCGATGTGAAACTTGCAAATCCAAAGCCAAGTACCAACACTTCTTTGGTTCCATCTACGATCAATCTGAACAAAGCATACAAAGCACTCTTCGAAATGAACTCCTTGACAAAGCATATGGAATGGACGATGGAGAATTGTATAATGAAATGATGGCGTCGCCACTAAAAATTCCGTGAACAAGTATCTCAACAAAATCCAACGGGGATATTCAAAATCAATTGTGCAAAAGCGTAATCATCGAAAACGAGAAAACAACTAGACAATCAACACTCGTCTATGAGCATGTCTTTTAATAATTGTAGAAATCTTTGCTTTTAAAGCAAAACTAAACACTTTTATATAAATGATTTACTTTTAAATGATTTTAAAAATTCAAATCCCATATGTTACTCATGTTATTCAACACTAAGTCGAACCCTACACCTCAAAGGAAACACATGCTAATAAATAATGTTCAAAATCTACATCTAAACATCAAAAAAAAGTTCATCACCTTAACAAAACAAAAAAAATACACATGAATTGTCAACACGGGATCAGAATAGAAAAACAATATCTTCATTGATATTGGCCACTTACCTCTTTGCCTTGCAAAAACAAAGACATATGCAACGAAATGATTCATCCATGTACTACACTACTTTCAAAATAATTAAATAATTTAAATAAAATAATTTAAATAATAGATAGATAGATAGTATTTTAACGTCACACCACTAGGCAGCATCCAACTGGACATGTGACCACACTACATTGCTTTGTTGGACCCTGCCCCCAACCACTTTACATTGCGTCTGTGGGTTTTGACACCCAACAGTTCAAAGTGCGATTCTGGGCGGTCTCAAACTCGAGACCTATAGTTGCTAGACCTAGTGTATTACCACTAGACTAAACGACCAGACGCATGAAGATACATTTATAAAGCTTTATTCATAATAGCATTTTGGGGGCAATCCACAGTGCTTTGCACCTTGTTTTTTTAAGGCACGGTAGATTTTGTATTCATTCATATGATATAAAGTTACAACACATATATGATTCCATAAGAATCATATTGGAAGAATTCCAGCACATAAAAAACCCTAAATATCTAGGAGGAACCCAGAAGATCCAGGAAAAAATAAGAAACTACTAACATAAAGTAGAATGAATGGACAAGTTAAGTCATTCAACATCTTCTTCGGCTTCAACATACTATAGTGGTAAACCATCCTTCCTCTGTTAAAACTAATTACTATAGGAACCACTCCATAGTCTACAACAACTCGATCCATTTGTTAGCCCAATCAGAGCTTACATTTACCCTTAATGTTAGCCTTCAGATTTGGTTATTTGTTACATTTAACAATTGTTACTAGACTTTCTGCTTAAAACTTAAATGGCTAACAATTTTACACAACTTTTCGAGTTTGAAAATATGCCATGTGTCAGCATTCAATATGGGAGCAGAACGTGACTACATGTACTTTACATATAAGGGAAAGTTCTTACATGCAACATTCGATCGAACTTGGAACTTGTTATGCGGCGTGCGGGAGGCACACTTGATATAACAATTTGATGTACTCATTTGGACTTAGTTTTTCTGTTGCAATCTTAGAGGCTCAATCGATTAAGAACCGGGTGATGGCGCTTGCCCAATGCTTTTTGCTCTTTAGGTTCTTATTTTTTGTAGGAGTTGCGCCATAGCTTCTTGCACATTTTCATGCATTAGCGCTCGATTCGCCTCAATTTCTTGTTATTTTATGTTTCAACTGTTCTTTTGTTCGGCTATGCTATTTGCCGCCTAAGGCTTGGTTTATGCGGTCCGGGATCGGAGGTAAGGAACGCAAGGTCATGGCTTGCATGCTTTATTTGGACATGAGATTCAACATAGTTTTCGAGATCCGTAGGTCGGGCAACTTTCAACGACTTCTTTTGGTCAGTAGCTTGTGTTTTATGTAGCTTTTGCAAGAATTTCCAATATGCAAAGTGCTTGCCTTTCTTTATGGTTTTAGTGTCTTTTTTAAACTTCACTAACTTTTTGTTTGCTTTTTCGGTTCTTTGAGGGTTGTGCAAACTAGTAAGGTTGTAATGGCTTAAGGTGATTCTTCTCTCGGATGTGTCCGAAATTGTGAAGAAAATCGTGGAAGTGGAACTTAAAAAGTTCTTTTTGATGTTTGTTCTTCTCAATCGTAAAATGTTTTGAAATATGAACACAAAACTTTTTACTTGGATTCTACAAGTTTTTACCACTTAATAATTTGAATTTTTGACTAACATTAGATTTTGTACTCTACATTTTTATAAACATTTAACAATTGTTACTAGATTTTAAGACTTTCTGCTTAAAATTTAAATGGCTAATAATTTTACACCTTTCCGAGTTTGAAAATATGCCACATGTCAGCACCAGATCCAATATAGGAGCAGAACATTTTTAGCGAATGGCCCTATGGCCCATTTTCTGGCTCGGCCATTCCCCTATGCAGAATATTCCTGTTAGGCTAATGGGCTGATCCCGTAAAGCCCAAAGAGAAGGGTTTTAGACTTCTTTCGATGGGAAGCGCCAGAAAGGCTTCTCGATCTTCTTCTTCTCACGAAGCATCCCCTAGAAACTGCAAAAGGGAGCCTTCAAGTCCAACTCCCAACATTTCTTCTCAAGCTTCACAGGATCTAGCGAAACGGACTGTGCACTTTTCGGGCAATGAATGGCCTTTCCTTGGCAGATCTCCTTATCAATCGAGCCTGGTTAGTGCAGAATCTAGGGAGGGTCCTCAACCCGCCATTATCTGGATGTCCGAAGCTGCCATGCTTGAAGGTGGTTTCCATTGTGCGCAGCTTGTAGCTGTAAGTAATTTTCTGTTTAATAGTCAGTTTGTTATGCCAAACTATACGTATTATCGTCGATCAAATTTCTTGCTCAGCTGTCCATCATGGCCGCGTTATCTCATGATTCTCACTTGGGAAATGGATCAGGCGGCTCTGGATACGATTTGCGTTCAATTACTGACAGGAATCAGTCTGAGGATTTTACTAATTGCTCAATGGGAACGAAGTTTGTACTTGCTGCTGTCTGGCCATCAAAAAAGGTACATTACAAAAGCATGTAAACTAAAATGGGAGAATAAAAACATGGAACCACATGTAAAGGGTAAAGGATAATAATTTGCTTAATCTAATACTATTTTCCCTTATCCTGTGGGCTTCTACTGCAGCTTGTAAAGAACAGTGTGCAACTATCGAGGCAATTAGCACAAAGTCTTTGTTATCCAGCTGTTAATACCAACATCTTTGTAATTTCTGTTGAAGGATGCTGTAGAAGGGAAGATATTGCAAAGATATTGTTTATGTCACCTTATTCTTGTGGAAAGAAGTATAATGTTCTTGTACATGAATGCAAAAATCTCATTCTTGAATATGATCTTCTGAGCATAGATGAGACTCGGATAGATGAAAATGGACAGGGGAAACTATGTGCACAGATGTATTTGGATAATGAAACAGAAAAGACAAGGAAAGTGCTCGTGGCATTAGCGACTTCGATGGCTTTATGGGCGGCTTTTATTGCTAGGCAATTCTGTGACCATGTCAGTTTGTGGCATGGAGTGCAATTTTATTGTGAAAAAGCAGAGGCTTTTGATGGAAAAGACGACGAGAAAGATACCATATCAAATAAGGACCTAAACTTGCATATAGAGGTGGATGATATATTAGCAAGATGCCAATCTCTTACTGTATCATCGCCTATGCAGAATGCATTTTGCATAAGCCAGAAAAACTTTGATCAGCTTTATATCGGGTTGAGAAGTCCACTACATCTGTGCAGTCTTCGATATCCAACAGTGACAAAGTGGAAGTCAACATAAGTAGGCCAAAGACATTGTATTCTTCCCTAGGTGGTGTCTCGAAGCAAATTGAGGAACTTAAAGAAATTATAGACCTTTCACTGTTGCGTCCAAATATTTTGACAAGGTACACAATTTAATGCATCATTTTTATTTGTTCTGTGTATTAATTAATTACAACAATCCTATTCCAGGTTTGGATTGAAACCAACAAAGGGAGTGCTTCTTTATGGTCCTCCAGGTACAGGCAAGACAACTTTGGCACGTGCTGCTGTTTCTGAAGCTGGTGTTGGCATGTTCGTTATAAATGGTCCTGAAATTATCAGCGAGTTCTATGGACAGAGTGAAGAGGCGTTAAGGACAATCTTTACTCTAGCAGAAAATGCTGCGCCATCTGTGGTATTTTTATTTACATAGAACCTGGTTACTAGCATTATTTCATTTTATTGAAATTTGGAGAGCTTGATCTGTTTTCAACTTTACTTGGCCTAATGGAAGTATTGTTGGAAAGGTGTTTATAGATGAGTTGGATGCTATTACACCAGAACGTAAAGAAGGAAGTGAGAGCTTAGGACAACGAGTTATTGGAACATTGTTAACGTTGATGGATGGTGGAATAAAAAGGAAGTTCGAGAAGGTTTTAGTCATTGCAGCCACAAACCGACCTGGGAGTATAGATCCTGCGTTGAGACGCTTCCAGGAAGATTTGACCGCGGAAATTGAAATTGGTACGCTATATCATCAAAATTTGAACATTTTGTTAGTCCCACAAATACATTTTAGCAATGAAGTGTTTGCTAAGGTAGTTTACTTTGTGGTGCATTTCAATTTTTGGGTTTAGAACTTGTACCTGACATGATATGCCTGAAATTATATGAAGGAATTCCTACTCCAGCAGGCAGACAAGAAATATTGGAAGCTCATCTTGCATCCATGAGCCATGATCTTAGTTCATCTGATGTCCAAGAGCTTGCGGCAGGAACACATGGCTTCGTTGGCGCAGATCTTTTTGCTTTGTGTAATGAAGCAGCAATGGCGTGCACTTAGGCGCTATATAGCAAAGCATTCTTTAGTTAGCGGAGGTATGTGCTTTTTATCCATGAAGCAGTCATTCGCTACATAGATCTAATGAAATGTTATTTGTCTCACACAGGTACTTCACACCAAATTGATAATTTGGGAAAAGGAAAAGGAACTACCCATAGTGACCAATCTAGAGGTAGTCATAACAGCATGCAATCTGGTGGACATAAGAATCCTCAAGTATCCTTTGTCAATCATTGTAGAGGACTTTGTGATTGCGTGCAAAAAAGTCAGACCAAGCACAATGAGGGAGGTAATGCTTGAGGTCCCTAAAGTTACTTGGCAAGACATTGGTGGGCAAGATGAAATAAAACAGCAATTGAAAGAGGCAGTGGAGTGGCCTCAGAAGCACAGTGATGCTCTTAAACGCATAGGGGCTCAGCCACCCCGTGGTGTGTTACTATATGGTCCTCCTGGATGCAGCAAGACATTGTTAGCCCGGGCCGTTGCTGCAGAAACAGGGCTTAATTTCCTTGCTGTAAAAGGACCTGAGCTTTTCAAGAAATGGGTTGGTGAATCGGAAAAGGCAGTTCATATGCTGTTTGTTCGAGCAAAGGCTGCTGCACCATCAGTCATATTTTTTGACGAAATTGATGGTCTTGCTATTGCCCGTGACTCAAGCCATGGTGAAGGCCTTTCTGTAGGAGACCGGGTTATGAGCCAGCTTCTCGTGGAATTAGATGGTATTTGACATTTTGATTAGGTTCTCTAATTTGTGCATTCCTTGGATTATCCTTCACTACATGCTGTTCGCCAGGTTTAACACCTAGAGGAGGAGTTTCAGTGATTGCTGCAACTAACCGCCAGATAAGCTAGATGCTGCACTTCTTCGCCAGGTAATGCGTGTATAATTATAATGATGATTATCACGATGTTATTGCCGGAGAATCTCTGAAGATGAAGAAAATTGTGCTCATAAATTCCGCCTGGCTTTACTTTTCTATGTGACTGGCAAGAATCTTTGACCAGCTTTGGTCAGATTGTTCAAGAAACTGTTCAAGACAGTTTCTTTCCATCTTGTTGATGCTCACCACTTGTGGAAACATGTTTAAAGATATTTTAAGTTCATTAGTAAAGCACTCAAAAATTTTGTTGAAGAAATATCGCTTCCTGACAACGTGGGAATATCTTCTGTTGCAGGCGGTTTGATAGACTGTTTTATGTAGGACCTCCTAATGAGGCATCACGTGAAGAAATATTTTCAGTATTCACTTGAGAAATACAGCATGTGGATCAGATGTTTCAATAGAGAATTTAGCAAATCAGACACAATTTTATACAGGGGCAGATATTGAAGCAGTCTGTCATGAAGCTGTGATGGCAGCATTAGAAGTAATTTCTTGTACCAAGCTTCACTTTTTATAAGCTTTGTTGGATCTTTTCAATTGTTTCTAACATTGCACCTGTGTATTTGCAGGAGAGCTTAGATGCTGAAATTATATGTTCACGCCATTTCAATCATGCATTGTCCTATGTTAGACCTAGTGCATATGACATTGATGACAGTTCTTACAAAAGGTTTACTCGTGGTTAAAGTCCAATTGTATACAAGAGTCCAAAAGAAGATAATCTTACGAAATTTTCACTGCTGTTGGAAGCTATCAGGGAACTAAGCAAAGTGGAGCTTGGTAAGGAACTTAGTTTTGAATTGGTTGGTTGTATAATTATCTTAAGTTAAGGATTTGATTCCAGTAGTGTAAGAGCACAGGAATTATTGAAGATCAATGGGAGATGCACAATGAAGGTAGGTCAGAGCTTCAAAAAGTTAGCTATTCTAAAAGGCACCTGTATACCTGCGATTAGAGCATTCCAACTAAGTTTTGTTGGTCCATATTCTGCCTACAAAAGGATAAGGCTTGCATTGAGAAATTTGGACATATGGTATTGACCCACATAGTAATACATGCAGTGAAGACAGCCAGGAATGTAATTCTGTTTGGCATTCCTCTATCTTGCATTTATTATTATCAAAGTTGCAAGGCAAATTCTTGGAGGGATTTGGAATGCATACCTCGCATAAATCTTTTCTGCAAATAGAACTGGCAAGAAACAAATAAGCATCTGTTTTCAAGAAAGACCAAAGTTGTGCACAAAATGAAGTGAAGTGCAAGTAATTCCTACTTGCAACAACAATTGGTGGCAACTGAGGAAGCATGAGCCGCATCAACCTATCTAAGGATCCACTTCAAAGTCCAGCGATGATACTGATTGTTGCCAAATGTAATCCTATTATCTAGATTTATTACAGAGTCTTGCGCTGGATATTATGATGTAAATGATAATGATTTTACCTAGGTACGGAATTAAATACCATTATTTAATGGTATCTGTGTACTTTCAGGGCATTGCACGTGAGATAGACCTGTTATACACATGCTGCTTTGCCCTGCCTTTCTTGTTCACATACAGCCGAGTTTAATATGAAATATACATGGCAAAGTATGTCATTTTCTAGTTCGTGATTTGAACAATTGGTACCGGTTATTGGACCATGAAGATTGTTAACAGATGTAATCGATAGATGATGAAGCCAAGAAACGTGGCATTTAGTGAGTAGGCAAGTAAATCTAAAAAGTTATGTATTCAATTCAGAGAACCGTTGAAATTGTAATTTCTGCTGTATATAATAGGGAAGGAAAACAAAGGCTGAATGTGCTTTTACTTTGGAATCTTGGTGTGGGAGAAGTCTTGAAGTTCTGAGCTCTTTTATGGTATCAGAGCCAGTAAATCCCTGATTGAATCAAAGATTGTGATCGGAACAAAGCTTAGAGTCATGTTGAGAAGAGATCCCTGGAGAAATTGAATGCCAACAACTCTTTTTGTTCTAGAGCAGAAGTTGCTCTTACGAAGAAGGAAGGGGAAAAAGAAGTGCCAAAGGGAGAAATTGCCAAGTGGGAGCAACTAAATTGGAAAGCTAAGAATTGGATGATGAAGTATGTGCAGGATGCATATACCCTTGCATCGATGCATATATCCCTTGCATCGAGGAGGCCAAGAATGCCAAGGAAGCATGGGAGTATCTAGTGAAGACTTTTAGGAAGGATCAATCCAGTCATCAAGTCATGCTCTACACACAAATCTTTGCCACGAAATGTAAAGAAAGGGAGGAAGTAAACGCTTACATTGAGAAGATTATGACAGTAGGAAAGCAATTGCATGGAATGGGAAAACCACATCCAGATGATGCAATCGTGGGAGCACTGATTATGGGGCTGCCTTCGTCCTATGATGGAGTTAGAACGGTAATTGGAGGAGCAAAAGAAGTCACTATGAACTGGGCATGCGCTCGGATACTGCAAGAAGAGAGGCTGTGAAGACCAGCAGAAGGGACAAGGGTTCTGGGAAGACAAGGGTTCTGGGAGCCGTGATGGAATTGCTCTTTATACTGGAAAGCAAAGGGCTGAATTAAGAAGATGTTTTAACTGTGATGAAGTCGGGCATCTAGCTAGAGACTGCCCAGAGTCCCAGAGTCACCAAGGAGAAGGAATCGCATGGAAGAAAGGAACAAAGAAAGGGGAAAAAATGAAAAGAATGACAAGAAAGCTCATAAGGCAAAAGTGGAGACAGACTCGAAGCATGAGGAAGAGGAGGACACTGAGAGCAGTGGAATTTTTTGGCCAAGACAGAAGAGATGTCGGGATGGCTAAGGAAGGCATGGGAATATGTTGGTAAGGCTGCTGACTGCTGACTGGATCAAGAGCCGTTTGTGCAAGAGCCGAGAGGTAAAGATGTTTATGGTTCAAAGGGAACCAGAAGTTTGATATCTTGATTTTGGTGCAACAGACCATATGACCCCTGAAAAGATATTTTCTCTAAGATAAAAAAGGAGAATGGAAGGAGAACTGTGGTTACAGGTAAAGGAAGGCTTCATGTGCAAGGAGAGGGGAGCATTCAGATTGCTTTGGGCTCCACAAATGAAGAGATAAAGAAGGTACTTTATTTCTCTGGATTGTCTGTTAATCTTCAGTTTGTGTCAAAATTGGATGATGCCAAGCTAGATATTCATTTTGGGAATAGAAGGTGTGTGATAAAAAATGAAAAGAAACAGATCATAGCCATTGGACATAGCCATTGGACAGAGGGAAGGTAATCTATTCTATATAAGCTTTCTTGGGCGAAAGAAGGAAGCAAAGCATTTCTGGTTGAGCAAGGGACAAGGCAGAGCTAATTGTGGCACGAGAGACTTGGTCATGTAAACCAAAAATATCTTGAAAGGAGGAGGATCTGCCAAAGATGAAGAGGAAAGAATCAATTTGTGAAGGTTGCTTAAGGGGGAAACAGTCAAGTCACGAATCCCTTATCCAAAGGGAAAGGGAATCAGAGCAAGCAAATTACTAGGCCTGGTCCATATGGATGCATGGGACCGTCAAAATACCGCTCAATGGGAGGGAAAAGGTATTTCTTATTGATAGTTGATAATTTTTCCAGAAAAGCTTGGGTCCTTTTTATGAGAAAGAAATCTGAGGTTGATGGGATCTTTCGAAAATGGAAAACAGAAGTAAGTAAAGAATGAGACGGCTCAGAAAATCAAGAGAATTCATACGGATAGGGGAGGCGAGTTCATAGGGAATTTGCTTCACAAGTTCTTACAGGAAAATGGCATCAAACAAGAAATGTCAATAGCTCATGAACATGCACAAAATGGGGTTGTGGAAAGGAAGAATCGGATTGTAGTGGAAAGTGCAAGATCAATGATGAAAGCCAAGAATTTACAGTCCAAGTTCTGGGCAGAAGCTGAATGTAGCAGTGTATCTACACAACAGGGTTCCAACCAAAGCATTGGAAAATCAAGTGCCAGAGATGGGAGTGGAAGGAAACCATCTATTAAACATCTTCGGGTGTTTGGATGTATAGCTTATGCCTTTGTGAGTAAGGAAGAGCATAAGGAAGGTAGGGAAGGAAAATTCAGTGACCGTAGAGTCAAGTGTATCATGATAGGGTATTGTGAAAATAGTAAAGGATACAAAATGTATGAACCGAGCACAGGCAGAATTTTAAATAGAAGAAGTGTTCGGTTTGATGAAGGGGATTATTCGTTAAGTGCAGGGGACCATGGGGAGGATGACCCATTTGAGGTTACAAAAGAATGTGAAGATGCTATCTCAGATTCGTTCTCGGACAGTGAGGCACGTTGTGGAAATTTTGATGGGGAAGACAAAGATTATGAGGCAGATCAGGTCCCAGAGGATTCTAGTTCAGAGGATGAAGCTCCCCTACAAGTGAATGAAGCCGCTGACGACATTCTTAGGCGCTCACAAAGAACATGGAAACCCACTGAGAGGAACTTACAAAAATTTGCTCTCAGTTGTGTTGTGTTATAACCACACTTTTCAAGAGGCTAGGCAGTTGGCACTATGGCAAGCTGCTATGACAGAAGGTTTCAGTCATTGGAAGAAAATCAAACATGGGATTTAGTAGAATTACGAGTTGTCGGATGCAAATGGGTTTACAAAGTCAAATACAATGAGCAAAGCAAGGTGGATCGCTACAAAGCCAGGTTGGTCGCTCAGGGATGCTCGCAGGTACCTAGAGTAGATTTTTCAGGGACTTTTTACCCAGTGGCAAGACTGTCATCTATTCAGGTGGTCCTTGCCATTGCAGCTGCCAACGATATGGAAATCGATCAAACGGCATTCCTTCATGGGGAACTTAGAGGGGACGTGTACACGGGCAACCTCCAAGTTTGAAAGTAAAAGGTAAATCTCATCATGATCATGGGTTTACACGAAGTCAGTCTGATTGGAATATCTATGTCAAGCACACCTCTGATGAATGGCTGATAATTGTGCTATATGTGGATGATCTATTGTTGGCAATCACTAAAAGAAGCAGTCTTGACACTTTAAAAAGGCTTTTGACTGCACGTTTTTGCATGACAGATTTGGGTCAGGCGTGCTATTTTTTAGGGATAAGCATCACCAGGAATAGATCTTCTTGATCTATTCAATCGCACCAAGCCAAAAATATCAGAGGAATTCTGGAAAAGTACCATATGCAAGATTCAAAAGGGTTGTCTACTCCTGCAGCGCCATCAGTTCATCTTACCAAACAGATGCGCCCCAACACTCCAGAAGAAGAAGCTTTCATTCGGGATGTTCCATATGCTAGTGCTGTTGAAAGTTTAATGCATATCATGGTATGTACAAGACCAAATCTGGCAGCAGCAGTTGTCACAGCTAGTCAGCTAGTCAGTTTCTGAGTTGTCCCGGGTGATTTATCAGACCGCCACTCTAGAACCGGATATTGTTTTATGTTGCAAGGGGGAACAGTAAGCTGGTGCAGCAAGAAACAAAAGGCAATGGCAGTCTCAACATGCGAATCAGAATACATGGCATTATGTGCCGCTGCAAAGGAAGCGATCTGGCTGAATCGTTTGCTTGAAGATATTGGGGAAAAACAAAAGGGGGCAATGCAAATTTGTAATGATAATCAGGCGGCTATTGCACTAGTTAAGAATCCTACGAATTTTTCTAAGGCAAAGCATATTGAAGTGCAGTATCACTTTACTCGAGAAAAGGTAGAAGAGGGCAGAATTGATGTTAAATATGTAAACACACAAAAGATGAGTGTTGACATCTTTACCAAAGCATTGCAAAGAAGGAGATTCTGTGAATGAGTTAAGGAGTTTGGAACGAGGAAGGTTCAGCATTTACTTGATCACATCTGAGGGAAGTATTGGACCATGAAGATTGTTAACAGATGTAATCAATAGATGATGAAGCCAAGAAACGTGGCATTTAGTTAGTAGGCAAGTAAATCTAGAAAGTTAGTTATGTATTCAATTCAGAGAACCGTTGAAATTGTAATTTCTGCTGTATATATTAGGGAAGGAAAACAAAGGCTGAACGTGCATTTTCTTTGGAATCTTGGTGTGCAAGAAGTCTTGAAGTTCTTGAAGTTCTTGAGCTCTTTTACCGGTAAAATGAATTCTAGCCCTAGCTCTTCTTACAGCTATCTAGACAATAGGACCTCTATCCATGACTTCGTCAAAGTACTTGAAGGGTTCTAAAGTATAAAAGTCGAATGCATCTCCTTCTAATTGCATTTGACCAGTGTTGGGAAAAGTTTTAAAGCCTCTCGGAAGCTCTTCTGATGTTCTTTTAAATACTCGAATATTTTAGGTTTTCAACCAAAATTTTATATTGTTTTATAGAAAAATACATGAAAATCTTTTGGAGAATTTCTTGACTAGCTCAATTAATCTTGAGTTTCAATAAAAAAAAAACATTCTTTACTCCAAAGTTCTTCCAACACTGCATTTGACACAATCCACAATGGTACTTCTTTACTCCAAAGTATCCACAATGGTACTTGGAGTACCGTAAAAGTCCATATTTTAAATTTGAGAACTTTATCAAAATACACCGGATAGTTGAACATGCTCTAGAATCAAATTGCTCAAAAAGCCTAATAAAAGGAAAAAAACAATCCCAAAATACCATTACTTGGAGCCTGTTGAATTTTGGTAGCTCTAAATGTGGTCCTAGATTTCGTCAACCATGCAATACTTTGCATTACATCGATTCAAGGATCAAGTGGAAGCTCCGTTACTTGCATTACATTGGTTCAAAGATCATTATGTTTGCCCAATTCATTTGGTATGGGGGAAGGTATTTTGGCAATGGTGGGGATTATGATTTGGGTATGGTATTGTATAGAAAAGGGTATATTTAGGCCATTTTGAGGAGCTTAATGGGCTTAAGGGGAATTGTTCTAATTTTTGGTGGGTTTTTTAGAGAATTTTTCGGTCTGTTTTCAAAGGTTCAAAATTGGAATGCATGTGAAGGCGGCTGGGCAGCGGACATGTGAGGACCTCCTGGGCGTGGGCATGCCGGACTTTGAACCTGGTAGCGGGCCAAAGTTTCTGGCATATGAATCTGCTCTGTGCGATAAATGGAGCCGATTTGGAGTCGTTATTGGCTCGAATGCTTTAATTTGGAGTTGAGGAATGCCGGAAGAATACCACGAAGCCACCGGAAGGTGATTTTCCTTGAAGCCACGTTGCCTCGAGGCCGATTTGCCACCGAGGCCGAGGCACCGATTTGCGCAGATTTGCCCACGGCGGCGACCATGGAGGCCCCAAGCCGACGGCCTTTGAAGCAAAGCGGGCGATGGATAGCAGGGCGGCCCGATGGGGTCAAGCTCGGCTATTAGCCCTTGCTATTAGTCTCAATATTCATTCAAAGTCCATAGCCGGGCCAGATCAGGTTTTGCATTCTTTTTATTTTTGTGGTACGAACCATTGGTCTGCGTTTTTTTGCACCATTGAAACTTTCGTGGGGTACCTGTGCAAAAAATTAAGAGCCCTTGATCTGAGAATATTCCCCAGATCAATGGTCCAGAAAACAAGATATAAACATCCCATTAAGTATATCATATATAGGAACTCCAGTTGCCCGTACGCAGAAGAAAAATATGTACTTCAAAAACATATCTAAACATATTCAGATTGGTTGCACTTGCATCTCTATTAAAATGTAATATGAAACAGTTTTTTTTCGCACCATCGCTACGGTGCGAATTATGGGCCATTGCTTGTCGCATATTAGTGTAGTTCAAAAAATAACAGCCTTGTTTTCGCACCATAACCACGGTGCAAATTAGCTTAGTTCACGTAATATGAAGCATGCGTTTTCGCACAGTGGCTAGGATGCGAATTAAGACCATTATTCATCGCATAAATATAGGTGTCGTTCGCTCTCACTCACTTAGCCGCTATTGGCACTCGACACAAAATTATCACAAAAGAAGGCATTATACTGATACAACGAGAACGACAAAGAGCAGATCAGATAAAGCATGGGAGTTGTTTAGGACATGGTATGATACAATAGTTCAGAAAGAATGGGATTTCTGTCAGAAGCATCCGGAAGAGTTTGAGGAGGAGCTAGAAAAGGCAGTTAACGCCAATACTGTGCACAATAATTTTTTTTTTTTTTTTTAAATATAAAACTGACTACATCTATCCATTTAGACATTATTACCATTATCCCATGATGTTAGGGCTTAACTATACCTATCCTTGATTTCCCCTTCATATTGGACCATTGGTTGTTTATTTAAGTGGTATAAATTCTAAATGTATGCCTAATATCATTTATTTCTTCTATTTTCCATTATTTTCTACTTTTCCCTTCGACATTCCAGTTAAACGCATTTTAGGGTTGGCTCCTTCTTCCTCACGGCTCTACGGTGCTCACGATGGCGGCTGATGTACGTCTAACAGAATGGCAGTTGCTTACCCATGTGCAACAATCTGGATATGTTATTTTTCTGATTTTCCAGCTAAGAATTTCTGTATATCCTCTCTTTAAATTTGTGTCTTCATTCTGCTTCGTGGGTTCACCATTCTCTGCTTTGGCGGGCAAGCCATGCTCTGATAAGTTGATGGGTAGAAGGAAAGGAGGTTTCAATAAGGCAACTCGATCAAAATGCGTGAAGAGAAATTGAAAGCAGAAAAAAGAAGGAAGATCTTTGATTATCATAGGCCTGCCAAGTTGCCTGGATCAGCAAAAAACCCCATTAATCTTGAAGGGGAAGCTAGTTCTACTCATGATGCAGCTCAAATTCCCATGTCAGTTGCTTGCACTCCTGAGATCCCCGAGTTATCGCCCCAGCGCATCCTATTGCTCAAATGCTCGGTGTTCCGGATGTTGGTGTTTCCTCTATTGATCTATCTTCACAAAGTTTCCCCTATCAGTTCTACTGCTTTGGAGTTCCTCTAGGCGTTTACGCAAAATAAGGTTTAGATTGATATTGTTTTGTTCTTTCTTTTTCCCTTAAACCCAAAATGCTCCGGTTTCTATTCTTTAACTCTCACGGTTCATTATTTTTCTTTCTATTATGTTACTTTGGATTTTTTTATTGTAGATCTAGTATTTACACCTTAACCCTATTACTTGCTTTCTCCATTAATCTCCATTACCTCCTTTTTGTTATATGCTCCCTAGGTTATTCTTATTTTCTTCTTTCTATAATTAGATATCTAGATCTTGGTTTGCCCTTTTATTCTATGGCTTATTCTTTCTTAACCTTCCTTCGTTAGTTGGCTTATGTTATGTAGCTTCATTAATGTGTATTAACATGCGTGTCCGATCCTTAACTGCCTGACTGTTCTACAATAGCATGTCCTAATCCCATCGGGATCCATTGTACCATCCGATCTCATTTATTGTTCCTAAAGTGTACCTTCGATTGCGTTTTATAGGTCCTTTTGTTCATGTCCTCTCGCCCTTTGCTCTTTACATTTGTATTCGCTCCTTTCTTTAACCCTTTGTTTTCCTTTAGTTTATTTTTAGGAAAATACCTCAAATATCGGACTGTGGTGTCCTTTCTATTAAGTTGATTACTCTTTTACTTCAACCATATTCCCGTATTCTTCCTTGTATCCGTAGATTTCGGTTTAAGTTAATTTCTCTAGGTCGTTTGTTCGCATGTGTACTAACTTCTCATGTGTCCTTTCATAATCTTCCTCCTCTTATCTTGCTTATATGATGTAGTCTCATTGGTCTATTTTTTTTGACACGCCGATCTAATTTCCAATCCTTTAATTCATAGGTTGTTGGTACTATCTCGATCTTATGTTCTAGCTTTGGTATTTTATCCATTTTTCTAACTTTTAAATTGCTCTCCATTTGGTTCTCTTTAATCTTTAACCCTGTAGTCCTACCTTTTTCCTGCTTTTCGGTCCGAACATTTCCTTTCATTATTTTGCTTCTCTAGACATCATGGTTCTTCATATGAGTGCTCCTCGGGTCATTCTACAAATATAGCTTCGAGAATAGTATGCTTTGTTCTTTTTCTTTGTTTGTATCTTAAGTTCTCCAATCGAAGTTAGTCTCTCTATCACAAGTCATACTTATCTCGACTATTCAGGCTTTATCTTTTTTTCCTTTAGTGTTAGTTTCCTCTTTACATCAGCCATTTTCCTTTATTCTTCTTTTAAATCCTTTGATATCTTTTCCATTTATAATGTCCCTAGGCTATTCTTGTTTTGTGTACTAACTTCTCATTCATGTTTGACATCCCGATCTGACCCTCTCTCAACTATATTTACTTGGCGGTACCGCTTTTAGTTTCATCGGTTTTTCATAATATAACTCTTGCCCTTGCTCTTTTGTGTTCTCGCTATGGTATTTCTTGTGTACATAGTTGTTTTATGGTGGTTGGCGAGTAGCCGATAAGTTCTTAGTTTTACATCGGCCAATACATGACAACCATGTCCACGCTTGTTTGTGTATTGTTTGGTCGCAGTAACCGCGAGCTTATCCTTCCATATGATGCTATGTGGTTGAGTGCTTTCTTTGCAAATGGATTTCAGTTTCTTAAAATGACTTGTGGTGATATCGCGAAACTTATATTCGTTATTTTGCTATTTGAACATCCTGGCCGCTTAATGCGGACTCTTATTTTCAATTTTCTTTCGCTCTAAACTCATGTTGTGGATCTTACGTTCATAGTTGCTCTTACTTTTAATACAATCATATGAGTTTTCTTATGATATTTCTTAAGTTTTGTTTTCTGGAATTTTTTCTCAATATGAAATAAGCTCCTTGTGTAGTATATTTGTTTGCCTTTTTTCTCTTTTTATATATTAACTTGTATCCAAAAGGTTTATTCTCCCTATAAGATTTTCTTTTATCCTTCTTTCATTATTTTATGACTTTGTTTTTTTTCGCATCACGATAAGGTTGTATTGTTGCCCGCCTTGTCTTAATTTTGCTTTGTCTCAAGTATTTACTATCTTGGGTATTATTTTTATTCTGATATTATGGTCTTTTCATGTTTGTATTTTTCCTATTGCTTTACTGTTGTTATTTATGTCTTTTGCTCTCTATAGTTAAGATGGTTCTAACGTTTACTTGTAGCCCGTATGCTCTTAGGTTTATACTTTCTCTAATTGCTTTCTCAAATATCACGTCCCGCCTTGTTTGTTGTTAAATTGCTTTTTATCTTCTTATGGTTTGTGGTTTATGATAATTTAATGACTCCCCTATTGTCTAATTTTTTTAAATGGCTTGTCTTTTCTTATTTCTTCTCATAGGTTTTTCTGTTGAGATCTGGTCTGTTTTGAATCAAACATTGTCTTAGTATTTTATCTTGTTTATGTTCTTTATGACTTATCTACTTGTCCTCTCAAATCAAGGCTTGGTCTAGGCTTACCTAATAGTCTTTTCCAAGGCTGCATGTGTATGGTCTTTGAGTTCCAAAAAGTTGGTCTCTAAGGCTTAGGGCTGTCTTGACAGTCTGGGGGGTTTTTTAATGTTATCTCAGTTTTTGGGTTTAACCCAAAACCTTGGTTTGGGATTAGGTGTATCTAACTCCTTGCTTCTATTTTTTCAGAAAAAGTTAATTGAAAGAGATTGACCTCAAGAGATCTCGATATCAACTCGACCGGATAAAAGAACTAATGTCTCTCAATTATGATAAATGTGAGATCTCAAGCCCAAACTTTGCGGTTCAAACTCGATTGCACCGTGATAAGGGTAAGGAAGTACATGAGTACATAGTATTAAAGGAGAACGACCGCGGATAAGAACAAATCACCCGGCCGATTATCTTGGGTTCAATGGCTGGTTTGGGTTATTTGTCAAGATGAAGAAAGCAAATTTTAAGTTGGAGGTTTGTAAAACCCTGATCTCAACTGTCTATAGTGATATGGAGAACCTTCTTTATGCTAGAACGTGTCTCGAGGATGATCTTGGTAAGAAGTTTCTTATTGGTTTAACTCACCTAGAAGATGTCCATCAAATGAAGTCCTCCTTCAAGTGGATGTGGAAGACAACAATCTGATCCTACTTGATTATATGAATGAGGATGTCAAGAATTGTCTCTTTTCTCGAAAATGATTTAAGCAGATGAAGATCTATTTGGCTGTGATGATATTAAATCGGATGATCGAGGAAAAAGATGAAGATGTTGATGAAGTCCCTACTCTAACACTTCAAAAATTCCACACGATTCCCTATCATTCAAAACGAGAATGTGGAATGTGATGTCTTTGCTTGGGTCACGCCATATGGATGAGTCAATTTTGGAGCTCTTGCTCCCATCAATGTTGAGACATGGAAAGCTCATTGTGTATTGTAGATGATGAAATTAGGGTTGGAACTATCAAAGCCACCAAACTTGAGAAGTACTTCACAAAAAGGAAATTCCTCTTCCATTTCCTATTTCATTCTTTCACTAAGTTGGCATCAAAGGCCCTAGTTCAGGTATTCATGTTAGTGAAGGGTAATATGGCCTTCTCGAGATGATAAACGAGATGGGTTTTTTTCGAAAAAAAATATGGAGAACTCATCATCCTTTTCTCACATGTGGTCGTACCTGGAAAAGAGGGAAGAATGAAAGAAATGACTAATGTAACAAAGGTATCATCCGGATAGACCATGCAATATGGTTTTGTTGAACAATTTGGAGCGGCATTCCCTCGATTCTACTCCTACTGCTAAAATGGTATGTCTCACTAAACTACTGCATAATGTTCTTAAACCTGCAGTGCTGGCATACCTGTCTTATCTTGAGGTAAGGAGGGTTATGGTGGATATGGCTCTTTATTATGCATTCTAACCACGGCGGTGATCTCAAAAAGCATTTGGGGCGATAAACTGGCGATATTGCAGAAAAAACATTAAGGCCAATTTCCTTCGGGCTTAGTCAGACACAAAAAAGCAGGAGCTCCCGTTTGCTAGGCGGGAACTGCTTCAAGTAATTTTTCAGCTAATCTGTTTTCTCCCAAGAAACCACCACGGGTCACTATTGACCCAAAAACTGCTGCTGGTAATAGCAAGAAAGTTGTTGGAAAAAGTAAATTGCTGAATGTTGATGCTTCCCTTGATGAAGAATATTCTGTTACGAAAGGTGGGAATATTACTGTTTCGCTTGAAGACAACATTCCACCAGATGCTGAAACATGAACAATATTCCAGGTCAGAATTATTGTAATATACTTTTGTGCTCAATCAATGTATTATGTTTTCTTCTTGTTTCTTTCTTTCATCCTTATTTATATTCTATTAACCTTACCTATGAGTGATCTTCTTCCTTTTTGACCTTATCCGTCTACCAAGGGTTTTTTATGAAAAGAATTTTCCCTTGGACAGATGTGTATGACAAAAAAATTCTCATTCCTTCTTAAGCTTGGCCTATTGCAGGCAAAGTGTTTATTTTTCTTCAGTTAGAGTTCCATTTCACATAGGGTCTCTTCCTACCTGATTCTGAAATTAATCAATTTTTTATATAGGATATTCCAGCCAACTATCGATCCATTACTCGAGATTGCAATCGAAAGAGACATTTGATTACGTCCAAAGATAGTTCACAGACTAAAATAGTGCATAGCACTTTCTTCTCCAAGTCTCTGGAGAAATTTAGTATTCGGAATGTATTTAAAGAAGTACTGATGTCAGCCTTACCTGATATAGCAGATGACCTTCTAAACAACACTATGTTTGCTTGGAGGTACATTGATAATCTAAAGGACAAGGTTTACAAACCTTTTGAAGTTTTTGCAGATGGGTTCCCCAAAAAGTGTCCTTGTAAGAATCCTAGCCTTGCAAAATTTGTGGATCCCAGTGTTGGCCACATCAGAACTATTAACCTGGAGATTATCCATTGCCCAAAGTTAAGGATGGCTTTTTCCAATGGCCTTAACCATATTCCTGATGCTGATTTCTCCATAGATGACTTCATGAAAGATTTTACACAAACATGTAATCACTTCTTTGCTGCACACCATTTTAGCCTTGTACACTTGTGTGACACAGATCTGCAGCTTATTAAAGATAACATTTTGGCCTTGGCTAAACAAAAGATTTCTATCCATAAGCAAGGTTCTAAATCCAAGAGATTTCTTTGGAATGACGGAAATGTTAGAAGTAATCTGATGTGGCTTCATAAGAACCTCTATATTTCTGAAATCGACAAGGCAAGTAATAATGCTTCGTTCATCTGCCAGTGGCACATAAGAGAGATGGCATTCCTTAGGCTTGATAGCCCAGATTTTGAAAAAATCACCTCTAGCCCTGAGAGCATTAAAAACAGCTGTGTTCATGATATCACCAACTTCCTGGGCCTTCCTTGCCCTGCAAGTAATAGACTTCCCTATCTCATGGGAATATTCAAGGCTCATAAAGGTGATTACAGATGGTTGACAAATGCACATTCCACCTTATTTTCGGATGTTGCTGATTTTATTACGTCAATATTGAACAACTTTATTGAAATCTGGCCCGAACTGTGTCATTGGAATACAGCCAGGTTGAAACTTTGGCTCAAAGATAAAGTCAATCCTTGTTGGTTAATCAACTCATCTTTTGACTTTGTTCTTAACCTACCAAAGAAAATATTTAATGTCTTCTCAATTGATATCACCAAGTGCTTTGAAAACATCCCATTGGAAGGAGATGAAGGGATGATGGATATTATCAGGGACATTGCAGGTCTAATATGGCAGTTTATGGCTTGGAAAAGCCCTCTATCTCAACTTGTCATCACAAGGACTAATTCTGCGTTCTCTTGCAAGTGGATGAAGATTAATATTGATTCTCAGAGTAAATGGTCAAGTGTATCTAGACCTGATTTCATAAAGTTCAACAATTGGCTGCTTTCCCATTGTTACCTTCAGATGGGCAAAGAAATTTGGAGGCAAAAGAAGGGCATCCCCATGGGATTCTCATGCAGTCCTGCATGGTGTAATTTGTATTTGGCATGGTACGAACTCAGATTCATTATGAAATTAGCACACCTCAATAGGGTACAGGACATCCCAAGATTCCAGAGTGCTTTCAGGTATATTGATGACCTTTGCATAATCAATGGTGGTGACTTACTTGAATTCTTTTCCACTATCTTTGAATGTACTGTTTATAACATGTCACATTTGGGAATAAAAAATGAGACAGTATACAAAAAGAGCTCCAATGTTGGATGTAAAGTTAACTTCCTCAATATCACTGTCCAAGTGTTGGACTCAAATACTGGCACATTTCAATATACTAGGTACGATAAAAGAAGAAATCTGGATTTTGAAGTTTTTAGGTTCATCAGGGCCAGTGGATGCAGACCTTATGGTCAAGCATGCAAAGTAATAGTTTCTCAGATTTTTCCATACATATATGCCCATTCAAACTTGGATAAGGCTGTTGCTGACATGTATGATCTTATCATGGCTTTCTGCAACAATGGCTTCATGAAAAAAGATCTGCTTAGAATTGTTCTCAACACTCTGAAGACCAACAACTTTCCCAGTTTACCTTTTGAAATCGACGACTTCTCAAGATCTCTAAAAAAACTCATGTAAGCAAGTTTATCTTATTCTAGAGTAGTTCTGTACGGGACAGGTAGGGCCCCTGTGTTACAACAGGGCCCTACTCTCCCTGTTGTAGCATAATCTATATTCATGTGTGAATATCAGGTGCCCCACCTGTACTGCGGTTGGTGGTAGGTTTTTTTATATAAAACTGACTACATCTATCCATTTAGACATTATTACCATTATCCCATGATGTTAGGGCTTAACTATACCTATCCTTGATTTCCCCTTCATATTGGACCATTGGTTGTTTATTTAAGTGGTATAAATTCTAAATGTATGCCTAATATCATTTATTTCTTCTATTTTCCATTATTTTCTACTTTTCCCTTCGACATTCCAGTTAAACGCATTTTAGGGTTGGCTCCTTCTTCCTCCGCGGCTCTCACGATTGCTCCGCGATGGCGACTGATGTGCGTCTAACGTAATGGCGGTTGCTTACCCATGTGCAACAAACGGATATGTTATTTTTCCGATTTTCCGGCTAAAATTTACGTATATCCTCTCTTTAAATTTGTGTCTTCATTCTGCTTCGTGGGTTCACCATTCTCTGCTTTGGCGGGCAAGCCATGCTCTGATAAGTTGATGGGTAGAAGGAAAGGAGGTTTCAATAAGGCAACTCTGATCAAAATGCAGGAAGAGAAATTGAAAGCAGAAAAAAGAAGGAAGATCTTTGATTATCATAGGCCTGCCAAGTTGCCTGGATCAGCAAAAAACCCCATTAATCTTGAAGGGGAAGCTAGTTCTACTCATGATGCAGCTCAAATTCCCATGTCAGTTGCTTGCACTCCTGAGATCCCTGAGTTATCTGCCCCAACAGATCCTATTGCTCCAAATGCTCCCAGTGTTCCAGATGTTGGTGTTTCCTCTATTGATCTATCTTCACAAGTTTCCCCTATCGTTCTACCTGCTGGAGTTCCTCTAGACGTTTCTGCAAATAAGGTTTAGATTGATATTGTTTTGTTCTTTCTTTTTCCCTTAAACCCAAAATCTGCTCCAGTTTCTATTCTTTACCTCTCTGGTTCGTATTTTCTTTCTATTATGTTACTTGGATTTTTATTGTAGATCTAGTATTTACACCTTAACCCTATTACTGCTTTCTCCATTAATCTCCATTACCTCCTTTTTGTTATATGCTCCCTAGGTTATTCTTATTTTCTTCTTTCTATAATTAGATATCTGAATCCTTGGTTGCCCTTTATTCTATGGCTTATTCTTTCTTAACCTTCCTTCTGTTAGTTAGCTTATGTTATGTAGCTTCATTAATGTGTATTAACATGCAGGTCTGATCCAACCGTTCTGATCTGTTCTACAATAGCATGTCCCTAACTTACTGATCCATTGTACCATCTGATCTCATTTATTGTTCCAGTGTACCTTCTGTTCTGTTTTATAGGTCCTTTGTTCATGTCCTCTCTGCCCCTTGCTCTTTCTGTTGTATTCTGTCTCCTTTCTTTAACCCTTGGTTTTCCTTTAGTTTATTTTCAGTAAAATACCTCTTAATATTCGATTTCTGCTGTGTGTCCTTTCTATTAAGTTGATTACTCTTTACTTCAACCATATTCCTGTATTCTTCCTTGTATCCGTAGATTTCTGTTTAAGTTAATTTCTCTAGGCTGTTCCTGCATGTGTACTAACTTCTCATGTGTCCTTTCATAATCTTCCTCCTCTTATCTTGCTTATATGATGTAGTCTCATTGGTCTATTATTTTTTTGACACTTCTGATCTAATTTCCAATCCCTTAATTCATAGGTTGTTGGTACTATCTGATCTTATGTTCTAGCTTGGTATTTTATCCATTTTTCTAACTTTTAAATTGCTCTCCATTTGGTTCTCTTTAATCTTTAACCCTGTAGTCCTACCTTTTTCCTGCTTTTCGGTCCGAACATTTCCTTTCATTATTTTGCTTCTCTAGACATCATGGTTCTTCATATGAGTGCTCCTCAGGTCATTCTACAAATATAGCTCAGGAATAGTATGCTTTGTTCTTTTTTCTTTGTTTGTATCTTAAGTTCTCCACTGAGTTAGTCTCTCTATCACAAGTCATACTATTCTGATCATTCAGTTTATCTTTTTCCTTTAGTGTTAGTTCCTCTTTACATCAGCCATTTTCCTTTATTCTTCTTTAAATCCTTTGATATCTTTCTGTTATAATGTCCCTAGGCTATTCTTGTTTGTGTACTAACTTCTCATTCATGTTTGGACATCCTGATCTGACCTCTCTGACCCGTTTACTTGGCAGTCTGCTTTAGTTTACTGGTTTTTCATAATATAACTCTTGCCCTTGCTCTTTTGTGTTCTGCTATGGTATTTCTTGTGTACATAGTTGTTTATGGTGAAGGGCGAGTAGCCGGATAAGTTCTTAGTTTACCTGTCGCCGAATACATGACAACCATGTCTAATGCTTGTTTGTGTATTGTTTGGTGCAGGTAACCGAGCTTATCCTTCCATATGATGCTATGTGGTTGAGTGCTTTGCTGCAAATGGACTCAGATTTCTTAAAATGACTTGTGGTGATATCTGCAAACTTATATTCTGTTATTTTGCTATTTGAACATCTGCTGCTTAATCGTGAGACTCTTATTTTCAATTTTGCTGTTCTAAACTCATGTTGTGGATCTTCTGTTCATAGTTGCTCTTACTTTTAATACAATCATATGAGTTTTCTTATGATATTTCTTAAGTTTTGTTTTCTGGAATTTTTTCTCAATATGAAATAAGCTCCTTGTGTAGTATATTTGTTTGCCTTTTTTCGCTCTTTATATATTAACTTGTATCCAAAAGGTTTATTCTCCCTATAAGATTTTCTTTTATCCTTCTTTCATTATTTTATGACTTTTTTTTTTTTCTCGCACGATAAGGTTGGGCCTTGTCTTAATTTTGCTTTGTCTCAAGTATTTACTATCTTGGGTATTATTTTTATTGGATATTATGGTCTTTTTCATGTTTGTATTTTTTTCCTATTGCTTTCTTACTGTTGTTATTTATGTCTTTGCTCTCTATAGTTAAGATGGTTCTAACGTTTACTTGTAGCCAGTATGCTCTTAGGTTTATACTTTCTCTAATTGCTTTTTCTCAAATATCACGCCTGTGCTTTGTTTGTTGTTAAATTGCTTTTTATCTTCTTATGGTTTGTGGTTTATGATAATTTAATGACTCCCCTATTGTCTAATTTTTTTAAATGGCTTGTCTTTTCTTATTTCTTCTCATAGGTTTTTCTGTTGAGATCTGGTCTGTTTTGAATCAAACATTGTCTTAGTATTTTATCTTGTTTATGTTCTTTATGACTTATCTACTTGTCCTCTCAAATCAAGGCTTGGTCTAGGCTTACACCTAGTCTTTTCCATTTTGCATGTGTATGGTCTTTGAGTTCCAAAAGTTGGTCTCTAAGGCTTAGGGCTGTCTTGACAGTCTGGGGGGTTTTTTAATGTTATCTCAGTTTTTGGGTTTAACCCAAAACCTTGGTTTGGGATTAGGTGTATCTAACTCCTTGCTTCTATTTTTTCAGAAAAAGTTACCGTAAAAGCGTGATTGACCCGAAGAGATACTGATATCAACTCGATCTGGATAAAAGAACTAATGTCTCTCAATTATGATAAATGTGAGATCTCAAGCCCAAACTTTGCAGTTCAAACTCTGATTGCCTGCATAAGGAGTAAGGAAGTACATGAGTACATAGTATTAAAGGAGAACAGTCTGCCAGATAAGAACAAATCACCGGTCAGTTATCTTGGGTTCAATGGCTGGTTTGGGTTATTTGTCAAGATGAAGAAAGCAAATTTTAAGTTGGAGGTTTGTAAAACCCTGATCTCAACTGTCTATTGTGATATGGAGAACCTTCTTTATGCTAGAACGTGTCTCGAGGATGATCTTGGTAAGAAGTTTCTTATTGGTTTAACTCACCTAGAAGATGTCCATCAAATGAAGTCCTCCCTTCAAGTGGATGTGGAAGACAATACTGATCCTACTGATTATATGAATGAGGATGTCAAGAATTGTCTCTTTTCTGAAAATGATTTAACAGATGAAGATCTATTTGGCTGTGATGATATTAAATCAGATGATCCAGAAAAAGATGAAGATGTTGATGAAGTCCCTACTCTAACACTTCAAAATTCCACACGATTCCCTATCATTCCAGAACAGAATGTGGAATGTGATGCTGCTGCTTGGGGTCACGCCATATGGATGAGTCAGAATTTTGGAGCTCTTGCTCCCATCAATGTTGAGACATGGAAAGCTCTGACAGGTATTGTAGATGATGAAATTAGGGTTGGAACCATCAAAGCCACCAAACTTGAGAAGTACTTCACAAAAAAGGAAATTCCTCTTCCATTTCCTATTTCATTCTTTCACCAAGTTGGCATCAAAGGCCCTAGTTCAGGTATTCATGTTAGCCAGAAGGGTAATATGGCCTTCTCAGATGATAAACGAGATGGGTTTTTTCTGAAAAAAATATGGAGAACTCACTGTCCTTTTCTCACATGTGGCTGTACCAAAACCAGTAGGAAGAATGAAAGAAATGACGAATGTAACAGTAGTATCATCTGGATAGACCATGCAATATGGTTTTTGTTGAACAATTTGGAGACGGCATTCCCTGATTCTACTCCTACTGCTAAAATGGTATGTCTCACTAAACTACTGCATAATGTTCTTAAACTGCAGTCGTTGGCATACCTGTCTTATCTTGAGGTAAGGAGGGTTATGGTGGATATGGCTCTTTATTATGCGACTAACCACGGCGGTGATCTCAAAAAAGCATTTGGGGGCCGTAAACTTGCTGATATTGCAGAAAAAACATTAAGGCCAATTTCCTTCAGGCTTAGTCAGACACAAAAAAACAGGAGCCTGTTGAATTTTGGTAGCTCTAAATGTGGTCCTAGATTTCGTCAACCATGCAATACTTTGCATTACATCGATTCAAGGATCAAGTGGAAGCTCCGTTACTTGCATTACATTGGTTCAAAGATCATTATGTTTGCCCAATTCATTTGGTATGGGGGAAGGTATTTTGGCAATGGTGGGGATTATGATTTGGGTATGGTATTGTATAGAAAAGGGTATATTTAGGCCATTTTGAGGAGCTTAATGGGCTTAAGGGGAATTGTTCTAATTTTTGGTGGGTTTTTTAGAGAATTTTTCGGTCTGTTTTCAAAGGTTCAAAATTGGAATGCATGTGAAGGCGGCTGGGCAGCGGACATGTGAGGACCTCCTGGGCGTGGGCATGCCGGACTTTGAACCTGGTAGCGGGCCAAAGTTTCTGGCATATGAATCTGCTCTGTGCGACAAATGGAGCCGATTTGGAGTCGTTATTGGCTCGAATGCTTTAATTTGGAGTTGAGGAATGCCCGGAAGAATACCCTGAAGCCACTGAAGGTGATTTTCCTTGAAGCCACGTTGCCCTGAGGCTGATTTGCCCTGAAGCCACTGAGGCCGATTTGCACTGATGCAGATTTGCCCTGAAGCAGCGACCATGGAGCGCTGAAGCTGATTTGCCTTGAAGCAGCGGCGATGGATGACAGGCCTGGCCGATGGGGTCAAGCTCAGCTATTAGCCCTTGCTATTAGTCTCAATATTCATTCCGGCAGTCCATAGCCGGCTTCAGTGGGTTTTGCATTCTTTTTATTTTTTGTGGCACGAACCATTGGTCTGTTTTGCACCATTGAAACTTTCGTGGGGTACCTGTGCAAAAAATTAAGAGCCCTTGATCTGAGAATATTCCCCAGATCAATGGTCCAGAAAACAAGATATAAACATCCCATTAAGTATATCATATATAGGAACTCCAGTTGCCCGTACGCAGAAGAAAAATATGTACTTCAAAAACATATCTAAACATATTCAGATTGGTTGCACTTGCATCTCTATTAAAATGTAATATGAAACAGTTTTTTTTCGCACCATCGCTACGGTGCGAATTATGGGCCATTGCTTGTCGCATATTAGTGTAGTTCAAAAAATAACAGCCTTGTTTTCGCACCATAACCACGGTGCAAATTAGCTTAGTTCACGTAATATGAAGCATGCGTTTTCGCACAGTGGCTAGGATGCGAATTAAGACCATTATTCATCGCATAAATATAGGTGTCGTTCGCTCTCACTCACTTAGCCGCTATTGGCACTCGACACAAAATTATCACAAAAGAAGGCATTATACTGATACAACGAGAACGACAAAGAGCAGATCAGATAAAGCATGGGAGTTGTTTAGGACATGGTATGATACAATAGTTCAGAAAGAATGGGATTTTCTGTCGAGGAAGCATCGGGAAGAGTTTGAGGAGGAGCTAGAAAAGGCGCTTCGCCAATATCATCGTAATTTTTTTTTTTTTTTTTTTTTTTTTTTTTTTGAAGGAAAGAAATTTTTTATTAAAAGATAGGAAGAATTACAGCATAGGTCTCACATAGACCAGATATAGTTTAAGCACAAAGATCACATACAGATCAGATTTTATATCCATAATTTCTGTACTGATCTGCCTTTCTCAACATCTTCTTCTATCTATCCAGTACTACATGATTAAAACCAATCTTCTGTTTAGATAAAATACTACGGGGAGCTTAGCACAAGCTTTCCGAAGGCTTCTGAGATAAGTCATGAATGCTCCAAAAATTCAAAAGTCTTCTTGCGAGAACTAAAAATGAAGAGAAAAGAGTGAAGAGTAATGTCGACCAATTCTCCAAGATCTCTGAGAAGCCCAACCGCTTCAAACTATGATCGATTCTGCAATTTTTCTGAGAATCGCGAAATTAAAAGGAGATCTTTGCATTGTCGGGATGTGCCGGTCGACCAACTTTGTAAAGCTAGACACACGTGACCCGACACCAAAACCTCCCTAAATTTTGGTTCATGATATCTTGATCGATATGGAAGCGTCTTTACGGACCTGGGTTATACGCTATTCCGGCAATCTCGGAAAAATTAAGCATCATGTTTCTAAAGCAGTAAAATCAAAATCAAGAATTTACCACGACTCCTTAGGAACAACATTTTTTAGATCTTTCCGCTAGAAAGAAAGAGCAAGAGGAAGGGGAAAAAGCCAAGAACTCAGAGGATCCGTTGTTTGATGAGGCAGCCCAGAAATCATACAACTCAATTGCTCTCCTCACATTTCTGCTTAAAATCTGAATCTTTCGGTGCTTTTTACTCAAACAAGAGAACTTACTTGACAGAAAGAACCGGAAGTTAATGGCAAACTGGCATGAAATGAAATGACCGCCTTGAAGCAATTCTGATTGAAGAATCCGACCCACCTGTGAATAAACGAAATCCAAAGAGAAAATTGTGCAAAACCCCTCTAGCAGCAAATCAAATGGGACTCTGATCTTCAGGTGCCGGAAGGAAGAGGGAGAAGGGCGGCCTTCCCTCTCTGCCGCCGCCCTAGTTCCAGGCGCCAAGAAACGCGCCAACGGCCATTTTTGTTTGACATTAGACTTTATGGCAAAATATAACAACTCTAGAGATGGGAGCATTCTTGATAGCTTCATGGCTAGAGCTGGGCCTGACGTGATTCTGTGTCCTGTTACTCCATAAGCATGAAGGCTTTGCTTGCGATATTTCCAAAATCTGATCAATGACCGGATTAGGAGGAATCTGAAGAGGCTAACTAACAGAACTATGTAGGCAACAAGGCAAAGAAAGTTTTTATAGCCTACATATCATGTTAAGTGTTTACATGATATACAATAGGACAAACTAAGGTGCAGATTCTTCTTCAAATGAGCATGTCAATCAGATAGAATCTCCTGCCTCACCAACAAAAGAGCACATAGATCCTGAGGAAGAGAAGTTCCTTCTGGAGGAGGAAAGAAGAATTCACTAAGATGAAGCTGTCTACTTGGGGTTTATCAGAAGCACATCCCATCTACATAGATGGGAAATCATATTGCTATCAGATATATCTCAAACGACAGGGATTAGAGAGGACGAGATATTGGGATAGATATATGTTCATGTTATAGGCCTAGAAGGACTTGTAGACTTTCAATCAGATGTTCTAACGCAAATGATGGAGGCAGTTACTTATGATGGATCTTCAATCCCTTCAAAGGATGTCTTTGACATAGGCCTACAACAAGCTAAAGCAGGGTATGCGACAGTGAAAGATGTCCCATTTAAAACTCCTAGCTCTTCAAATACTGCCTTTAGGTGTAAATTTGATAGTGGTATCCCAAAATGCGCAAAAGCATTAAGCACCTAAAGCACCTAAAATTCGAGCAATCATAATTAAGTACGGAAGAACTCAGTTGTCTCGTTTCCCACGCGCCCTTCTCTTCTTTCTCTATTTTGATCCCTTATTTTGAGTCCCCTGTTTCTTTACCTTTTACTACTTCAATTGGGCAATTTCGTCACATAATTCTCTGATCCGGTTGTTTGATAATGGCTGAAGCCGTGACTGAGCAGGATTTTATTGAGATCCATGGACTTTCTGATGAAGGATTACAACCTGCTTTGAAAGTGAAATGGTTAGAAGAAAATTTAACAGATGCACAATGGTTCTCGGTTTGGCAAGAAGGCCGAAAGAACAGGATCAAAGTTTCGATGGTGCAGCCTCGGCACCAAGAAAAACTGGACAGATTGTTGAAAAAATTGTACCAAACAGAAACTATGGTAAACAATGAAGTGAGAAAGTAGGTAGCTTATGCTTTTGCATGGGAAAATTGTGATTCTGCCACTTCAAACCCTCCAAAGCACAAGATCAATTAGCGCATCTTTTGGAGCACAAGTAATGAAGTACAGAAATTGCAGGTCAAGGGGAAAGGAAGTCGAGGTTGCATAATAGAGCAGAGGTACATTTAGAGAGAGTTGTAAGTTGGACCAGTCTGCTTTAAAAAATAACACGAGTTGATCAAGAAAGCTATAAGTGAGATTGAGAACGAGAAGGCAACCATGGCAGTAGAGCTGAATGCAATTGGGGTTAGCTTAGCTGCAGAGGCAGTAGAGCTGAATGCAATTGGGGTTAGCTTAGCTGCAGAGGCTAAGTAAAATGAGAAATTTAGTCTCGAACTTGAAGAGAGCAGGAAGAAAGTTGAAGATCTGAAGACCTCAATACTTGAATTGCAGGTAGAAGTTGGAGAAGGTAAATTGTTGAAAAAGTTGGAGCATACCTATAAATTGTTTTAGAGTCTACCTATAAACATGCAAGCTTCACCTATCAGGTCTACTTCTGAAGATTATGAGCCACCTTCAAAAGTGCTGAAGGATGCAATGTTGAGTCTTAAAAGACTGTTAAGGCAAAGAAAAACTACTGATAAAAAAAGCAGCTGCTGAGGATAAGGATTTAGCAGGTGATAATAACTCAACTGTAGAAAAGGATGAGGGTTTATGCCCTAAAGAAGTTGTTGACAAGGATGAGCTTGTGGAGAGTACACCAGTGGCAAAGAAGAAATCAGCTATAAAAAGAAAAAGAAAAGATGTTGAAGCTGCAAAAACTAAAAGCAAAATTAATAAGAAGCAAAAGAAGCCTACTTGAGTAAGAAAGTACAATTTCAGGAGAAAGACATTGATTGAAGAAATGGAAAGTGCAGGAATTGATCAGGAAGAAGTGGCACAGGTGGATGAAGAAAATACAATTGAAAAAGGGGAGCAGGTCGAACCTGAGAAGGAAGAGGCCTTTGTTGATGCCCAGAAAGACATGCCACATAATGAAACTGACAATGACACTACATGTACCAAAATAAATGCAATTATGGAGGTGTTAAGAGGCAATTCAACTATGTCTCTAAGAAGTTTGATTAACTAATAATGTTTGAATGTTCAGGTACAGTTGTATTGGAAGATCAAAATGTTAAACAAATGGTTCATAATTTGAATATTGTAAAAGAGAGGTTAATATCATCTTAAGTGTTTCTGAATTTTTTTGTATTTGTGTTTGTGTTTATTTTATGCTTGTTGAATGATAGGTATACAACACAGCCCTCTTTGAAAGGAAACTTCTTGTTTTAGATGTAAATGGTATTCTAGGGAGGACATAGAATAGGAACAATTCTGTACATGTGGATAATAGATTGTGGACTACAAAGACAAACAAGAAATTGGTTGTGTTAAGGCCTAAATGTAGAGAATTTTTGAAGGCAACTATGATAGATTTTGATATAGCAATTTGGTCTTTCATGAACAAAGTTTCAATGAAGTTGTTGATGGAATAGCATCGGATGTGAAACATGACTTTGTGTTTGTGTGGGACCAGTTTCATTGCCTCGAGATGTCTTTCAAGTGATTAATTAGATCTGACAAATCATTGTACCTGAAGCCATTGTCTAAGATTTTTAGTGAATATCCATGAGGGGAATTGCATATGTTGGATGATAGCATTCACAAAACATTTGCTTTTCCACCTTTCACATCTCTTTTGCTATGGTTCTCTTCTTATATAGAAGAGAACCATCATTCTGGGGAAAGGGACGTCTGTTTTGGCGTCGCGCTATTTTGGACGATTCATCTTTAGCCTGAGCTTTCTTTGGCCCATGATTTCTTTAGCTTTGCCTGCTATATATCTGTTTGGGGTCTGGGTTCGGGAACTCCTGGAAGACAGCCCCCTGTGAGGACCCGTGGATCTAACGGGGGAGAGTCAGGGGGGACTATGTCACGCGGGATTCTTTCGAAAAGAGAAGAAAAAGAAGAGAACAGAACAAATGAAAGAAAGATGATAAGCTTCCTTGATATCAATGATGAAAATACATGAGCTCTCGAAATAGAGAGAAAACTGAAGGGAGACAAGACTCAAAACTCATCTAAAAACTTATGAGCTAACTCTACTCATATATATAGTACAATGGCCTTGGGCCCAATATAGACACTCTGACTGATCTCGGTGCCGACTCCTGGAAGGAGGCCTGATTTGCAGGAATGTTGGCCCGGTGCCTCTTGAAGTGCCTAGAATCACGCCGACGCCGACCAAGGTGGTGTGAGCCGATCACTTGTCTGAGCGGCGCCTCTTGAGGAGCCAAAGGCTTTGATGCGTGGGCCTCGCTTAGTCTTCTGTGGAGGCTTGGATGTCCGACCCGTGGTTGGCCCGAGGATCTTTGAGCTTGACACGGTCCGGACGATGCATGAATAGCCCCTGTACTAAGAGGCACGGGGACAACACTCCCCCCACCAAATGACACTCAGAGTGAAGAAAAGGAGGAAGCGTTTCGGAGGGCGGGAAGCCATCAGTCTGAAAGTGATCCTCACGGGAGTGAGGACGGGCCCCATTATGGTACTGGCTGATGAGATCTTGGCGTGATTGAAGAGCTTGAGGTGTGTCTTGGCCGGGGCGGGATCGCATCAATAAGAAAACGAGCCGCACCATGTCTTCGGGCGTGCGTGGCGCCAAGAAATGTAATCGACACTCCATGAGGAGACAGTTTCGAAGGCCAAAAGCACCGACGCCGGCATTTGGATTGCAATGGAAAATGGGACGCCGATTTTAAGGAGCTGAGCAAAATGCATTTGATGGGCCGCAAAATCCGGCTTGAAGATGGATGAAAGGATCGGTGAGGTGGAGGCGCGCAAGAAGGTGTTGAGACCATGAAGGCGATCCGCTGGAACTGTTGCCAACCACGCCATTAGCAATGTAGATCCAATTTGTGGTGTTGTCCGAGTAGCACCTTCTTCCCAATGTGATCGGCCAGAACAAAACGTGGATCCCACCGAGATCCGCCGAGATCCGAGGTGGTGTCCGGCGCATGACCATCCATGACCTTGGTCCAAAAAAAGGAAGGCGCCAATCGAAGTCGGGAAACGGGGCGTGGAGGTACACCAGGGGAAGCATAGGAGGAAGGAACCATGCCCGTATGGTTGGCGATCTCCACGAATTGACCGACAAGATCCGGATCAAGTGCGACACCGGCCCGATCCCAAAAGAAGAAGAGAGTGAGAGTTAACAGGGAGGGCTATCCCATCCTGTGGGGACAAATCTTGCTATCCAACGAGCACAGAATCGATTGTAACCAATGAGTCTTTGCATATAGACTTGTGCATAGGGAAGATCTTGGGGATGTCCTAGATACTTCCTTATTTGTTGCGGCGCTTCCCGCTTGCGGAAGAGATAAATGATTGGCAAGCTCGGGCATGTACTCTGATGAAAAGTTTTGGTCCGGAAAGGATCCGCAAGATATGGATTGTTATCCCTGAAGCACCCATTCTTGCAGATGGGGTCACCCTGGAACAGCCGGGCGGGGGCCCATTGCCAAAATTTTCACGATGTATCACCGGATAGAAATCATGAAAAATATAAGCCATGGGCTGAACCACGCGGAAAGTGAGAAAGTCGGGATCGCACACGGTGTATGAGATCAAAAGACAACAAGGGCACAACACAACCCTTTGTCTTCAATGGAGAGTTCGCCAAATCCGAAAAAAAAACAGCACCGCGATGGGATATCCACAGGCCATCAGTCGCGTGCCACTTTGAGAGGAAGAGGTGGCGTCGAAGCAACCACATAATCATGATAGCGGGGAGGAGGGAGGGAAGTCCACGGCATTCCGTGAAGAATTGAAGTCAGGCGTCAAGTTTGGGTTTGAGCCTCATCGGCCAGGCGAATAGCTTGCCGCGGTTGTTGTTCGAGATCACGGATCCTATTGTCCTTTTCAAGTAGAGGCGTGGCGGGTCACGGGACCGCTCGAGAAGGATTGACACGGGAGGAAGATTTCCCCGGTGTATTGAGACGCCACGGCAATCTCCGGCGTCATCGAGTATTTTCTCGTTTTACGCACCTCGTAAGTTTCGATCTTGAAGAGAGGTGATGAGAGAGGTCGTGTAGAAAGCTGAGCCGTCAAGGAGGCAACTTGAGCATCTCGGTGAAAGATTTTGAACTTGAGTGCGGAAGTTTTCGCCACGATTCAGTACAAGGCATTGAGTTTAGCAATATCTTCATCCTTGGTACTTCGGGAGAGCAGCTTTGGACTTGTTGTGCTCCAATAGAGTCTCAATTTCGGACTGAGCCGAGCTGTGATGACCGTCCCGGTTGGATTGACTTGAGCTTGTGTACTTTTGAGATCCGCATGAGCCCGTAAGAGAGCTTCATGCTTGTCTTGAAGTTGGCCTCAAAGTTGCAACTTGGGCGGTGCGGCTTGAAGGTCTTGTGTACCGCCGTCCGAGGCCTCTAGTGCCCGTTGAACCCGCTCATAAGAGCGCCCCGGGATTCCTCAGAACTTTAAGTGCGGCAGCTTGAGCATCCTGGCGTAATTGATACAACAAACCGACGAGGGTGTTGTGGTGGTGGAATTGGCTGTTGCCTGGTGTGGGAGGTTTGTGAAAAATGGTGTGAAGTGGATGGTGTAGCGGAGGAAGAGATAAAGGGACATGAGTGTGGACTGTGGTCATGACCGAGGGAAGATGGGCGTGATGTGCCAACTTGGTGATTATTTGGAAGGGGCGAGTGGAAGTATGAGAATTTGGTGGTGTGGGAGGGAAGTAATGACGGATGAGGGCTTGAAAATGCCCTCCCACAGAAACTTTCGAGAAATGGAAGTGGTACCCGAGGCGGTCCATTTCTTGGAGAAGACGATAGAACATCATTTGGGGCCAATCTATGTGGTGCTTGGAGTGTGTGGCAGCGAAGGACCCAGGTTATAGAAAGGCTTATTGATATGGGTGTTCTTGATAGAATACCCAAGGAATTTATGCCACAAAAAATTTTACAAAGGTCTCATGAGGCTTGTCGATATTGGTCGGACGATGGACATTGCGTGATAAGCGGTGCACCAAACTCTCGTGACATCAATATCCCCGTATAGCGTAGACCATGATACACAAGGAGTGTGCAAGGGAATATGAAATACCTCAGAAATCAAGTGTTGAGTCAATGAAATAGTGGTGCCATCGACCCAAAGTGGTGTACCCTTATGGCTGTTAACAATATTGGCGAATGAAGCCAGAATCGGGCGGGATTTGGAGCGGAAGTTCCATTTGAGAAAATTCAAAAGCTGGTGTCGTTCGGCGACATCTTTATTGGGGCCAACAAGGGCTTCATGGAAAGTTACGCCAAGAAGGATCTGTGAGGCAAAAGGGCCGGATCCTTGGGAGCGAGTTTGAAGTGTAGAAAATCTTGGGGCAGCCAATGAGAATGATTTGCGTAACAAAGAGAGATGCCAAAGGCGGAAGACGAAAGTCGAAAGCACCACGAGGATGAAGGCGCAGAGGAACGAAAGGTTTGTTTTAGGGCGCATAACCGGAGGTGAAGAGGTATGAAGAGTGCGTAAAACAGAACCGTTGATGATGCCAGTGTCAAGAGATGCTAAGAAGGGGATTGAGAGGCAAAAAATTTGGCTAAGTCCCCAAAACGTAAGGGAGCAAAAGAATGGACCGGTGAGGATGAGACGCGGAAAGAAAGATCAGATGTGAGATGGCAAAGGACACCCATTAATGTTCGATGGATGCGAAAAAAAGAAGGAATGGCATTCAATCCGGCAACTCAAGTGGGGATATCATTAAAAGGAATGTGTCGGAAGGTACCATGGCTAGATATGCTTTGCGGAGAAAGATTCTCTTTTAGAAAAATTTTGCATTGCAAACACGCTGGCGATTTGTGTGATTGGTCCCACGCCGACAAGGAGGTCATCGATTTGCTATATAAGACTAACCGAGAGAAACGGAAAGGCATCCGGATGGCGCTCGGTATGGCTGCTGCTGGTTTGAACGAAGATTGCACCATGCCGACAGGAACCGCCGAGTGGATCACTTGTAAGATGAACTGTCGGATCTCGCGCCGCCACAACCGCGGGCATTCGCGATGGACGGGTGGTGTGCGGGATGGCTGGAACATCCCGACCGAAGACCAACCGGGATGGAGGTGGTTCTGCACCTCACCGGGATCCGGGGGCGTAACCTCTACCATCTCCTCAAGATCACCTCCGCCCGAACCCGGAGTAGAGGGTTTTCTTCTTAGGACTTAGTAGATAGGGCTCGAGAGCCCGCTTTTGTATATAGGCGGTGCCCATAGCGGAAATAGCTGGGTCAGCGCCACATTTTGTAAAAATTCTCCACTATAATATAATCTACCGCCTTTCTAGTCACTTTTACGTGGTGTTTGATTCGAACCGCTGTCTGGTTGGGATGTTCACTTTCTGTGTGCTGAAATGCTTTGAGACGAAAACCATTAACTAATGTAGGTAATGGAGTGCCATCTAATTCGCCGAAGTTGGAAAACACTTGGTCGAACCACTTGAACAATTTGATAAGGGCCAAGCCAAGCTAAACTTGAGTTTACCCTTAAAAATTTTTGTACCGGAATCATAAAGAAGAACCAAATCTCCTTGTTTGAATGTTTTTGTCTTCAAACGTTTGTCATGTAAAGATTTTTGCAACTGTTGTCCATGAAGAACACGAATATAAGCATCCTCATGGGGTTCATCCAACCGTTTCTAATTGATAGACCCGCTTCTTTGAGAGCGGTGGTGGATTATGAGCAAAGAGCTGATTGAAACCGAGTGTTGGAAGAATGAATTCAAAGGGCATGAGAGCTTCCCCGACCATAAACCAATTTAAAAGGAGTGTGACCCGTAGCAATCTTGAAACAAGTATTGTAGGCCCAAAGAATCGTAGGGAAGTTTTGTCCCGCTAATCCAGGCGGGGCGTCACAAATTTTCTTGAGAATGGTGACCAGAGTTTTGTTGGTGCTTTCAGCCAACCCATTGCCTTGAGGATAGTAAGGTGTGCTCTTTGTGATGATGTATCAAGAGATAATCCGTCAGCTCTTTGATAGTATGATTGATGAAATGAACACCACGATCACCGACCAAAGTAGGGCAGTACCAATCGCGTGATGATTTGTTGATAGAGGACTCGCCGTGCTTGCAAAGCAGGTGTTGTCTGGAAGTGCACAAGCTTCGCCCATTTGGTGGCGCAGTCGGTGAGAACCAGGATGTATCGCACGGTGTGCCGCCACGGAGGGTCTATAGGTCCCACAAAGTCCATTCCCACGCCGGCGGAAGTGGCGTGGCGGCCCGGCGTCAAGGGAAGAAGCGTCCACGCCGTGGGGCCCCACCACCGGGGCAAAGCGCCACACGTCATGGCGGGCGTGAGCATCTTTGAAGAGTGGGCCAATAATACCCCAAGAAGAAGAATTTTTGCGTGCGTGGTGTCACCATGAAAATGACCACCACCGAGCCCTTGATGAGCTTCTCGAACAATGTCTGGAACTTCATGAGGGAGAACACAGCGTCGAAGGATGGTGTCCTTACCTTTTTTGTAGAGATGTCCGGCAACCATGGTGTAGTCACGGACCTCTCGGAGAAATTGATGGCGACGGGATTGTCGCTTGGCAGGAGAGAGCGTCTCATCTTCTGGTGGAAGAGCACCTGTGAGGAGGTACTGCTGAAAATCATGGAACCAATGTGGTGTTGCCGTGACTAAAAAAAGTTGAGCATCGTGGAAGGCGCCCGAGACTCTCATATGGGATCATCCGTGTGGATGCGTGAAAGATAATCCGGAACAACATGAGATTTGCCAGCCTTATGAACGATTTCAAAAGGAGCAAATTCTTGGAGAAGAAGGACCCAACGAGCAATGCGACCCGTGGGCGTGGATTTGTTGATCAAATAGAGAAGTGCTTGGTGGTCCACAAAGAACTTGATTTGACTGCCCAAAAGGTAATGACGGAAGCGTTGGACACAGAAAATGAGACCCAAAGCTTCACGCTCCGTGGCAGAATAGTTGCGCTCAGCAGAATTGAGTTTTCGGCTGGCATAGCGATTTGGTTTATCAGTGTGCGCATCATATTCTTGAGAAAACGGCCCAATAGCAAACGCCGAAGACATCAACATGAGCGCGGAAAGGGCTTGTCCCATTGAGGAGGAACAAGTACCGGTGCACGAGTAAGCAAAAGCTTCACAACTGTTGGAAAGCGACTTCCGCCGGGAATTCAAGCCGGGTGGATTCATCACCCGTGAGTTTATGAATGGGATCTGCAATGGTGCCGACCCGTATGAAGGTGGAGTAATAATTGACCTTTCCGAGGAAAGAGCGTGTCTCTTTGATATTGGCTGGTGCTTGAGCTTTTAGCACACAACCTGATTTTGGCGGGGATCGGTGGTGATTCCTGCTGGCGACAACATGGCCTAACGAGAACACGGAAATTGTGACGAAAAGGTGCATTTCGAGGGATTGAGACTAATGCCCGACTCATCACATTTTCGAAAGACGCGAGTTCAATTTATCCAAATGGTCAGCCATGGAACTCAGGCAAAGAAGTCATCTTGAAAAATTTGCAAGAAGGGATTTTCCTTCATGAAATCATGAAAAACGAGAGAGCATGATGCGTTGAAATGTTGAAGGAGAGTTGGATAATCCAAAAGGAACCACCTTTGTAGGCAAAAAGTGACTTACGGGGGTGGTGAAAGTGGTCTTGAGTTGATCGATTCTTTGATGGAGATCTGATTGTAGCCAGAGAAACCATCCATAAAGGAGTACATCTCATGTCCAAACCACTTCTTCGGAACTTGGTGCGTGGAAGGAAGTGGAAAATGATCACGCCTCCGTGGCCTCGGATTGAGTTTACGATAGTCTACACAGACGCTGATCTTACCATTGTGCTTAAGGGCAATGACGATAGGGCTCACCCATCCGGAATGTTTGACCTCATAGATCAAACCGCAAAGAAGGAGTTTGTCAATTTCCGCCTTGGCCGCGATCACGGTAATTTGGGTTGAGCACATCTGCATCGTTGCTACCTTTGGTCGTGCATCGATTTGGTAGGAATGGTGAGTTCCCCAAGCTTTTGTTGATTCCCGAAGATCTTTGTAACTCTAAAAGTAAAAATGTGTTTGAATTTTTGAGCAGCGTGACTGCCTGATACGATAAGGAGCCGGAAGGTTTGCAAAGCAATACGGACGGGTTGATTGTTGCCAACATCCACAATTTCGACTTGGAGTCTGAATATGGGGTATGACTTGATTATCTGGACAATGTGCGGGGGAGGTTGGAGCATAACGGATCGTGGCACTGCGTGGTAAAAAAGAGAGGTTGCTCGGTGTCATCTAGCGTTGGTTGCTTCATGGCGGCGTGTACATCGGCCAGGAGTTCTTTGGTGTGTCCGTATCTGAAAAAGTGATCAACGCGTTGGATTCGATTGCAAGGAGCCGGTAGGGGTCAAGCAAAGGCGACCACCTACAGTCCCGATCAAAGTCATTTCTCCCCAAGGATCAAAGATATTGGGGGTAGGATGACAGAGGCGTGACGGTAGCAGGTAGCTGAACTTGATAAATATTCGAAAGCGTCTTGAATGCGGTCCGAGAGAGGGTTCCGCATTGTCAACGGAAATGATCCGCCTGTTGCAAGTCCATTGTGGCATTGAGATGACCATCTGTGATGACTAACCGTCCGTGGCCCAAGAATGGATACTCTTTGCCTCGGCGGAGAAAGGGTCTCCCACCCAACATTTCATAGTCACTGGATCTTCTGACTTTCCAAACTCCAAATTCCATGGGAAAGCGGAGATCACCAATGTTGATGTGTAGAATAGGTGTGACGTTTTGAGGTCTCGTGATATGGCCATTAGCCAATTTGATGTCATATGGGGCACGCAAAGAGTTGTGTGATGCCCATTTGTTTTGCGGAGTTTGTCCGCGATGAGATTGACCGCACTACCTCCATCGATTTGAACATGGTTGACTTGCTGATTTTCCACCGTTGCATGGACCGTGGGTGTAGAGGTATACAGCCCCAACTAAAACAGTTGGGAGTGGTAGCCTGGTCCTTGAGAGCAGGACAGAAGTTTTAAAATGGTTTGCAAGCTTAAAGGAATTTTGATCTTGGCAAGCTCCTCTTGGAGTTCGAGAGGTACATGAGAAAAAGGATCTGCTGGTTCCACAGTGCGGGAGGCGTGTGGGAGGAAGCAACTTCTTTTGAGTAAGTCAACCTCGGCTGCTATATTGGGATATGTCCGAGAGCGTGGAGGTTGAGATGTTGAAGGTGGATCGTGTCTTTGTTGAGCTCGAGTGGTGGCATGAACATTTGCCAATGTCACGGCCTTCAACCGCTTGCATGAGATTCAAAATGCTTTGGCGAACTTTGGGCATGACATTGGGCATGAGCTTTTTTCTAAGTCAGGGGCAAAGTGAACCTTTTTCGTCCTCATGAGGAAGGGTGTCAACCGCAAAAGGCAGGTGTTCGTGTCCTTTTGAACAATAGGCAAGGGACGTGATGCCTTGGTCCGGCGCGTGAAACTAGACCAACCCAATTTGACAGCGGTATCACGGGAGGATTAAGTGCCCGAAAAAATTTCCTCTTGGGCTTGTTGATCCAAATTGAGGTTGATTCTTTGGAGGCGGGTTGATAAGCGTGATTCTTTGAGGCGCTCTTGGGGGCTTCTTGAGAACTGGTCGGGCCTTGTTTGCCATTAGCAAGCCGCAGTTGGTAAGTCGCGGAGGCGGACCGATGTGGTCTGATTTGTGCGAGCTGGACCTGAACTTGTGGAAGTTGAGGGCACGCCGTGGTGGTATGACCCCATTCTTGGCGGTGATAGCACCGAGCTTTAGAAGGATCAAAAGGAGGACGTTGGTTGGATCCCCGTGGTTGGTCTGTCTGTCGATAGAGTTGGCGGTGGGCTGCACACTGAAGAGGTGGGCTGGCGATATGCGTTTGGGACTGAGGTGTGGTTTGTACTTGATAAACCATTTTGTTGCGAACGGTGTGGGATGAGTGCGAGTGCACTCTTCCAGTGGCATGATTGCACATGTTGCATCGCTTGCAATGGGCGGGCCATTGGTGGAGTTGCACTCATTGGCCAAATGGCCTTGATATTTGCAAATATGGCACATTTGGACTGGGCTGTGGATTAAGCGTGTTGAGGCTGAACACCGTTTGTGGAACCATGACGGGTGGAATGAGCGGGAGCTCTTGAAGAGCCACGCCTCGGAGGAAACATTGTGCGGAGTGATTGACAAGGTGATAGCCTGCTCCAAAGTTTTGGGCGCGGGTATTCGATCATGAGTCGAATAGCGGGAGGAAGTCCTTGGAGAAACCGGACCAAAATCTGGCTCGTGGTAGGGTACTCCTTGAGCTTCTCGAAAGAGAATGTGAAGTCGATCCGCAAAAATCGGGCAGACTTCGTGGGCTCTTGTTGCAGTTCATTGAGTTGCTTGAGATGAAGTTGATCATCATCCGTGGTCCCGTAATGAGAAGAAAAAGCATGCGCATTTCGGACGATCTTGTTTCCAATGGCTTTTGTTGGACATGAGCCATTGATGAGGAGAAAACCGCAGGTGTGGTGGAAAAGATGTGAAATTTCAGTTGAGGTTGCGGCGTGCCCATTTAGGACAGCTAGAGCCTCAAATTCTTCCATGTGGGCCTGAGCACTTTGGTAAAACGGTTTGCCTTTCGTGTTGCCAAAGGTGGGATAAGTCGGCCAGAGTCCGAAAGGTAGATGGGAAAGTCTTTGGGCTGAGCAGGAACAGGGATAGTGAGGATATTGAGGTTGAGGTGGATTTGGCGGTGTACCGACGGACCGATGAAGGGGTGAGCTGGGTTGAGAAACCGAAAGGCCGGAGCATTGGTTTTGAGAGATCTGTAAGGTTGTAAACGGGGAAGAGCAGTGGAAAGCGAGGGAAAGGATATTCCGGGGCAGGTAGCAAAGGGAGACATGTGGATAGCCCGTGCCCACCCGGGAGATGATGGTTGCGAAGGAAGTGGCGTATGGCACGAAGAATGATGGATGTAGGCATGTTCGTGGGTATGAAAGTACCTGAGACGATTGAGCCAGATAAGGCTCCCCGAATGATGAGGGACTGGAGGTTGTGAGCACGTTTTGCACGCCATGGGAACTGGACGATCGACACGCAGGGGTGGGTGGCGCTGGATCGAGTCCCTAGACCTAAGATGGCCTCCCCTCTATGTCATAAGCAAGGTGATCCATACATGTCACAATCAGCTCCCCGCCGATGGCGCCCAAGCGAGATGCCGCCTGAGAAAGGAGTTTTCCGGGCGGAAATTGCTACGTATTATTTATGCATGTAAGAAAGTAGGAGAAAATCGCACTAAGTAGCCAAGACATGTTGTTCGGGGTGGGTTCGAACTCGAAGACAGCCCTCTCAGGAGGACCCGTGGATCTAACAGAGAGTCCGGGGACTATGTGCTGGGATTTGCCGAAAGAGAAGAAAAGAAGAGAATGTGAACAAAATGAAAGAAAGATGATAAGCTTCCTTGATATCAATGATGAAAATACATGAGCTCTCGAAATAGAGAAAAACGAAGGGAGACAAGACTCAAAACTCATCTAAAACTTATGAGCTAACTCTACTCATATATATAGTACAATGGCCTTGGGCCCAATATGAACACTCGACTGATCTCGGTGCCGACTCTCGAAGGAGGCCTGATTTTGAGGAATGTTGGCGGGTGCCTCTTGAAGTGCCTAGAATCACGCCACGCCGACGAGGCGGTGTGGGCCGTCACTTGTCTCGAGCGGCCTTCTTGGACGGGAGCCAAAGGCTTTGATTGCGTGGCTTTAGGTCTCTTGTGGAGGCTTGGATGTCTGACCCGTGGTTGAGGATCTTTGAGCTTGACCACAGTGCGGCGTGATGCATGAATAGTCCATTGCATCAGGAGGCAAGGACTAACAATATCCCCAGAGCTTCAAGCAATTCTCATCGGCGTTTTCTTTGAGCTGAATTCTCCTTGTTCCTGTGTTTCCCCTCTTGCTTATTTTTCATTCAGTCTGCTCTCTCTAATTTCTCCGGCTAGATTGGGCTCGAATTACCGGTCCTTTTGGATCGCGGTATTCTTGCAGTCCGATCCCATAAACCAATGGGAATGCACTTTCGTTCGTTCTTTCTTGGCTTGTTCTTTCTACAATTTCATGCTAGTCTTATTTGTTTTGATTCTTAGCTTACGATACCGTTTATTCATCATCCGCTCTGTTCCATCATATTTTCTGCCCCCAAACCCGTCGCGTTTGTTCCGAGCCTTCCTTTGTTGTGCAGCGGCAGGATTCTTCCTTCGTTTCCTTCCCACGGTTTATCTTTTCGATTCGAGCCCTTACGCTCCGGTTCATTGTTCATTGCTTTGCTATGGTGGGATTTTCGTCATGCTTTTGCCCCAAAACACATTTCCCGGCTGTTTCTCTCCTTTCCTTCTTATATGGCTATTTGATTCTTTCCCTTCTTCCTTCCCGACGCGTTTCCTCTCCTCTCATCTCCCCCGCAACCCAAATCCGAAGGTTTTCCATGCCCAAGTTCCCATGTTTGGGCAGCCCCAGCTCTAATCGGACCCAGATCTGCTTAAGTCCGACTGCACTTTTTGCCGGGGATATCGGGTATCCGGCGAAATCAGGTGGTCGAGCTCGGTATCCGGTTCCCCCCCTCCCTCTTTTCTTGATTTCCTTTTCCTAGGTTTTAGCGGTTTTTGCAAGGGTTGTTGGTTTTGTTATGTAGGGTTTTGTTATGGACTACGTAATTCCGGGGAGCAGAAGTTTTTCGTTATGTTTGTGGTCTCATGAACTTTGCGCCGCCAGTGATAGGCGCCGACGACCGGCGGAACGCGAGTGCCAGCGAGGTACTGGGCGCCGGGAGAAGCCCTACCAGCGCGGATGCCCTGCTCCGAATTTTGCGAGACTTATCTAATTCACACCACGGCCTAATTCTTTGTTTAATGTTGTTTTTTCAGAGGGTTTTTCCTTTCAATCCGGTGGTAAGAAGAAGGAAGAAGGTTTATTTGCTGCATTTTTTCATAAATCATTCAAGGTTGAAGGAAGAAAATCATTTAAGAACAAAAAAATCGGTGTAGATGGCTTGTTTGAGTGATTTCTCGCCTAATAGAAGCAAGATGTTGCCTTGAGCAAGATTTTTGTTTAGAATAAGCAAGATTGCCCATTTGCGAATGAAGCAAAGTTGGAAGTTGAAGCAGTGTCCTTGGCGCGCGCAAACAAATTTTGAAGCGGCCCTTTTGAAGTGAGCCTCAACAAATCCATGCCGAACAAATCCGTCGGCTTTAATATGGCGTTTTAATCCCCGGCGGGATAAAGATAGATGGAACAGACCTAAAGCCATAGCCAAAAGTCGTCGAAGCAGACCGCCAAGAATGGAAATTTGGCGGAAAGAATGCAAGCAATTAAAGGGGAGGAAATAATGGAAGCGGCGGAAAGAGAGGCAGAAGAATTGCTTCCTATAATTTTAGAGGAAAATAACAGTAATCAGGGCCAGGTGTGTATTACGGTTATTTGGTTGTCATGTATGGTTTTTTTGTTTTTGTTTTTGTTTTTTCAAGGTTATGTTTGTGGTCTCATGAACTTTTGCATGCGCATTAATATTTGTTTTAACTAAGGAAGTACTTTATTACGGAGAAACTATGACTTGAATGTAAATGATCATATCAATGCATTAGCATTTTTGCAAGACATCTAATTCTCTCATCACTTGTCTCTTTGTTTAATGTTGTTTTTCTGATTGTTTTGCCCCTTTTGTTCTTATAGTGTAATTTTATTAAGCCTATTATGAACAATTGCCATTATGATCTATGTCTCATGGGGTGTTTGTTGGGGGGGTTTAAGCATGGCACGTGTTTATTCCTCCGGTTGGTCTGTTGGGGTCGTCTCCGCCGGTTTCCTTTTTTGTTGTTGCCATCCTGCTATTCTCGTCTTTATTTGGCAGTCAATTTGGAGGTCTGTGGGGGGCTTTTTGCCTAGATAGGGTCGGTTTTTTGGTGTTTGTTTAGATTATTTTTCTTTTTCGCCTTGGTTTGTCGATGGGGTGTTTCTTTTGTTGGTTTCGTTGTTTGTCTTTTCCTTCCTATGTTTTTTCTGGTATTTTTTCTGTATTTATTCATGTGGTTCTCACTCCCTTTTTTCTTTCAGTGACCATGTGTGCTCAATCTAGTCTCCGGAGCTTTACTCCGCCCCACCCACATACCGAGCGTATCCCTCCTCCTTTGCCGTAGTCACCGCCAAATATCCTGATTTCCATCGACCCAACACTTTTCTTACCTTTTCCGTTTGAGGGCCATGACCCTAATCTTTGCGTTGCTTTCAATCTCAACCATTTGTTTTGGTCCCTTGACCGTCTGCCCCCTACATCTTCCTCTTCTTTGATATTTATGTCAGATTGCCTATGGTTCTCCTCTTACCTGGATGATGCCATCGACCAGATGGATTTTGGCGTTGATTATTATCGCGACCCCATCAGCTCGGAACTAACTTTTGAGCTGGAGGTTTCTAATATGGTGTATATGGTTCTTTGCTTTGCATTGGTGGGACCGGTGGGCCACGTCTTTGTTTAGGTTCCGGTTTGCGGTACCGTTCTCTGGGATTGCATCTTTGCGTTTCTCCTATGCCCGGGGTTGGAGATCTGAGTTGCCTCGTTTTGCTCCATTTTCTGCACTATATCCTATCTTTCCTTGGCGTTTCTTCACCGACCCCTCTTGCACTCTCGTCTCCGATTCAGGCCCGGATGTGATGGCACCCTGGTACCCGCATAGAGAAACTCCATTGTAGCAACTGGTCCTCTGGCCATGTTTTAGCCATAAAGTTGTCATTCTTTGAGTTGCACCTCGGTGCTATTATTGTTTGTATTGAAAATAAATTATGAAAATTTTATCCATTGGTATTCTCGGTTCCCGTTTTCTTGTTTCTTGTAGTTCTAAGGGGTTTTTTGTTTCAGGATGACTGAGGCCAACCAGTCTAGGTTGCACCCTGGTCCAGACGCCCCCATCGTACGCGGGGGATTGCGGCAGTCCGCCGGGGGAAACGTATTGCTACTCAGGCATCCGCTGGCATCGTGCGTGCACGTTCTTCTCCCGTAGCTCCTCCACCTATTCTTCCAAGTGCGGTCTCTCCATTGGGATCTTTGGGCAACTTGGGCCCCTCTTCCTCCTCAAATCCGTTTGGAGGTTCCTTTACGGCCTCAACATTTTTTTCCACACCCCTTTCAAGTATTCCCACACGTCCGTCATTGGTTCCCTCTTCGGCTATACCCACTACTACTCCCGCTCCTCCTCCCCCACCCGTTGGTTTTCCCTCCACTGCTACTCCCGCTCCTGCAACTTCAAATACGTCACCTCCGCCATTGTTTTCCTCTCCACCGCCTACTCCATCAGTGGCGCCTCCCTCTCAATATGATCTCTTATTGCCTCAAGTCCTTTAGTCCTTACAATTACAGATGGCTCAAATTAATGATTTGCAGACGTCTCTTTCAGCCCAGTCCTCCATTCATGAGGCTGTCGAATCTCTGGGAGGGAGGAGGAGTGCGGGGAGGGTGGCTAGAACCTTGCCCTCTTTCAAGCGTGATTCTTCCGGACACCCGGTCGAGTTTTTGGGCCCGAGGAGGACCGATTTGGGAGTTGTATGCTCGCTGTTCTCTCTCTTTTCAGCGGTGCGACTTCGGTCTTGAAACTCATTGAGGGGGGTTAGATGGCAACTTCGGCTGACGTATATGAAATTTCTTTTAATTGCAGTCGTGTAGGGTGCGATATTGCATTTTGACTTTTTCGATCATTAGGGCTTATCTTTATCGGCCGATGACTCCAGCCGTTTGAAATTAGCCCTTGGAAGTCGCCTTGATCGTCGCCCTAGTGGTGCCACCAGAGCTTCAAACACCTCTTTTTCTTCTCATCAAGCTGCTCCTGGTGCCCCCACTGTTTCTCTTTCTCGGGGTACTCCTCGCTTGTTTTGCACGTTCTGTGGTCGTAACACCATAGAATCGAAACCTGTTTTGCTCGTGCGGCATCTTCAAACACTCCTTTGGCACTCCCTCCTGCTCCTTCTCTCCCACCGGTGCCCCAGTTTCCTATTACCCCTCAATATTTTCCTCGTCCTCAGATGTGAGTACTTGGTTAACGGAGTGAGGACCAGATGGCTATGACCGTCCTATTGATTATTTTTTTGTGACATGGATATATACAACAATTGTTTTATGTTTGGACCATGGTTTTTCTTTAAGGTTGTGATTTCCTTTACTGCATCTTATTTCAAATTCTCGTTGCATTTTTTGGATCTAGGTCCTTGGTTGTATCGACTTGGTTGCGTTTAGCATAGTGTTATAGGTTAGCATTCTTGGGTCAGTCAAGTTGATAGGTTTCTCTAGGGTTTTTGGTTTTGCTACTCTAGGCTCCTTCTTTAGGCTAGCTAACTTCTTGGTCATAAGAGTTCCTTTATTTCTAATTCATTTTTCGTTGCCATGAAAGGCATTTTTCTGCATCTCTATTTGCTGTGTTTTTTCATGTTTGCGTTGCTTTGGCTTGCTAGGTTGTTGTAAGTTAGGTTTTGACCCTTTTTCCCACATGTGCATCTCCCCTTCTTTGCAAAGGCAGTTTGGTTGATTAGGGATGTAAGGTTAGGTTTCGTTTCAGTCCGACAAGTGTCTTATATTTTTTGGGACCCTGGTTCTCTTTAAGATTCGATTACCTTTTCGCATCTTATCTCAATTCGTTGCATTTTTTTTGGGATCTAGATACTTGGTTGGATCGATTTGGTTGCACTTAGCATAGGGTTATAGGTTAGCGTTCTTGGGTCAGCTAGGTGAATAGGGTTCTCTAGTGTTTTTGGTTTGGCTATTCTAGACTCCTTCTTTAGGATGGCTAGCTTCTTGGCCGTAAAAGTTCCTTTATTTTCTAATTCATTTACCGTTGTCATTAAATGCATTTTTCAGCAACTTTCTTCATTTTTGTGTTTTCCCATGTTTGCATTACTTTGGTTTGCTAGGTTGTTGTAAGTTAGGTTTTAGCCCCCTTTCTTCCCCCATGTGCATATTCCCTTCCTTGCAAAGGCAGTTTGTTGGTTGATTAAGGATGTAAGGTTAGGTTTCGTTTTATTTTTTGCAAAGAGTTTTTCGGGTCATCTGGGTCAAGCACATATCTCTCTGTGTATATCTCTCTATTCAGACTATGTTGTCTCTGGGCTCTGGTTTTTCGGTGTATTTATAGGTATGTCGGCAAACGTATTAATTTTAAGTGGATTGGACTTAGGCCTTCCTCTTCTTTCCCCTTTTCTGACTCTCTTCTGTACATTGTTGATCATGGTCACAATTTGTCATGTTTTTGTTGAGCCCTTCTCGTTCCATACTTCTTAGTGGTGCATCTCCCCTTGTAGTTAAAAACACTGGTCGTTGGTATAGGCAAAGCATTCTTCCCGTATTGGGTATGTAGGATGGGTGTCTTAGAGGTGTTTTCAGAGTTCTTCCTTTTAGGGGTTTTTTGCTATCTTGTGGTCTTATATGATTTGTTGCTATTTCAGATTGCACTCCGTTTTCCTCTTGCATTCCTCATCTCGGCATTGATCCCATCGTAGCTGACTCTGTTGCATCATCTACCTGCGTCCTCAATCGACTCTTGTCCGCTTTGTCCTTTTGGCAGCCCTTCTGTTCCTCCCAGCAGGTGCTCAGGTGGATCCAGTTTGGTTATCGTTTGCCTTGGCTTACTCATTCCCCTGCCCAACCCTTTTTTGCAAAGAATCATTTGTCCTTGTTTATCCAGCTTGATTTTTCTCGTTCTGCCGTCTATGAACTCCTTCAAACCGGTGCCGCTTCCCGTGTGCCTTCTTGTCCCTTCTTCTGTTCCCCATTGGGGGTGGTTCCTAAGGGTCAAGGAAAGTGGCGTCTTATCTTAGATTTGCGTATCTTGAACTCCTTTTTATCTGTCCCCCTTTTTCGCTAAATATCTTTAGACCTCTCTCCCATCTTTGCAAACCTACCGATTTCCTTTTTGCAATAGACTTGAAATCGGATTACCATCATGTCACCATCTGGCCTCCTCACCGTTCTTTTCTTGGGTTTTCGCTGGACGGTCAGTTTTTTGTTTTCAGTGTTCTCCCCTTTGGACTCGCCTCTGCTCCATTTGTGTTCACCAAATGCATTCGGCAATTAGTTTGCCGGTGGCGTGCTCAGGGTATCCTTGCTCCCCCTAATGTTGATGATATCTTGTTTCTGTGTCACTTCTCGCCCGGGTCCTTTCAAGTCCAGATTATTTTTGACTTACAGCAAGCCGATTTTTTTTCTCGCTTGGAAAAGGTGTCGGTTTCGCATTTATCATCGCACTATCAGCCTCTAAAAAGTCCCGCGCTTTATCTCTTTGTTCTGGCTTGCTTGCTGCTCCTATGGTTTCCGCTCGCTTGATTGCTCGTTTCCTCGGTTTCATTTAGTCCTTGCGTCTGGTTTTTGGCCACCTTTGTGTTGTCTTAACATCAGGCCTTCACTCTGATCTCCGCTGCTCTGAGCTTTGGGACTCCTTTTGTGCTTTCCTCCCTGTCACGTCACGAACTGTGTCTTTGGCAGACTATTGTGTTCAGATTTGACCGTTGTCCTCTTTGGCCCCCTCTCCTCACGAAAGTCACCCTCGGGTTTGATGCTAGCAATGAGGGTTGGGGTGGTTGGTTATCTATTTCTGGTACACCTGTTCTCTCCTTTCATGGCCTTTTTGCCGCATCTGAGCGTCTTCAATCCTCTACATGGCGTGAGTTGTTTGCCCTCCTCCAATTGTTGCAGCATTTTGCCGGCCTTCTCTTCAACTCCATTGTAGTTGCTCGTGGTGATAATCAGAATGTCATATGTTTATTGCAAAAGGATGGTTCCCCATCTCCAGTTCTCCATTTGCTTTTAGTCGAACTCTTCATCTTTTGTTATCACTATAGGATTCGACTCGAGCCATTGTGGGTTCCCCATTTGGACAATGAATGGGCTGACTATTTGTCAAAGATTTGTAAGTTCGATGAGTTCTCCCTTTCCTCTGAGGCTTTTAGCTTGATTGAGTCTCGATGGGACCCTCACCATGTCGACCGCTTCACGAGTCCGTCTAATGCCTTACTTCCCGTGTTCAATACCAAGGATGCTTACCCTTTCCGGATTCCCCCTGATGTTTTTTCCTACAATTGGCGGTTGTTCAATAATTTCTGCTTTCCTCCTGCCTCCTTAGTCCCTGAGGTCTTGCACCATTCTCGCTTATGCCATGCTCGCCTTACATTGGTTGTCTTCTAATGGCCTTCTGCCCCTTAGTGGCCGTTGGTCGCTTCTGACACGAACTCCTGGCAGCCATTTGTGGTAGATGCACTATTTTTTCATGAGTTTTCTCGTGCTTTGCTCCCGTCGATCTCACGTCTTGCGGGTGACAGACGACATGTGGCTTTATTTGCTCTACACTGTGCATTTGAATAAGGTTGGTGATGTGATTCGGTTCTGATTTTGTTTATGTGGTGTGTTTCAGATGTCTTACCACATTTTTCTGCAGTATCCCCTATTTTTGTGGCTCCTGTCCTGTCCTTACCTCTGTTCTTCAATCCCGTGCTACTTCTACCCTTCTTGCTTATGCCTCTGTTTGGCGGCGGTTTCGGTCTTGGTGCTTGTCCCACGGTGCCCTTTTCTTCCTGCTTCATCCATCCATGTCGCGGCCTTCTTTGCCTCTTCTGTGTCTTCTCGCCAACGCCTCTCCTCGATAAGTGGTGCTTCTGCTGCCATCTCATTTTTCACAGTTTAATTAATGCCCCTTCTCCATGTTCAGGTCCTTTGCCCTCATTGGTCCGCCAGTCTGCCCCTCGGCTCCGGTCTACACCTCGACCATGGTTACCCTCACTGCTGCTCACGTCCGTCTTATTATGTTATTATCTTTCGCTCCGACCCATGCAGAATGGCGGAACCTGATGAAAGCCTCTTTATTCACCTTATGTTTTGCTGGCTTTCTCCGTATTTCCGAGGCCCTTCATTTGAATTAGCGAGACTTGACCTTTTTTCCGGATCATGTCTGCGTGGCAATCCGGAAGTCTAAATGTGACCATATTGCGGCCGACCAAGAAGTCTTAATTGCACGTACTGGTTTGGTTTCTTGCCATGTGCATCTCTTGCAGCGTTTGTTTTTCGTTTGCTCGTTCCATATCATTGATCCTCTTGAGGGTGGACCTTTGTTTCGTTCCTCTTTGTCCTCTTGTCGTCTTATTTCACGGTGGCGTGCATGGTGGATTCGGAGTGATTGCGTCACATTGGTCCTAGTTCCCCATTTTTTTTTGGTACTCATGCAGGCGTCGTGAGGGGCCACGGCTGACCCTCTGCGCCTGCGGTTTTCTGGCGAGGTGGTGCGCTTTCATAGCCGTTGGCATTACGCGCCCGTCTCATTTTCGCTACATTTTACCCGGTGTTGAAGGCGACTCAGCGTCTCTCGCGGTCTCCTTTGATAGTTGGGTAGGTTCCTCTTTGTATTGGTTGTTGTTGTTTTACAAGGACCTTTCCTAGAATGCTATGGTTCTCTTCTTATATAGAGAATCATTGGCCTGAGGGAAAGGGCGTCTATTTTAACAGCGTTGCGCTATTTTGGTCGTAGGATTCATCTTTTAGCTTGACTTTTCTTTGGCCCATGATTTCTTTAGCTCACATGCGCTATATATCCTGTGGCTTCCAAGCAATTCTCTCGGTGTTCCTTTGAGCTGAATTTTCCCTTGTTCACATGTTTCCCTCCCTCCCTCCTCTATGGTTAGTCGCATGGTTCGGTTGGCTTTGGCTTACGTGAATTTGGTTCTACTCTTCTCTTACGTTTTGCGATTTCCAGTAGCACTTATAAATCACGGTTGGGGATGACCAGGGTGGGGCCTCTCTCTCTCTCTCTCTCTCTCTCTCTCTCTCTCTCTCTCTCTCTCTCTCTCTCTCTCTCTCTCTCTCTCTCTCTCTCTCTCTCTCTCTCTCTCTCTCTCTCTCTCTCTCTCGGCGTAGCTATGGGCTTCCAGTGAACCAATTTCTCTCGATTTCCATTCATCTTTTATTCTTTTCTCACATAAGCGTTTGTTGATGCTTGGGCAATGGAACTTCTAACCCTTTGTTTTGCTTTAACTTTCCATGAGGTTTGTTGTATTGCAATAGCAGACGACCCTCTTTCTTAGCGGTTCAGCGGTCTCTCACGTATTTTGGGGTCGAGTTGGGTCTGGTGTTTCGATGGGGCGTGAGGCGCGATCTTTGATGCAGTGGATTCATCAAGGGATTTTTGCAATTATGTCTGTGATCTTTATATTGTTACTCACTCATTTGGGGTCATTTGTGAACTCCTATGATTCATTGTATTCATCATTCAGCTCAATGAAACACCACTTCACATCGGTTGTTGCTATTTTACAAAGGACCTTTCCCTAGAATGGTACCTGAGTTCAATTTGGATGCAGATGATTATGTATTGGAACAACTCCTGCCAGTGATTAAGGATGTAGTACGTGTTGATGATTTCTCTCTCATTCTTAAGGCACATTGTAGACCAGAATAGTACATAGAGGAGGCACTAAAGATTTTAGAAACTATGGCAGATTTTGTATTGGGAGAGGACACAACTGAATTGGTGAAGGCTTATTGCAATGGTCAGCTGCAGTGGTTAAGGGAAACCTTTCAAAGTTCAGGACATAGGGATAGATTTCAGAAATTGATGAAGAATTAACATGTTAACTACAGGTTTTCAAACTTCAGGACACAGGTACATGTATTCAAATCTACTTATATGTTTGCAGTGATACTTACAGGTTGAAGCCTGCAAAAAAAAAAAAACAATCTCAGTGGTTTTCTTGATGGAATGTGTGCAGGTGCACAGATACGTAGAGGTCAAAATTGAAGAAGATATGAAGCAACAACTTGATTCTTGCTTCCTACGTAATCTTTGAGATGTGCATGCTCTGGGAGAGGTTAAAATAACAGACTACCAGTAGCATATCAATCCTATGCTCACACGACATCCACAACATGATCTGTGTGCACAATTGCCCATGAAGAAGCGCAAAATGATAGCTTTCATTCGCACAGATGCACATCACCTCCGCATTGAGATAGACAGGTGGATTTGGAAGACATGCGATGACAGGCTCCATTAGTGTTGCCAATTGGGAGTCATTGACAATGAATGGCACACCCTTTGGAATTGTCTGGCATCCGACCATATCCAAATACACTATGTTGAGTTGGTCCCATTTAACCAGCTGCTACATTTGTTGTTAGACACGACCTCAGTGGGGGGGATCATATCTTCAAGAGATCATGGATATGGGCACTCAAATATATCCTCTGGTATGGCACTGAAATGTATCCTCATATATCATTGTACAGTTTGTTAGCATGCTTATTGTTGCCAAGGTTTTGCCCTCAGGATCCCTTCACGGCGAGAGTTATTTCATCATGACAGTAATACGCTTGTTGCTCTCTTTGTTTGCATCCCATAGACAATTGGTCTCCGTGGATGATGAGAATACATTCATTCATTCATCACTATAGTTAAGCGATGCCACATATAAATACAGCAAAACATCTACTCAACGTAGGAGCATGATTGAGGAAGTTGATAAGGTGCTCCACGAGGATGGACAGGGTCAAAGCCCAATGGTTATGAAATAATGATATGAGGGTTTTTTTTTTTTTTTTTTTTTTTTTATTAAGCATTTTTACATTGATAGTCAGTAAGGATCCTAGGATCTTTTTTTTACAGTTTTTACTTTAAGCTATTTTGCGTTACTTAAGCAATTTTGCTTGGATATTCAATAGTGTTCTAGTGATCTTTCACAACACTAGAACACTTGAACTTCATCTGAAACATAGGTTGCATATTTGTAAAAATACATTTTGTGTGGCTGTACATATTTAAGGGTGAAAATTTATTTTTACGATTGCTTGACAATATGTCTAAAAACCCTTATTACACTATTTTAATATGTAGGTGAGGGCTTCTAATAATTTTCAAAAAGCCAAGTTTTGGCAAAGGTTAGTTCCTTGACAAAATAACAAAAAAAAATCTAGGCGTATTTTAGGGCTTTGAGAGTTTTCAAGCCAAATATGGCCACTTGCGATTTGTTGGCACTCATGATTTCATGAAAGTTGCGGTTGTATCCGCTCACATCTTGAAGAATCACCATGGGGCCTTTTGGGTCAATATTCTAGAGTTTTTAACTCTGATTTGGTTGGCGGGACAAGCGATAAAGGCATGTTGATCTCATGTAAAGGTTTTCCCCTTCGTTTAATCTAAATGCTTTGGGCTTTTTATGTATTCCGGCATGGCCAAATCTTTGTTACCATATTTATGCAGGTTGTGTATGCCTTTGATCTCTAATGCTCAAAAATCAAACTTTTATTCTGAGAAAAGCGATACCACTTGCATTTCGAACTTTATATCTTGAAACTTCATAGGATGCAATTTGCTCGGTTATGCTTATACAAATAACTATACTATAGGTTTATTTAGATAAATGATGCCTACTACACTTGATATTTAATGCAAAGATGGCTATACTATGGATGCTATGCTATGGCACAACTTGGAACACTATGATGCTCGAGATCCTAATATTCATTCAGGTAAATATTAATATGTCGTCTGCGGACTTTGAGCTTTATTATGTGGATATTGAGTTCCAAAACACAGAGAATGCTACAAAAGGTTAATGTTGTCTGCTGCTTCAATAACTTGAAATATATACATCTTTGTTATTATGGATTTTAAGATTATATGCTCTAGGCTCTTAAGGTTCAAAATGATGATTACACTTTGAATTGGTGTCCATGAATATGATTGCACCATGAAATTGTTACAACTTGTTTGCACATGGAGTGCATAAAACATATAGGTTGGATATATTTGTTGCGTCTTTGCGACTTTTGGATTTTATCTCTAAACTTATAATTCCATCTCTCTTTACATTTAGCTAACTTTCGGGGGCAAAAGGATACAATTGGTGATCGGTGATAAAAGGAGGGACCCAATGTACCTTTGGCCTCGTTCTGGGGATTCACGCTGCGTTTGCATGATTGGGCTGCGGTATGGGTTCTTTCCTCCAATTGTGTTTATTTTGCTGTTAGAGTTGGCTTTAGGCGTGAAGGATGTGGAAAAAAAAGGACATGCACAAGGCCACTTGGAGTTTGGGCCGTCTATATATATTGAATCTGGGGCTGCAACAATGGTGGCCTACATAAGCAGTGATTCAAGTAACACAATTATTTTTAGATGGTTGATACATGGATACATGTGGTATGGTCCTCTTGACTCAATTTTATATGATTGGATAGCTTAAAGTTGATAAGCTAAAGTCAAGTTCAGGCAAAAATTTCAAACAATTGTACATAGTTCATAGTATATGAAATGTACGGGATTCATATTGATAGTATTTGATGATTACTTCTTATTTCTTATGGTTTTAATGAATAAATAATGGTCTTCAAATTACTTAGGCTTTGGGAAGATGTACTAGTCTATTTGCTTTTCGGTTTAGATATTAGAATGTTAATCTTGCCAAGGGTTGGCCAAGCGGAATCTTTGATCTAGCGTTTGCTAGTTCGAACCCGGGGTTTTTTTTTTTTTTTGGAAGGGTTTGACCATGGTGTACAATAGTATATAGGTTTTCGTTTTTTTTTCTTTTTAAGGGAATGTTATTTTTTCTACTAGTGCTATTGTATGGCTTCACGGTGTGTGGTGTAGTTTATTTGTTTGGTTGTTGTAGGTTTCATTTGTAGGTATTGGGTATTTATTATTGAGGTGAGATGTATTTGTATTTGGTTTTTGTTTGTTGCTTGCTCTAGAAGCCGGATTTGCTCTATGAGTACCGAGATGCCGATGTCTCTTTCTTGTGAGAGTTGCTTGCTTGTTTTTTGTTGGCTTTGTGGACCTTTTATTATATTGTGGTATGAGCTTAGCTACTAGGGCAGCTAATAAGGGCGGTCGGCAGATTTATTTGCAGGTGAAGTATTAGGGATGATAAGATTTGTGATGCTTGATTTTGTTGCAGAGGATTTTTTTGTTGGAAGAGATGACCCTCCTGCTGCTCCTCCAGTTAATGGAGATGCCAGTGTAACTCTTGAGGTTGATGTAGAAGAGATTGCTAGGATACACCGTCCATGCAACCTTTGGGGTCTCACATTCTCAATGGTTATGCTGTTTCATTTTACCCTGATCATCCTCTCAACCAGAATCCTGATTTGAGCATGCACATGGCACTTGAACCTAATGTGTGTATTATGTGTATTCTTGAGGTGGCGGGGCAAATAAAATATGCATGCTCTAAATCTACGGAATACCTTTGGTCTTAATAGCTTTGGTCGTATTCAATATTTATATGGATTTCTTATAGGATATTATTGCTCAATGATTATCCTCAGGTGCGATTCTTGAGGAGCAAGGTTACATACTTAGGTGTTTTTTATGTGGCCTATGGAGCATTTGCTCTTATTTTTTGGGGTTGTATTCATATAGGAATACCGTAGAAGCCTGAGCTGGAGGTCGAGTTTTGACCCCAGCTGACTTTAGGGTTTTGACTGTGGGTAAAGTAATCTTAGGTTGAATAGTTTCATTTCTTAGGTTATTTTTGGAAAGAGCTGGCGATGGCGGTGGAGCAGCCGAGTGGCGATGGCAGCGGAGCAGCCATAGTTGCCACTCTGTGCTTTAAGGAACCGCCACTGTGTCTTTTTCCTGTAGTTGCGGTTGCTGCCATGCTTTGAATGTTAAACAAGCACCTATGTTTAATCGCCTTCATCTAGGCATCAATTTGCTGCAAAAGGTCTAGAAGATGTTTTTTAAGTTGAACAGCTGAGTTTGAAGGAGAACTCAGTTCAGAAAAGGAAAGGGGTCAAAGAAAGATTTGATACTTTTTGGGTGTTTTCGGCACGACCAATTGGGGCAAAGGGTAGTTTGTTATTTTTCCCCCTCTGTTTACTACTGTACAAGTCTTAATCTGATTCAGGCCCAGATACTGCTATGTCCATAATTCGTTGTTTTTTGTACGTCTTAACCTAATTCAGGACCAGATAGTGCTATGTCCATAACTCGCAGTGTGTTCTATTCTATTCTATTCTTTGGAATGTCTGATATGTGTAGAAGAGCATGGGATCTTGCGAGGGTTGCTTTGGAATGTCTGATATGTGTAGAAGAGCATGGGATCTTGCGAGGGTTCGACTCCTCAGGCTCTATTCTGTTGAAAAGGTGTTGTTCGGCAGTACAGTCGTATCAGCTTAAAGTGCACAGACATTGACTACTCTTACAACCACAAAAGTGTTTTTTAGGAGGGCTACCTTGTGATGCGGTTCAGTGGAGGTTGTTTGACCCCAACTTGATTTGGAGGCAATAGATCACATGTTGTCTGGTCAATCTAATGGTTTAAAAAAATTGTGATATATTAAAATAAACAACGGCTGCAAGACATGCAAATTTCTTTATTTTTGCATATATCCGCCTCTTTCTTTTTCACTAGATCTCGCTAATTTCCTCTTATTGTGGCCATTGATTTGCATAATTCCAATTAATATTCCCTATGCTACATTCTCCGCCATCTACACAATTTGTGATGGGATCAAACACCATTTTCCACGTCACCATATAATTCTTAAAGCATTGCACGAAATCAACAGGCAAGTCAGTGGAGGTTGTTTGACCCCAACTTGATTTGGAGGCAATAGATCACATGCTGTCTGGGCTCAATCTAATGGTTTAAAAAATTTGTGATATATTAAAATAAACAACGGCTGCAAGACATGCAAATTTCTTTATTTTTTTTGCATATCCGCCTCTTTCTTTTCACTAGATCCTTATAAGCTAATAATTTTCCTCTTATTGTGGCCATTGGTTTGCATAATTCCAATTAATATTCCTATATGCTACACATTCTAGCCATCTGCACAATTTGTGATGGGATCAAACACCATTTTCCACGTCACCATATAATTCTTAAAGCATTGCCGCAGAAATCTTGAGGGCAAAGTCCGGTGGAGGTTGTTTGACTAACTTGATTTGGAGGCAATAGATCACATGCTGTCTGGGCTCAATCTAATGGTTTAAAAAATTTGTGATATATTAAAATAAACAACGGCTGCAAGACATGCAAATTTCTTTATTTTTGCATATATCCGCCTCTTTCTTTTTTACTAGATCCTTATCGCTAATTTCCTCTTATTGTGGCCATTGATTTGCATAATTCCAATTAATATTCCCTATGCTACATTCTCCACCATCTACACAATTTGTGATGTGATCAAACACCATTTTCCACGCCACCATATAATTCTTAAACCATTGCACGAAATCAACATGCAAGTCAACACAAACATGGTCTTATTATCATTTACTACCGATTGTATCCTCGAAGGATTTGAACGCCTGCCGGGAGAATGGGCAACACCATATCGCTGAAACCAATATCGAAATCTCAAGTTCTACATATATACTTTTCGAGCGTGGCCCAAACCTGCTGCCAAGCAAAGATGTTCACGAAAACAGTTCAAGACATTTTTCCAACAAAAGCATAAAGGTGTGATATTCATAGATTATTCTTACTTGTCATGACTGCCATGCACTCTTGAGACAATTCGCACTTGGTGAAAACATCATAAGCTCTACACTTTACTTGCCAATAAGAAAATTCTTACTACATATGTTTGGCTCCAACCTCCTTCAGGCCCCTTCCAACTCAGAAAAAGGACTTACAATCACCTCTCGGTTAGCCCAAAGACAAAAAGATTGAATCAAAGCGAATCCATCTTGAGCTTCGGATATTTAAAAATCAAAGTGAAAGGAAAAGAAAAAAAATTGAAAAGATTGCTTGAGGCAGCTAGAATTTCGTGAGAGAGAAATACAAAGAAGGACAAGTATAAAGTATCTCGGTTGAGAATCAAAAACCCTCCCTTGATTGGCCGTCTGCGCAGCAAAAGGCCAATGGATATCTTACCAAAACCCGGCATCAATCGCGAACCTTGTAGCCATCTTGCAAAGCCCCCTAACTAATCGCGAGAACCACTGTGCTGCTATCATGCACTGTCGGGGCAGAACCTTGCCATCTTGCAAAGCCCCGACATCAATCAGCGACACCATTGCTATCGTGCTTCCCCATTCCTTGCTCACCCATAACCTTTAAATCGAATACCTAAAGTAAAATACCTTGAATCCATGTTACCTAAATAAAAAATGTCTGAATAGCAAGATGCCACGTTATCCTCTTTTAGTATGTCCCATGTGACGTTCTAACATCTAAAATAACGACTTTGATGAAGGCACCTTTTTGGGTCAAACCATCCATCTAACATCTAAAATAGCGATAGAAGGCACCTTTTGGGTCAAACCATCCCATCCACCACGAGCATCTTCACGAAAATATCTACAAATACACCTCGATAACCATTTACAATCTTATCTATGGGTGCAAGAGCAGGTGGTCCCGCGATACGGCGGGACAAGTGACCCTCACACATCCCCACCAGAATCTTGAGGACCAATTGCCTTGCACCCACAATATAGTAGTTGGGGAACGTT